>CM054804.1:38765442-39130798 GCA_028984105.1 Lavandula angustifolia
AATACCCGAATCCATAACTTTCGATCTGTTCCCCCACACTGGAATGATCATTTATGGCTCGCATTTCTCTACCATCTTTGCACGGCTTGTGCATTTCATCTCTGTCAGGTATTGAGACAACAGACTACCGGATTTTTATGCAACCCAGTTGCTTTGCTTCAAGCCCCGCAACTTTTGGGCATAAATATTTTTATGCACATGACTACCGGATTTTATGCAAACCAGGATATTTTTTTATGCTGACCATTCAGAGTTTTTGAAGCACAGACAACAAGTTTTATATGTAGCAAAATAATTTTATTTTATGCTACCGAAGTCATATGTTCATGCTAATATAGCTCTACTATAATGCTGATGCTCAATAAAACAGAAGAGACGAAGTTTTAAATCGAATAAAATTACTAACCTGGGTCCATGCTGTAATCGTTGCAATCGAAATGCAAAAATCAATATTGGAGGCCTGAAATCAATAAACAAAGCACTTGGCAAACAAACCAACCTAAATCAACAAACCAATAAAATTCACATGAGCATGAATTTCACAATGAACATCTAAAAATATTATATGAGCATCAATTACACCATTCAAAAACAAAAAATCTTTAATCTGTTAAGGTTAAATGGGGGTTTAGGGTTTCCATATTGGTTCATTTTTTCAGTTTCCTTCAAATACCAAATTCGTACCCTTCCATATTCACCAATCGCATCGATTTCCATAGGGTTTCATTCACATAAACAATCATATCTCTAAAACACAAAATAATCCATGGGTTACCTAAATTAAGAAACGAAAACATGAAACATACCTGAAATTTCGTCGATTCGAGGGAATTCTACTCTTATTCTGCGAATTGCTAGTCGATTTCTAGACCAAGACACGAAAACAATCGCTTTCCACGATTACGCGCCGTTCTAGCAACGTACTATGTCAAGAACGACGAATCTCGATTCTGGAAGAACTTTGTAGCACTCGAAAGTTTTGGAGTAGTGGGTATTCTCGATTATGGATGGAAGTTTTCAGAAAAAGGGGGAGAATGAAAGAATGAAACCGCCGTTTTTGATTTTTGAAATGTTTTGAAAGTGGGAGAATGAAACAATGAATTCTAGCGCCCAAATCCTATACTATTTCTATTACCAAAACACTCTTTCCACCAATTTTTTTTTTTAAAGAAAGAAGAGGATGATATTGGCCATTAGATTAGGACCGATCGACGCTTAGGATCGGTTCTCATATCTCTTTTGAGTGTTGGATCTCCCTAGATCCATACCCTATATATATATATACTTATTATTTTATTATCTAGTGAAGAGGGCTTCTAGAAAGGAATTAAATAGACTTTATATCACATATTCTGCCACGTGGTTTTAGAGGGGGAATGTATAGCTTAACACCATGCAATGCTATAAATGGGTGACTCATGCAACCTACGTGATTTGGTGACTATAAATAGTAGCCAAACTAGTTGAATTTCCTTCACCAATTCGTATGTCCTCTTCCATAAATTAGTGGAGTAAAGTATATCTTTGGAAAATCAAAGAGAAGGCCCTACTGTAGAAACAGAAAAAAACACTTTGCAGACTAAAGCAAGTTCGTACAATACAACAGCAAGGTGGGTTTTACTTTCTCAAAACTATTTTGAGTTATTAAGTTCTATGAAATGCTTGTTTATCCATGAAAGATGTTTTTGTGCATTCTACTTGTTTAATGCTCTGAATTAATCGATTGAGATTCTTGATTGGCCTAACACGCTAGTGAGAATTGTGTACACCATTGTTAGTAGTGCAATGGATTGATCGTCATTGTGTGCTAACCAGTTGGAGAGGACCTATGGGCTTCTGCTTTAAGTCTAACGGTTGGGATCTTTGGGTCAAGACCCGAGATCAGATGTTTATGGGACTCACTGGGTTGTAGCCCAAAGTCTAAGAGTAAGGAGGTATAGAGTAAGAGTAACAGTAGGACGTGACAGTGCGCACACAAGGAGATAAATGTTCGTATGATTGGGAGTGACTTTTGTTTCAAAACCTTCCAAGTCATACGATTTATGCATGGATAAACTATTTATGAAAATGTTTATGAACTGCTTCACCCACTGAGTACACTAGTGCTCAGCCCAAATTATTTTCAAAAATGTTTTCAGGTTGGGCGGTTGGTGGTGATGAGCAAAGCTGAGGCGGTTTCTGTTGTATATCTATATTATATATTGCTTCCTCTTAAGTTCGAATATATTTATTAAGAACTCTGATGGGTTTATCTTGTGTATTGTTTTTGGGCCCTGTGATACTTGCTTTGATAATTAATTGCTTAAGGACTTAATTTGAGTCGAGTCCTTGAATATAAAATTCTTGAGTACAGTTGTCATCTTTGTTTTAGCATGATTCGTTATTGAAAGATTTGGTACACTATTTACCGGGCTTTCCCCTTGATTTATTCCAAATAATACAGACCATATTTTTTTCCCCGCTTCTTTTCTCCAACCCCCAGTCTCACCCTGATGATCGTGTCCTTCTTCGAAAATCGGGGTGTGACAACATGATTAACTTTGGATGGTGCAATTATGTTTATGTACATTACGGATGTGCAAGGTGGAATTTTTATTTGTTTTCGTATGCAGGAAGTCAAGTCGGCTTAGATTTTTAGTTTTGTTGGGTGATTATCTGACATTTATCTGCAGTAAGTTAAGTGTAGAATGATCAATTCTTCCTGCAGATGTAGCCGTATGACAAACATGGATTTTATAGGTCTTAGAGAGCTTACATGTTTATTTACCAAGAAAAAATCATGATTGTACATGTTGTGTTTGCATAGTTCATCATTTTCGAAGAATATGCTACTTGGGTTGGTTTCTATTGATTTTTCAGGAGAATGAAGACCTATTTTGAAGAAAAGGGAAGTTGGGCCTTAAATTTTAGCTCGTTGGGGTCACGTGGCCAAAAACGGATCGAGATTTAAATAAGAAACGAGGGAGAACGAGCAAAAACAAAATTGTTGCGCAACAGCAGAAACGGGACCGCGGTCCGAGCTTTGTACTGGACCACGGTCCCCCCCTTTTTCGCGGATTATCTAGTTTTTGACCCGGTTTCAACCCGGGTCACTATATAAAGCCAAAACTTGAAGCCCTAGCCACCATAACTCACCTACCACAGGAAATTTCACCATTTTCACTCTCCAAATCCATCCCTTCTCCCCCAAACACCCAAAATCTTCCATTCTCCACCATTGAAGTTGATAATTGTGTGAAGATTAAAGGAGTCAAGCAATCAAGATTGAAGACAAGGCTTTAGGATTTGTTTGCATTTTCTTTTCCCCTTGCTTTCTCATGTCTTTGACTTGCTATGATTTGAGTATTTTGCTAATCAAGAACATGAGTAGCTAAATTCCCTATTCTAGGGGCTAGACTTGATGAGTTTGTTTGAGAATTGATGTTTACTAGATTTGCTTATGGTTAATCTACTATATTTCTCTATGCTCTTGCTTTTAATGATTATTTGAATGATTGATCACCATTTAAATTTATTCATGGAACTAATTCGATAAACGAGAGTTGAGAATTAATTCTAGATTAGGAGCATAGAGCACCTCTTTCCAATAGGTCGAGAGGTTGCGGGATACGGGTGAGGGCAATTGACTCGAGGGCTTTTGGGAGTTCTAGGTTTCGATGATTTGGAGATGATAGTCTTAATCTAGAATCCACGGTCTAAGTTCACCGAGAGGTAGTTAAGGCTATATCCGACGTCGCTCATAAATAAATGTAATTAACCGTAGCAAACTCAAGTAAGCTAGATCCTTTTACATATCATTAGTGTCTACCCCTAGAATATCTTCTCTTGAATTTTCATCAATTTAGCTTCTTTATTGCCATTAGCTTATATTTATTTCAATTATTGCCTAAGACTAATCACCCCGCTAAGTTTTCATCATCTAGATAGAGTTTAAGCATCCGAATAGGAGTAGTTACACGATTAACTGCATAGTCCTTTGGGAGACGACATTGCTCACCACCTATATTCCAACACCCCATACACTTGTGGGTAGAGGTCTAAGTAGGACACGACTAAGTTTTTGGCGCCGTTGCTGGGGACTATTGAGTTTATTTGTGTGATATTTTGAAACGGTGCTTGATTCTAGTTTAGACATTTATTTTCCTGCATTATTATTATTATTATTATTATTATTATTATTATTATTATTATTATTATTATTATTATTATTATTATTATTATTATTGGTGTTTAAAGTTAGATCTTTGGTGGTTGATAGGTGCATGAACACAAGGTCTAAAGGTTTGTCAGACGACCCTTTGAACCTGGAAATCGAGGCCTTTTGTCGACGCAGCGAGGTGAGGCAAGAAGACACCAACAATTACCTCCACAAATGGAGGGACAAGGTGGAGATGTCATTCAACAACTCCAAGAGCAATTGAGATTGGTTCAAGAACAACTTAGGAACCAAGAGCCAGAAAGGAATCGGGAACAACCCCCTCCACTCACAAATGTGTTTCCACCTACCATTCAACGAGGGGGCCCGCATGGTCCGGGTATCGATGCAAACAATTTTGAGATCAATCCGGGAATCATATCCATGATCTCGAACAATCAATACGGAGGTCGTCCGATGGAGGATTCTAATGCTCACTTAGCTACATTCTCGGAGATTTGTAGCACGGTGAAGAAGAACGGAGTGCCGGATGGAGCTCTTAAAATCCCACAAAAATAAGTTGTAGATAAATCCCACAATCCATCTCAAAAATCTGTTGAATACAAGCTGCTATTACAATGTAAACCGGTAAGTCGGAAAAAGAAACAAACGAAAATGTCTAAAAGAAAACTTCGTCGAGTCGAGGGTAGCCTCTATCCGCAAGACGAAATACGCCCCGGTAGTGCTCTCGGTTTACGGCGTATCATCCCCAAAGATAAAACAACGACGTCTCGAGGATTGCAGCACCGCAAGATCTTCGAGCTCCGGCGAACTGGACTTTTTCGGCGAGGACAAGAGCTGCAGACAACTAGAGCTAGGATGTGTGCAGACAGGTTGTGTGTTGCTGTGTGATGAAGTGACATGCAGACTGATCCTATTTATAGGCAGTCCAGCTCAGGTGAAAGGTTGCAGGAGCATTAATGGGGCAGATGGAAAGTGGAGAGTTGAAGTCACTTGAAGTGACTCTTTCCATATACTTCCAAAAGAATAGTTTAGGTGTGGCAGGTGCACAACACCAAGGAGAGCAATCCCGTGTAGCAGGAGCACTACACCAACGACCGGGCCAGCCCACCTGCCAAGCCCGACGGACAAGCCCACAGACCAATTGCCAAGATCCAAGTCCACGAACACGGATCGGAACCGGAACCGGAGCCGGAGCCGGGCACGGGCAGCGAAAAAGCTCGCGCGCATGAGCATGTGTGGCCCAAGCTCACCACATGTCACTTTGTTATCTCCTACTAAATGGTAGAGATTTAAATACCACACAAAACATTACACATTAATCAATGTGGGACATTGATTATTATAATAATTATCCAAAACCCGAATTAGGTAAGTTTCTCCACTTTAGGTAACATATTAGTTTTGTCCCCCCAAACTTTGAGTCACTATTTCTCACTCACCGAAAATCGGAATCGAGAAATTAAGCACACTATAATTATCTACTCGAAACGTAGATCGACGTCATATATCTCAATTCATAAATCGGATAAATATCAAGGCTCGAAAAGACGATTAAACGGGCTGAATTTTGCCCAAGTCAAATTAGCACTAAATGTTAATTAACTTTCCATAATAACAATATATATATAATTAATATATATATATTATACACGATTTTCCAACAAAATCTACACCTCCAAGTCGCTTAAGCTCACATCCCTTCCCATTAGGCTAGATCAAAGAAAATGGTTAAGGCTCAAAAGGGGTGAACTAGGATATTTATGCTTGGGTCACTTCTTTGGGTAAGTGTAGTTATGAAGCATGGCCTAAGATCATCTCTTAGCCGACTACTGCGTGTTTTAATCTGATCAGTTGCTGTGTGTGAATTTTCCATTTTTTGTTGCTTGATTCCATGTGGATATAATGAGAGTAAAATTTATTTATTTTCTTGTTGTTTTTAAGCTCTATATATGTTTTCTTTTGTTTTAGAGCCACTGATAGGCTGAAAAAGCTCACAAACAACTATTTACCATGCCGTGCTGTGGCTCCAAGAGCATTCATGTCATCAAGCATCAAGACAGAGGTTGTTCGAGAGAGTAAAGTCTCAAAAGAATATGGCTCAGAACAGATTCAGGTGAACTGCTTGCCTTGATAAACATGTAATAACTTAACTGTCTTGTTGTATACTTCAGTTTGAGACTTCTCTTCGACAGTTGCATTTATGATGTTCTTTTAGGTACTGGAAGGGTTAGACCCTGTAAGGAAACGACCTGGCATATACATTGGAAGCACCCGATCGCGTGGCCTTCATCATTTGGTTTGTTATTTATTTTGCTGGTAATTGTGCTTAGTGCAAGGAAGTCTGAGCTAGTGTTACTTAATCTGTTGTTTTCTTTAAAGGTATATGAAATCTTAGATAATGCTATCGATGAGACACAAGCTGGATATGCTTCAAAGGTTGATGTCATTCTACTTGCAGATAATTCAGTGAGCATCACTGATAATGGACGAGGGATATGTGTCTAATTCTTTGTTGAAAGATTACTATAATGTTTGTGGAAATTTATTGGTTCTTAACGCCATCAGCATGTGTGACATTACAAATATAGTTCCTCTGACATAATAAAGCATGAAATTGCATAATGAGCTTTGTATGTATTATCATGCTTTTGCTGATATTCACATTGTTTTAGAGGTATGCTGGATGGAACAATATGATACAAATGCTCTTTATGTCTTCTGAAGTTTGAAGTACTTTTTTGACATGTCTCCGAAGCTCTCTGATTTTATCATTCATAATAATGAAATTTGAAACCCTCTTTAGAATCATGCAACCCATATTCTATTTGAGACTACCAGCCTTAGTTATTTGAATCTCATTTTATTTCATATCTCAATCTTAATGAGAAGATTTTGATGCGTGTTGTAACTTCCTGAAGTTATGATCCTATTCTTGCTGTCTAGTATTCGTTGAAGAATTTTTTGGCATTGTATGAGAATACTAGTTATGCAAGATGCCCTTGAATTCAAATCTAAATTATGTCAGTGGTCTGATGCTACTTATTTATGTATTACAGATCCCAACTGATCTTCATCCAGCAACAAAGAAATCTTCTTTTGAGACAGTCTTAACGGTAGATTTTCATTTTCATAATACTATCAGTTTACAACGTCTAGCAGGTTGCTCAGTTTCCTTTCATGATTTGATGAAGAAATTGAATTGAAATTTTTCAATGAAAGAATAATATAAACTTCAATTATATTTATACATTATTCTAATCCATCTTACAATTCTTGTTTCAGTTCTTTCAAAATGGTTTATTATTCGTAATTCAACTTGAATTCAATTGAATTGAAATGGAAAGAATAGATTATCAGTTCTTCTTGACACGATATTATAAGAGAGTTGTCAATTATGTTTATCGATAGTGTTTATAATAATTTTCAGCCCAAATAGTAATCCAACATCAACCACGGTATGATAAAAAACCGTGCGAAGCTGGTTAATAAGATACGCTAGTCTTTATTTAATTCCCCGGCTTCCGGTTCAAAATTTTGGTTTCTTAATAGAATCTTGTCATGTACACACATATCTATATAGAAACTCTCTGTATAATAAATAATTTTTTGGGGGGTCTAAAATCATTACTTATGGAGGTGTAATTCTATTATAAAAATGAGTAGCATTTAAACATGGAATGAAAATCATAATAATTATTCCCTTCATTCTGCCCGATCTATATTATTTCTTTTCGATACGGAAATTAAAAAAAAAATAGTTCGTTGTATTTAGATACATAAGTTCCACAAAGAAAAAATTGAGAGTTTATATAGTAATTATTTTTCATTTTAAAAAAATAAGACAAGTCAACGGGAGAATTAGAAAAAGAAAATAAAACAAATCCAGTTTATATTAGATTCAAACCCATTAATCTTTTTCACTGCGTAAACCTTTCACAGTTTTCTAGCTGGGCTCCTTTCTGCTGGATTAAAGCTGATTTGGGCCTTTTGTTGTTAATACCAAATAGCACCTCTAAGATGCAAAATTGGAAAAAAAGAATATTAATGAGCTTAATCCATCAAGAATAATCGATTAAATTATTTACTTGGTAAGTATTGAAAGCAGATCTGGTCCAAGTGTGAAACCTTAGCCTATGAAATAGTCGGTCCAATCACAAACTACATGACATGTAACCAATATTTGGACCAAACTAGATTCAGTATGCGTGAAATCATCTACAATGTGTTGGCCAAAAGCGACATCAGCTGTTTAGGACTCAGTTTAAGGTTAGTAATTTTGAAAAAAATAAAAAGATAAAAAAAGAATTATTTCTAATATTCTTGAAGTGTTATTATTGCCTATTACCCATTTTCGTATAACAAAAATAAAAAATACCCAACCCTTATATTTATTACACAAAATACCCAACTTTACTTACATTACCCTTACTTGTTCAAAAAGTTGACTGACACCAATCATTTTCAGGTGTTTTACTGAATTCGAGACAAATTAATTGAAGAAACAAACAAAAAACACACATGAATTCGAAATGAATTAATTCGAGACTTAAATCCCGCTCAAGTCCCGCTCAGTCCCGCTCACTTAAATTCAAATCCCGCTCGAAAATAAGGCTGCGAACACCCGAATCCCGCTCGAACGAGAGACGAATCTCGCTCGAGCACCGGCCGAATCCCGCTCGGGGGACACCGAATCCCGCTCGGCAGGATCCCGCTCGTCCCGCCGTCCCGCGCCGCCACGTCGCCAATCCCGCTCGGACGACAACCAATCCCGCTCGCCGAGCGAGATTTCACGAGCGGGACGTCTCCTCCTCTCTAGATCTAATCCCGCTCGTCTCCTCCTCTCTTCCATTCATCTCTGAAATTTTCTCTCCTCTCCGTCGCCGAATACCGCTCGAGAATACGATTTCATAGTTGAATTCGACTCCAAAACACAAGAATGGCCTACCAGGTTAGTCCCACTCTAATTCTATAGTCCCGCTCGAATTTTATCCGTTAATTTGGCGCGAATCTTAATTATTTCATGTTCATATTTTTTTGAGAATTATTCGAATTTGAGCCTGAATTTTGTTTAATTAGTTGAATTTTATAGAATTATTCGAATTTGGGCATGAATAATATTGTTTAATTCGTTAAATTTTTTGAGATTATTCGAATTTGAACATGAATTATGTTGAATTGGAGCATGAATTTTTCTGAATTTTTGGAGCATGAATTTTATGATTTTCGTAGCATGAATTTTTCTAAATTTTTGGAGCATGATTTTATGATTTTCGGAGCATGAATGGGTGATTTCCGGTCGAAAAAATATTGAAATATCGCTCGGCCGAACGAATCCCGCTCGGCCGAACTGGAATCTCGCTCGAATTGTATTTTTTTTAACTGTTATATTGTATCGGTGCAGTCCGTTTTTAAAAGAATTGATATTCTCGATGCGACTCCGAGGATAGACATAGATTTCTACCCGAAGATTTTTGATATAATTAAAAAAAATTCGAGTTATCGAGGACGGTGCTGTAGTAAACGAATTTAGGAATGGGGTTTTTGGTAGCTTTTTGGATTGGAGGGTGGGTAGGAATGCAGCAAGGGCTCTCCATATGTTAATGTGTCATGAGATTGAAGCGGACGGAGGTGATTCTGCTATTTGGTTTTCCGTGTCCGGGACGACTACCCGCTTTTCTTGTTTCGACTATGCCCTTGTCACGGGTTTAAAGTTTGGATCCGGCAATTTTGATCCGCATGCTCAGCATGATCCCCGTTCCTCGGCTGTGTACAAACAGTTAAATAATTGTACACCAATAACGGGCAGAGATTTGTTGTCAAAGTTCGAGAATGGAGATTTGAGATTTGACGAGTTGGGCTATTTGAAGGTGGCTCATGTTCTAGCCTTAATTTACTTTTTTCTCGGTTATTGGCAGAGTGTCATTAGGGACGATCGACTAAATGTGTCCTATATTGCGGCTGAAAATCCGTTACATCCCACGATCGTAGGGGAGCATGGGGTACGAGAGCTTTACAGATTCGGACAGCAGTCACAACGTCCAACCAGTTCTAGAGGAACCGAACAGAGGCAACGCCATTCCACTGAAGATGGTAAGCGGGTTCGAACGGAGACTGGACAGAGGGAGCCCGATCAACACCAGATCTTGACCGTCGACGACGTCTGTAAAGTCGTAAGGGAGGAACACCAGAACTTGTAGAAGGAAATAGTTTGCGAACACCGGAACTTGCCCAAGGAAATAGTTCAGGATGTGAAGGGACTATTTTGGTCGATGTTTGGTCGATCTAAGAGCCGAGGCTTGGCTACTACGTCCTCTCACGCGGGTGGGACACCACCCGGTCTTGATAGGAATGAATCGGTGTCGATGGGACACCATCGTGACCGAGATGAGGATATGGGAGATCACTCTCCCGGGTTTGAGGAGGAGAGAGCCACATCGGTGTACCGCCCCGTGATTGAGGGGAACACCACCTCGGGGTACCGCCTCGTGATTGGGGGGAACACTACCTCGGGATTAGAAACGGCCGAGCGAGATTCAGCGAGCGGGATTCTGCACGACCTGCCAAGTCAAAAAAGTCGAGCGGGATCCCGCGAGTGGGACTGGGGTAGCCGGGCGGGATCCCGCGAGCGGGACTGGGCACGCTCGAGCGGGATCCCGCGAGCAGCTACGTGCGGCCGAGCGGGATCCCGCGAGCGGTACCGGCCACACTCGAGCGGGATCTCGCCCGCGGGATTCCACGCACGAGCGAGATTCCACGTGGCCGAGCGGGAATCGGCTTATCCTGCCACGTGGCCGAGCGGGACTCCACATGGCCGGGCGGGATTCGGTCACTACGTGAGTGGGATTCTGCGTTAATCATTTACGCACGAAACGAAGCAAAATAACGGTTTTGCAGGCTGACAAGTCTGAAAAGTGGGGATATTTAAGTAAAGTTGGGTATTTTGGGTATCAATTATAAGCTTTGGGTAAAATTGCCTTTTCGATTTTCGATCTAGGTATTTAAGAAAACGCTCCATTCTTGAACCTTCCCTCTCATAGACTTTTAGTAGTGGAGACCGACTCACAAAAACTTTGGTCTTTTTTGGAATTTGGACCGACTAACAATGACTTTGGTGTTTTCGTTCCCTTTCATCAAACTCAAACTCATTTTCCAGCATCCGTCACATCAAACAGTAATTTAACTCCAATCATCAAATTCAAACTCAAACTCAATAGAATATTCTCTATATATTCTTTTGAATATACATTTTCAATTTCACTTACATATCTTTCTAAATTTATACATTGACCCACTTAACTTTCAATCATTAATAAAATTTCATACAAAATATAATTTGGAACAAAGAATTGACAAGCTTCAAACAAAGAAAAAATCCCCAGGTATTATTCATCATCTAAGCGTGCAGCTATGCAACAAAAAATTGACAAGCTTGAAGTTGACTTGAAGAAGACAAATTCATTTATGGAACACTATTTGGAGAGCCAACAAAAGAATTGTGCGCTAAAGGAGAAGAGGGATACTACGCAACTTGAGATCCATAGAGGATCCCCTTGTTCGTGCTCATGTGGCAGCAGAATTTTAAATTAGGTCAATTAAATTAAAGAGACAGGCGGCGGTGACGGTCTTCTTCCTCTCATTTCCTCATCTTCTTCATCGGCATTTCTTCCATTTCATTTGCTGCCAAGTGAACAAGAAAAACACAAGGTAATTAGTCAAGGGACTGAAAAACAAATAAAGAGTTTTGCAGAATGGTCCAATGAGTCTTGAATAGTAGAAACTCATTTATGAGTATTCACTGTTCACAAACTCATTTTATTTGAGTTTTGCAGTAGGATTTGGTATATGGTTGGAGCAACTCCTCTACTGCAAAATGAGTTTTGCAGTATGATTGGAGATGCTCTAAGTTGTACTACCTTCCTAGTTAATCTCACACACTGTTTCTCACTTTCAGTTTTGTAGTTTTGGTTTGTTTTGCTCGTGTTATCAATTCCACAACTTTCTTTCTTAGCTTTATCCAAAATTCATAAACTGAGTAGTAACTTTATAGACAAGTTAATAGCAGTGTGAGTTATGACCAAATATGACATATTCGGATGAATGCTTCTATAGGTTGAATAGCTCATATTTCATCTAGTAAAACTTATATTCTGTTTGATTTACATGTTAATATATGAAGTAGAATTTACCCATTGCATATTTAGACTAACACTTTTGCCTTGAAGGCAAATTGAAAAAAATAGTCCTCAAACTTATCGATTTTGCGAAACTTGTCCTCAAACTTTTTTTTTGTATTTATGTCCTCAAACTCTTTGTTCTTGCAATTTTAGTCCCAACGTTAAATTTTCCGTCAATTTAAACGGTTATCAATTTTAAAAAAAAAAATAAAAGGACAAAATTGGAATTTTGTAATAAAATTGAGATTTTGTTGAAAACCCTAAACTATTTTCTTTCTTCCATGGCTTTTCTTCCGTAAGAAGAGGAACGGGGAGGGGGAACAAGAGTGCGTCATCGTTGACACGTCTCTCTTCCATCAATAGGTACTCTCGCAGTTGTGTCCAATAGATGAGAGGCTTGTGTTTTAGAATCAATATCTGCTAGTAGAATGTAGGCTACTTGGTCCAGTTTTAGATGGCTTGTGATTTTATCATCTTTTTCAGTACTTTTGAGAAGATTGATGTTTATGTGTTAGATTGTTTGGGTGTTTGATTTCTGAACGCACTTGGCATACCTTGTGGTTCTTGTTCTTGTTCAAGTTCAAACGTGTTCAGCTTTTACTCAGTCGAGGTTCTCTTTAACTTTATTTTTAGTCTATAATGGAATTGCAGTCAATGTATTAACATTATTGATTGGCGATTAATGATGTCAGTTTGCACATATGACTTATAATGGAGCTTGAGAAGTGCATTCTCTCATTTGGCAAGTGGTTAGAATTTCACCCAAAATTCTGCCAATTCAATTTAAAAGATTAACACATACTGTTGTCAATCTAGTGTTTAGTTGGTTTTCATTTGTTTGGTTGCAAATGTGCTTGTTGACAATCTGCGCATTATTGATATTGATATAGTTTGTTGGTTTATTCATACATATATGCACTTATTTGGATGTACATATCAGTTTTTGAATATTGTTGGATCTATTTAGCTGGGATGGTTCATATTTTTGTAAAAGTTGAACATCTGAAAATAGTTTTTCTCCCTGAATGTAGAAGAAAGCACTTCAAAAGATTGCTCAAAAAAGGAGACCAGTTCGTCGTGGTTGGTTTGGCCAAGAAGGTCGCAATAGAGCGACTTGCACTGAAGCTGAAGCGTGCTTGGACAGACAAATAAGCAAGGAGACAACTTTGAGGATGTTAGATTGAAGTCATAGGAGGATGTATATTTTGCACATGTAAGTCTTTTCGGAATTGGGATTGAATGTTTTATGTGACAAAAGTGGGATTGCTTATTTTGAAGTAAATATTATGGTTTAATAATTATTTTGAAGTAAATGATTGGTGTGATAATAGCTTTATTTCTTGTGATTAAATTGCAGCATATATTTTGCATTTTGAATTAAATATTGTTTATATTGTACGAAGCATATTAACTTATATTTGATACGAAGCAATAAGTTGTACAAAAATTTGCAAATTTAATGCAAAATTTCGTTTATACGAAGCAATTAGATTATTCATCTAAAATTAATGAAATTACTCCTCGAACTATTGAAATTTTCTAAATAGATTCCAAATAATTCAACATTTGCAATTTTGGTCCATGTAGATAAAACTTCCAATTTTGCCCTTTTAATTTTTTATATTTTTAAATAAAAATTTGATAACCGTTTAAATTGACAGAAAATTTAACGTCGGGACTAAAATTGCAAAAACAAGAAGTTCGATGACATAAATACCAAAAAGAAAAGTTTGAGAACAAATTTTGCAAAATCGCTAAGTTTGAGAACTATTTTTGCTAATTTATCTTAAACTTTATTCTATCACATAAACAATTGTAGATTTTAGTAGGTTAGTTCGAAGTATCTACTTCCAAAAATGAATATCCGTCATACTTCTAATAGAATCTAAAATTCCATATTCTTAGTACATACTCGACCCTATTTTTCGTATTGGTTAGGAAACTCACAACAACTGCTGGGGGTGCACAATTACTTCCATTCACACACCACACACATTTGAATCCGTTGTACTGCGACAATTCCATTGCGAACTACCTTTGGTACAAAGAAAATCTATTTCTTGATTTCTTCTAATAGCAAATTATACAAGGCAGGGGAATCAATAATTTGCAAATATGTAACACCAATTAATATTCTTCTTTAGGAGGAAAAAAATGCCCTATTTGATTACCTGCACAGAATGGATGCTATTCTATAAGTAGAATCTGATTGATCACAAGATACCAACTCCCAAATGTTGACAAAAGTCGCATTACGTCGGTGATCAATCACGGGCCACGTTTCACCTTATTTATAATATCTATAGTTGAGGGATCTCCCTATTATTTATTATATATTTGTGTGACATGTTAGGGAAACGTAGCTTTCTCCATTATTTCACGAATAATTTTATAAAATCACCACCAACTTGTATAAATTAATATTCTAATCTACAATCATATTCTTCCATTCACATTTGTGAGAATGGAATATTAATTCGAATAAAAAGAAACTGCAAATAAACAATTTTCATATTTTGATAAGTGAATCTCTGATTAACCTATTGAGGAATTTTCGCGTATCATTGTAATTGAGCCAGGAGGTTGCGTTAGATGATTATTAGTAGTTAATTATTCTTACAATGACTTGACTGCGCCATCTGTATATCAAATTTCTATCGCTACACATCTTCTGTCCCAAAAATGGGAGTCCTACTACATGATCCACCAATCATATATGTGTATTGGTGGAACATGTAGTTAATATTATATCAATTATTTTATTTTGAAAACATACATGACACCACCTAATTGGTGGACCATGTAGTGGGATTCAGATTTTGGGTTGGGCTTTGAATTTCTATCTAGTCAAGTACCTTGCAACTACCTCGACCTGCTTGTTTCCCTAGTTCACATCCATATGGAACGACTATATAAATTTTCAGTCTGATGAACATTTATTTACTTATTAATAACGAAGACAAATAAAAATAGGCCAAATACCAAAATAGTGATGTTGGATAACAATATTATTATAGTATATACGAAAATAATATAATGAATTATTAAACAATGTTGTTAAGAAATGGGTCCCACGTCCGATTTGCCATTGGTTTGTAGTATGTGAATATGTGATAATACTAATATCTACACTAGTGGATGGACCCCTTCACTAAATATACTCTAATTATTATAGCCAATTGAAATGTATTCTGTTTCAAATACAAACAAATTTGAACTAATAAGATCGCCACTATATAATTAAAATTGTGAGATCAAACATATAATGTTTAAAATCCTGGTGTTTGTTGTCTTTTTATCTCCTCTATCCAGGAGTAATCTATGTTTCCATTATTCTATCCAACCTTATCTCACAATTATAAAATTGAATAATTATACTGAGTAGATTATATAGTTGTTTGATTTTATATATAATTTTACTGTGGGACATTATTATGATAATGATTTTTGGATCAGGGATTTGCTCTCTCAACCCCTACTATAATAATTAAATTTCTTCAAATCCCACCGACCTCGATAAGTGAGTTTACCCCTGTGCGCAGCAAAAGTAGCGCTGCAGATTCCTAAATAATAAAAATAGAGAAACACCCAACTCTATTATAGATATATCATTTTCAATTTGTTAGGTGCACCGTGCAAAAAAAAGGCACATTCTCGACCAATAAAGAGTAATAAACCAATGAAGACTTGATAAATTAATTGAGATAGAGGCTTGGTGAAATAGGTTAGGTAAAAGTATGAAAACAAATTGTAACATGCAGGGGGGGCCAGATCGATTGGCCCTTTAATGATGTGTACAACTAAGGCCAATCATTTCTGGTCCTCCTGCCAAAATTATAAATCCTATTTCACCAATACACAGTAAAGGTTAACAAATCAAGCATTTTCTTGCTGACTATGTATTGGTTCTTGTGGTACAATTTTGCTTCTAAATGTGATATGGTTAATTCTCGTAGGATGGGTGAAAATTGTAGTGACGTGCAAGGTAAAATTGTTCCGCAGGACTTGTATGTAATACAGTTGGCAAATCTCCCAGCCATATTAAAGAAAATTAGTGTGATTTACAAGATTGGTCTAAAAGTTGTTGGATTGGAATGTGAAACTTTACTACTAGATCAAATTAACGGACATGCATTAGCCTATTCACATTTTAGGCAATTTATATACTCTGTCCCACTTTTTTGTGTCCCATTCGTGTTCCACTGTCATTTTTAACTATAAACATTTTGGTGTTTACGATAACTCTAAAATTCAAATCGTAAATATATAAATGTTTACAATTAAAAATGACAGTAGAATACGAGTAAGACACAAGAAAGTGGGACAAAAAATCTTATAGCATTTTAGGATATGTCTTGTGCTATCTAGTCTCTACTGACTATTTTTGACTACTACAAAATAATTGGATACAAGAAAAACCTATTGAAACCCATCATGCATATAACAAAGGGGTCTGCCAAACTATACAAATTTTTAAAAATAAAATTTCATGTATTTTAGTAAGGGAGTTTCGTAATCATAAAGAAAATGATATAACTATATATAAGGTATTTGGATGAGCTTTATTTGGATTAAGATTTTAGAATCACATGTAGAACGTTAGGGATACTCAATTCCTATTAACTTAGTGAGTTTTGTTTATAGTCCACATGGAGTTCTCATTTTAAATCTTGGATGGATTTTCCGAAGTCAAATTTCATTCCAAATCGCAAATCAAACACCACCACTTTATTTTGCATTTATCCACCTTTTCGTGCATTGTAACTTAGTTGTCAAGTGGTCGAATAATTCTTCTTGAACGGATGGAGATAATTAGGTTTTAGGAGTAAAGAATAAATAAAGATAATATCTTTAGCGGAAAAGAAAGAAGTTAATTGTAAAAGGGTTTTTTTCCCTCAAAATAAAAAGGGTAGAAATTATTACAAGGAATTGAAATCCAGAATCATATGAACAGTGATTTGATTTATGATGTTTGGAAAGAAATTGAGATGTGTAATTGGTGGCGCATGGCACAACAATGCAACAGTTGATAGCTGGGCGCCGATAAAAGGTGATAAATTCAGCCGCTTTTATTTCGTGTACTACAGCCTCATATATTATTCGTTTTCTACCTCTATTACTTTTCTCTGATCTCTTCAACTGCCCATCCCCTTCTCTCTCTCTCTCTCTCTCTCTCTCTCTCTAATTTATATCAATCAAAACGCAATACACAAACTATATTATTTGTATGTAGAATTGTAGATATACAAAATCGTTCTTCGGTTTGTGAAAAGCACATGATAGACCCATCTTTCATGGATTTCTTCTCCTATTCTTGGTATTTGTATTCTCCCCCTCCCTCTCTCTCTCTCTATACATATATGTTTGTGTATCTATAGGCTCTGAAGTACACAAAAATTTAGTTTTTTTTTATTGTTCGTACATATTGAGATGCAAAATTTGTCTTCCAGGTGAAAGGAAAAACGGCTTTTGGTGCTAATGTGGGCGTAGCCTTTCGTTAGCCAACATAAACAGCCCGCGATGGATGCTCTGTCGTTGGAGGGTAAAGATTCTTGGCTTCTACTTTTTTTTCCTTTTATGATTCCTATTTTAATTTTTCGGTCTTTCTGCGCAAACTCTTGTATTGGTTCTTTCCATGTTGGAGGATTGGTTAATATTAAATATTTTTGTGGGAATATCTTGTGAAGAATGGGTGTTGAAGTTATGATTCGATCTGTTTGTGCTCCCAATTCACGCTTGATTTGGTGTTTATTTGAATATATCTTATTTTATTTTTTGTTTTCTGGATAGATTTCTTGGATGAAATTGACACAGCACGCATGCTCACGCACAGACTCCATTCTTACTCCTTTTTCTGCCTTTTTAGCTGTTAATAAAATATGTCATGTTTCAGCTTCCGTAATGATTTCGAGCTGCTTACGAATAATAAAGAGTGATGGAATATGAAGATGATACCAGTCGCCAGCAGTCTGTTTTTTATTTCCACTCTTTTTTCTTCATCGTTTTATCCTCTCTAATTTTTTCTTGATGGCTTTTCTTGGTGGTTATGGTGATATAAGTCATTCTTCTTCTTTCTGATAGCTGAATCTGTCGTCTTCAATGGCCTTTTGTCCTCAGTTTTGTGATTTATAATGGTGTCCTACCTACATGTTTGTACTGTCTGTTGGTTTCTTGAATTAACTGTTCTTTTGTTTTTCAGACTAATTATGTAGACTCAGTGAATATGCTATGAACTTGTACATGTTGACTCAGTGAATGCATTCTAATTCTAAAAGGACAGTCTTTTATGGTCATCATTCCTTGAAAAATTTATATTCATTTATTTGTAGACCAGCAGAACCTTTTAAGAATTACCAAGGTACGAATGTAAACCGAGTAATCACATCTCTCTTTCCTTTTCTGGTCATTTTGTGTCTCAAGTTGTTATTGCGTAAAATCCATATCATATTTAACAAATTGTGATGACTTTTCGAACTTGTGAACCTAGCCTTGGCATTTGATCCATCAAAGTGCAGTAAGTTGAGTATGGAACAAAAGAGAGAATTAGTATACGAAGTGTCGAATTGGTCAGATGGTGGCACAGAAATACTGCACTCTTGGAGCCGTCAGGAGATACTGCAGGTCCTGTGTGCTGAGCTTGGAAAGGAAAGGAAGTACACTGGCTTAACAAAGTCGAAGATAATTGAAAATCTTCTCAAGATTGTAGATGAAAAGAAAGCTAAAGAGCAAGAAGCTGCAAATGTTTCAGAAACACATCCTACATCTGAAAATGAGGAAAGGAGTCCGAAAAGGCTAAGGAAATGCGACCAACCAATTACATCAGACGCTGATCTAGGCAGTACAGTGTATTGCAAAAACTCAGCTTGCAAGGCTAAACTGAATCATGAGGATGCCTTCTGCAAAAGGTGTTCATGCTGCATTTGTCGGCAGTATGATGATAACAAGGACCCCAGCCTGTGGTTAGTTTGCACTTCAGACCCTCCCTTTCGTGGCATGTCATGCGGCTTATCATGCCACCTTGAATGTGCCTTACGGCATGATAGGCAGGATAAAGGTCTTGATGGGAGCTTCTGTTGCTCATCTTGTGGGAAATTTAATGATTTGCTAAGGTATTTTATGCTTCTTTCGTTTAATTCTCATTTTGTGTGTATATTTTCTGGGAACAATACGATTTGTATTGAATTCTTCATTCTTGGGTAGCATAAAAGAAAACACTAACAATATGAAATGATAATGTAGTTCGTGGAGGAAGCAACTGGTTGTTGCAAGGGATACAAGACGGGTTGATATACTTTGCTATAGGCTATCGCTGTGCCAAAAGATTCTTGCTGAAACTAAATGCTACCAAAATCTGTGTGCATACATTGATGAAGCAGTGTCGAAGCTCGAAGAAGATGTTGGCCCTCTTACCGGTTTACCTGTCAAGAAGGCCAGAGGGATTGTGAACAGGCTCTCATCTGCCCTAGAAATTCAGAGACTTTGTGCTTCAGCTATGGAGTCTCTGGACTTGATGCTTTCTAAAAGAGTAGCATCTGATACACCTTCTGGTATCCTCTCTCTCTCCTTTCATTGATACACCGGAAACATAAAAAGAAAATCAGTGCACTATTCAACATTCATGTTTACCTTCTAAGTTATGCCTGTGATTTGAATTGCCTAGATTGCACTGCACTTGCTGGAAAGTTCTTGCAGTTTGTAGAATTAAGCGCTTCATCAGTTGCATTGAAACTGAATTGTGGCGATTCAAATATGGAAAACATAGTAGGTTACATGGTGTGGCATCGAAAAGCTGATGATAAGGAGTATCCCTCGGAACCAACTGGGAGATTGTTCGTGCCAGATACGAACTTGTTGCTCTCCAATCTAACTCCGGCTACAGAGTTCTCCCTGAAGGTGGTTGTGCTCGGCAAAGATAGAGAAATTGGTTCCCATGAGTTTCAGTTCAGAACAGAAACATCAGAAGATGGGACGCAAAATTTGAATTCCAAGAGTTTACAAGTAGAAAGAAGCCAAAGTCCAGCAACAAACTGCAGCAGTCTCTCAAATCCTTCTTCGGTGGAAGACGAAAACAACACTGTCTTGCCCTGCAGCAACGGGGATAATAACAGAGGAGACAATTATCTTCCTTTTACCAGTAATGCTGATAAAACAGCTGCTTCAGATATAGTCGATGGCAGCCAGAAGGAAGGTAATGGAGACGTAGTCTCTTTGTTGGATGAAATGCCGCCTTTGAGAAACAAAGAGAAAAAGATGGTTGAGGAAGGCGTTGTTGTCTACGTGGACAGTTCAGAAGGTCGGGTGCCGAGCACTCCATCTTGCATGAAGGAGGTGGAAGGAAAAAAAAGAAGCAAAAGCAGTAGGAAGGGTGTGGAGGAGGAGGAGCCTCAGGCAGGCAGCTCGTCGAAGAAGAGAAGTGGAGAGAGGGGCGATGAGGAGTGCCCGGGCATCGGAGACAAGGATTTCGAGTACTATGTGAAGGTGGTGAGGTGGTTGGAGTGTGATGGCCACATCGACACCAGTTTCAGACAGAAATTCCTGACCTGGTACAGTTTGAGAGCGAGTCCTCAGGAGGTAAGGATTGTGAAAGTGTTTATAGATACGTTCGTTGAAGATCCTGTATCTCTTGCCGGGCAACTCGTCGACACCTTCAACGACGTGATATCGAACAAGAGATGTTCGACTGTGCCCCCTGGCTTCTGTTTGAAGCTGTGGCACTAATTCATGCAAATCTTGAGATTTGCTTAATTGCTTCATTTTTATTTTTTTTTAATTTGGATTATGATAGAAGAATCTCCATTGAAATAGAATGACTTGAGCTTTGATATAAGTATTAATTAATTTATATTAATCATATTGATTACTTGCTAGTACTTTTTATCCATGCGTGTGTTGTTTAAAGATCATATATGCACAAAAGTTAAGCATTAAGTTTGTTTTGAATATACATTTAATAAAATTTCTATAAGTTAATACTCGATAACTTAATAATCTCTAAGATAATAATAAATAATTTCTCTAAGATAATATTTTTCTTCGGTCCAGACTAGAATATCAATATTATAAATTAATAATTATTTAAAATTACCAATCATACTAATAAAATATTAAAAATTAATAATCATTTAAAATTACCAATCATACTAATACAATTTTGTGAAATACTTCTAGTGTTCCATAAAATTGTGAATTCCTTGCGCGCTGATTTAAAAGAAATAGTATTATCTTTATTTTTTTTTAGTGTTCATTGTAGATCTAGCAAAATGGGCCCGACCCGGTGGGCCGATCTGGAGTACCGAAAAAGGGTTGGGTTGAGCTCTGAAATTAGAAGCCCGAAAGTGTGTTGGGCCTAAAAAGTTCGTCCAAAAAAACCACGGGTTCTATGAGCTTTGGGCTAAAAAAGCTCGAGCTTTTAGCACTAAAAAGTCCGCCCGAAAATAATATGTAATTGTTAGTTAATATTAATATTAATATCTAAATCTAAATGGAAAAAAACATGAGAGAGAAAAGCTTATGAAATAGATATTCAAAATACAATTAATATATGTTGAAAGTTGGAGATTTTAAGTTTAGTTGAATTTTTGTGATGTTTATTTGTATACCGCTTTAAATTTTGATATTTATTTGTATATATATATATATAATATGATCCATTTAATTTGTTTAATTACTTCATAATTTATAGTCTATTCAACATTAACATATTTAGTGTAAATTATACATATTAAGTTTATTTTTAAATAACAAATACTCCATCCGTCCCTTTTTTTTGGTTGGTGTTTTTAAAAAAAAAAATACAAATATAGAGAAATAGATATAAAGTATGAGAGAGAAGATGAGTAAGATAGTGAGAGAGTATGAGAGAAAGGATATAATTAGGAAAATGTAATAAAGTAGATAAAGTAGAAGATATGATAATATTTTTTTACCAAATTAGGAAAGTGGCCACAAATACGAACCTTTGGAAAGGACCACAAATAGGGGACGGGGGGTATATAATTAAAAAATATTAAAAAAATTAGTGGGTTAAGCTCGCCCACCCGCCCTAAAGCCTGGGGTCGGGTTGGACTTCATAAATCACGGTCCGATAAAGTACCAAGCAGGCTCAGGCGGGCCTAAAAATGAGTTGGTCCGATAGGTCCGGGGCTAGGCCGGCCCACCCGCCAATTTTGCCACCTCGAGTTCATTGTAATATTAATTATATCATTGTACATGTTTTTTAAATGATTAGATCTATTATTTTTTTAACAAATTAATTTAGTTTAATATTTTTAGATAGTAAATAATAAAATGACATTAAATATGATATATAAATAAACTAATAATTTCTTATATTCATCTAATTAAAATAATGTTTTATTCAAGCTCGAAAACTCTCTCTAAATTAATAAATAAATTAATATATTTCTAAAATAATAAACTCTCACGATTCCCATAGTATTTATTAAACTAAGTGGGTGTTTGGAACAACTTTTTGTAAGCTGCTTCAACTTTAAGCTGGTGTGGGAGTGTTTGAGAGTCCCAGCTTAAAGCTGAGATTCTCTAAAATGGGGTCGAAAATAGAGAATCTGTTGAAGCTGCTCCACCCCAACTTCTAGCTTTTAGCTTATAACTTATGTATTTTTCGGACGAAATTACCCTTACTAATTTTATCTAATTCCAAAAATAACCCTCCTAACCCTACTTTGTGAGAATTACATTTTTTCAAGTGGTTTTTTGGCTATTTAAATTATGTCGATAAATAACACTTGAAAATAATTAAACCATTGTAGTATAATCTTGCATTTCGATCCCTATATTTACTTATTGACCATATAAACAACTTTTTAATGTTTGGATAATTTGTTTATAAGAGTAGCTTCTCTAAAATTAAGCAAATAAACTGCTAAATTAAGCATTTTTTTAAAGCATCTATTGAGATGCATTTGATGCTTAAAGTACCATAATCAAATATATCTACTTTTTATTATTGATACAATCCCATACTTTTTATTAAAAACAATTATTTTCAACTTTAAGCAACAACAAATAAGATGTACTTATAATAAGCATTTGAAAGCATCCCTTTATTCCCAATGTTGTTTCTGTTTGAAGTCTCGCATCAACTCGGAAGAAGTAGTTCGGAAACTACCAATTCGTCCATAGATATAGAGTTGTAACTAAGAAGAGGTTTCTTTTTAGACTCCAATTTTTTAACTTAACCTAGACTAACTAGGTACTTATTGAAAAATCATTTTGGGACCAATTTTAACAGTTCTAATAGTAACTAGTTTGTATGTTTTATATTATAATACTGTAATGGTGCTAGTAAAATAAATTTAATATTGAAAAAGTCCAAAATTAATATCTCTTCTCGCATTTTACTTGGAAGTTTCCAACATGAATTGAAAAAAACATTTATACAACATTAGGTCAGACCGTGTTTAATTACCCAAATTGATTACAGATTTTTCTATCAGATTGTGAAGTATTTAGTTATGATTATATTTTACAATGGATTGAGTTTTCAAAGTTATTGTACATATTTCTATATAGGTAAGAGTTCAAATGAAAACAATTCATTTTGTAGGAATTAAGAACGGATTACAACCTTTTGATGGAGCAGTCATACAATCAAAATCATTATTCCACTTAAAATCCGGCCCTGCACTTTTAGTGCAAGTTTTTGCACAAAGGGTAATTTTGCAATCTTATACATTGATATTAGATCTTGAACAAATTCTTCTTTCATTTATCTGCAAGCCGCGATTTTTTACAACAACATTGTGCTCTTCATCTCCTCCTCCTCCTTCTTTGTTTAGAGTCCGATTAAAGATGCTGGGATCACGACAACAATAACAGAGGGAATCGTTATTGTTTTCTCAATATATTGTTCTTTTTTTTAGTGAACCCTAATTTTTTGGAGATTGCTAATGGGATTTTGATTGTATGTTGTCTTCTGAGATTAAAGATGTCTGGATAGATATTGATGTTATTTGTGTCTTCTGATTTTGAATTTAATGTTCTTGTTGAGATTTCAACTGTATAGTCAAATTATATATGTTCTTTGCATTGTTGTGCATACTCAAATTAGTTTTTTTTTTTCATAATCTAATCAAGAACTCTTGAAAACAGAAAAGTCGATGTAGGATCTTGCGTATCTGAACCACTCTAAAAATCTAAGTGTTCTTAATGTCTCATTGCATTATTGTTCATCCTGCACAAAAAAACGAGTTGCTAAATTCAGAAGTGTAGATTTTTAATAAAATCACTAAGACAAGAACAAATTTAATTGAAACAATTTTTTTAATAAAAAATATTTTTCAAAAGAGAGGATAAAATCGAGCCTACACATTTTCGCACTAATTCTAACTACTCTTCTACGAACTTCATTCAGTGAATAATACTTAATATATTCAACCAGTCTGCCACGCGATCAGAAAGCGTACTTGGCAAACTGAATTTATTCAGTAAGCAAAATCAGTAGATACAGACTTTCGCGTTTGAGTTGAAACTTGGACTCAGGTGTATTCACCCCCCCCACCTCTCCTCACATGAATACTCTTCTCCGACCAACAGAGACAACATCCTTCTTGTGCAAATCTACGTGGATGACATCATCTTCAGATATAGGAACGTCACAATATGTTAGTAACTCGAGAAGATGATGAAAGACAAGTTCGAGATGTCGATGATGGGCGAAATGAATTACTTTCTTTGTTTTCAAGTTAAATAATTTGAGAAAGGAATCTTCATCAATCAAGCCAAATATACTCGGGATCTTATCAAGAAATTCAGATGCGAATCCAGCAAACCAGTCAGGATTTCTATGAATATGAACACGAACCTGAACATCGATCTTGATAAAGAGGGAGTATTAGTAGATAATACTGATTATCGTGCTATTAATGGTTCTTTACTGTATTTAACAACAAATCTACCTGACATAACTTATGTTGTAGGCGTATAAGTGAGATTTCAGGCGAATCATATGCGGAGTCATTTTGATTCAGAAGAGAAGATTCTCCGGTAACTGAAAGGAATACCTGACATGGGCTTATGGTATCCAATGTATGATAGATAGAAAGTCCACTTCAGGAACTTGTAGTTCCTAGGCAGTAAGCTCATATTTTGGTCTTCCAAGAAGCAGTACTCAGTAGTGACGTCTACTACTAAAGCTGAATAAAAGGCTGGGCTTTGACAACAACTCAGAGACTATGATAATTTAGAATGAAGTGTCGATTTATTGGGATAACACCAGTGCTATTGCAATCACTCATAATCTAGTACTTCATACAAGATGCATACACGTGGATATTGGACAACACTTCATTCATGATCATGTCGAGAAGAATGATATAAGGATTGAAAATATCAGTTCCGACAGACAAAGGACTGATATATTGACCAAACCTCTAGTTGAACCAATTTTAGAGAACTATCACTAGAACTTGATCTCCAAGATCCTATTGGCTTGAGTCAGTAAGAGCATTTAGAAGGAAATCATTCAGTAAGGGGGAATGCTCTTAGAACTACCGATCTCATTCTGTATCGACATAGTGATATCAACTGATTACTATGCTTACCTGACAGGTTTGAGTATCTAAACTCAACATTATATTACACAATCAGTATCACTGCATTCAATTCCCACCTTAATTTCTCAAAGGCGTCATTTATTAAAATCGTTTTCAATAAAAGTATGACATTCCATATATTTACAGCGGCACATTTAATGCATGTCATATCATACTTACTTGATTAAAGGTCTATGCACAGGTTTTGAGTAAGGCGACACAATATTCATTACTATTTATTAAAAGAAAATCTCAACCGTTGGAAAATAAAGTGATTTTAATTCACCACCATTTATCCTAAGAACCGATCATATTCAAATCTTTTGTAATACAATCTTGGTCACCTTAGTCGAACCATTTCCGCCATTTCCGTACTCAAGCAAAATTGCATTTCTCGAAACTACAAAGACATCTACTACTTTATCTGCTTGAAACTTACGGTACATAATTCTTAAATAAACTAAATTACTAACTCTATTTTCGAGTTCTAACCACCTTTATTGCAGATATCATAATAATGGCTTCTAAGAGTACTGAACCCATGGTTGATGTCCCCAAAGAGATTGATGACATTATCAACAACCGAGTATGGTTCGAGCCGGTGATGGACTTCTACGTGTGTGGTTTGGAGATGATGAAAGAGATATATGAAGCCCTCCAGGCTTCTGGACTCTAAATCTCTCTTACTAGGAGACCGACGTATCTCCTACCGAGATAGGTCGCAGAATTTTACTATAACTTTCACTACGACGAAGATGAGTATGACACAAGTTGGTACATTCACTTGCTCCAAGAATGTTAAGACAACCGGATGGACTCAGACGAATGGAAAGGTACTGATCCGGAAGAGGTTGGAGGAAAGCTTCTATTTACCCAAGGAAGGGGTAAACCCAAAGAAATAAAAGGAATCAGATATTAATAAATGTTGGTCCCGAGTGTACGGTCAGGTGTAGAGGGGGGGGGTGAATACACCTGATTCCGATTTTCTCAACTTCGAACACGAACAGTCCTATTCAGGAAAGTGCCGTACTGAAATAATCCAGTAGACCAAATAGCTGTTCTAAATCGTGTGTGGCAAAGAGTCTGACTCTACTGAGATCTGCTAGCTGACTGAGTCAGAATTCATTATCAAACAGGTAGAGTTCAGCGGTGCGGAAAAGTGTAGGCCCAAATCAGTTGAGTGGAAAAACCGTTTTAGCAAGTCTCAGTTCAGCAAGTGGTCAGTTCAGTATGCTGAGACAGTTGAATGACTTTAAGAAGATTTTCAGTATGAACAGTAAAATCAATGAAACAGTAATCAGAAAGCAATAACAAGACACAGATTTTTAAAGTGGTTCGGATATCACACGATCCTACGTCCACTGTCCCGAAAAGTTTAGGAGGCTATTTATTATACTGAGTTAGTCTCAGTCAGCTTGTACACAGGACAAAGCCGCGGCTTGAGGATTATACTGAGCAAGTCCCAGTTTACAAAGGCATCAAACTAAAGTGTTTGACAAACTTCTCCAACTATGAAGGAGTCCTTTTACAATAAGGATTGGGTTCAAATATGAACTCCTTCGTCTAATCTATAAGTATATTCTGTTGAGCTTAAGGTTAGAGGGATAGGGAATGAGAGTGTGGCTTCTAGATCGACGAACAACAGAAATAAGCTTTAGGTTCGTGTATCGTCGATTTGGATACTAGAGGCTCTTCTAACAGTTTAGCTTGATTCCCTATGAGCTGAGAATGTAGTCTTTCGCCGGAGATAGATCTTCAAATTCTTGCGGAAGACTTAGGGTTTTCTGGTTCTAGCTCGTTTGAATGCTTGTGTTTGATTTTGTCGTTAAGCTTATGCGCATTCTCTCTTTCTCTTGAAATGTCCCTCTATTTATAGAGCAGAGATTGGAAAAGATCCGTTGGAGACGATCTTCCTTTCTCTCTCTCTTTTGGTAGCAAACGGCTCTTTTGAAGTAGGTAAAAGTGTACTTTCCCACCTTTTTAGGTAAAGGGTTGACTGCAGCTTTAGCAGGTGAGAAGACACGTGTGTTCTTGTCATTCGTTGAGGTGGATAGAGTGGTTGAGACAGCCACGGGACTTCAAGGCAAACCGAAGGCCGACTTCTCTCTTCCTCGTATATGACAATGCCTGATTGTCTTTCAAAAGTATTTGCAGCTTCCGACCGTCCGCCGATGCTGAGTCTGATCCCGTATTCAGTAGGTAGATAGCTGAGGAAAGTCTACTGAAGATTAGCTCTGAGTTCAGTGAATTGCTCCTGCTCGAGTCCGGTTCACCGACTCTTTCGCATATCTTGCTCCTGCTGAGTCCAGTATCACTGAGTCTTCTACTTCTGGTGTTAAGGCAGATAATCTACTGAGCGCCTTGATCAGAGCAGAGTGTCTACTGAGTCTGAAACCTCAGAGACAAATAACGATTACAACGGAATGGTTCACCAATCAGATAGGGTTTTGGGATCTTCAAATCTTCTCAACAATCAGAGCACTAGGCTACTGAGCATGGTTCAGTATAGAAGATAGAATCATTTCCCACTAAGTAAGACTATGCTGAGGATAGAATCATCACCCAACAATTTCCCCCTATTTGATGATGCCAAAACCTATCATCTATGCTAACACTAAACAACAGAAACAGCCCCTTACAATATTACAGGTAAGATCAGTGGAGTTGTTTCAACAGTTCTAGACTACTGATAAAACAGGGCAAAACACAATTTCCCCCATTACATAGAAACTAGACTAGCAAGAATCTAACAAAGTAATAAACTGACAAGAAAGTAAATAGTGAGTGTGTGAGTCGGTAATCACTTCAGTGATTCGAGTGTTAAAGCATAATACAAACACGGCTGTATAGACAACAAGTGGTTGTCAGAGCCAAAATCAGATTTGTATATATGAGTTATTCGGATCGATACAATTACAAATCTTGCTAAGCTAGGAAGATCGAGAACTAAGCCTAGGATCCCTTAAACCGCTTGATCCCGTCCATGAATCCTTGAGATTGCGTTTACGGGCGGTGGCACTCCATACATCCGGTATGTGTTTTTCCTCGCCTTCAAGTATGCAAGCAAAGTCGTTGGCTCATCTTCGTCCAGTTCTCTCTTTGATGCAAGCATACTTCACTTTAGCTTCTATTACCCCAAAGTGGATTGAGTCATCATTTCTTCTAGGTGGAGGTATGATTCGGGCTCGGAACACCGACCTCTATACCTTCGGATACGGCTTTATGCAAGTATATGTATAGATCGGGTTCACTTATCATCATCCATTACGTGTAGGCATCGGCCTTAGTCATGTTGGGCCGGAACCTCCGGTAAATAATTGCGCTTGATGAACTCTATCTTTGCCGATTCCCATCTCTGAGTAAATTGAGCAGGTATCCAATAATCTGTCTTTGGCCATCTGTGTGATTTCAGATCAACTGGCTTCCTGAACCTTCTGTATCGATAAGGAATATAAGCTTTTGAAGGTACTCTCAGCCTGGCCTCTTCCTCAGTCCTTTTCCTCAGTGCTTCAAGGTCTGCCTCCCAAATTCTGTCTCTGGCAGCCTGAACTTGTCTAGCCTCTTCGCCTCTGTATAAGTATCTGTTCATTTAGTCAAATATGGCCTCAATCTCATCATCTTGGGCTTCAGTGGCTTTCTGAGGAATGTCTTCAGATTCAGCAGGGTACTTGATTTTTCTTTTAATGTACCCTGCTTCTCAGTGCTTTGCTGCTTTTGCTCCTCTTTCTCCCTATCTTCTTCATCCTCGATAATTAGTTTCCTTGGAGGTAACCTAGCAGGTTTTCTTCCTCCTCGAGCTGAAGATTTTGTCTTTCCTTTGATAGGCTTAGACTTTGGTTTATTAGCAGCTTCTATTTCAACAATCTCCCTTGCCAGCTTCTCATCAGCTGCAATTTGAGCCTCCTCCTCAGCTGAAATGTATCTCTTCGTTTTCTTGGCTGGAGGGGTTGGGAGAATCAGCACTTTCTTGCCTTTTCCCTGAACAGGTGGAGGGAGAGGAGCCTCTTCCTCTTCTGACTCTTCCTGCTCAGCATACTCTGCAACTTCCTTGATGATATCCGTCGGAGTCTGGGTTGCATGAGTAGCCTGGGTTCCTGAGCCACTTAGGCCAGTCTCAGCTGTGCTCGCAGCCAAGACACCCTGGGCCTTACCCTCTGTCTGAGTCTGAGTCTGAGTCCTGCTTATCTCAGTCACGGACTTGGTCTTTTTCTCAGACCTCAGTGAAGCTGTCCCCTTAAGTAATTCAGCAGTTTTGTTAGGGGTCGACTTCTCAGTACTCTTCTCTTTTCCTTCAGTACTCTTCTCTTTTCCTTCCCCCTTTTTGGCATCATCAATTACAGCCGGGGTAGGGACGAGTACCTTCTTGTCTAGGCGTTTGTAGACAGCGGACAGTTCGTCCAGTCTGTCATGGATCTTTGTCAGCGCCAAGTGCAGTTCATTCCTCTCATTAGTCAGTTCCTCCGAGTATTGCTTATGGGAGAGGTCAGTTGCTGCCTTGAATTCTGTCAGCTTCTCAGAAATCTTATCCTCCACGACCAGTTGAATGTTGTCAAGTCGGATTTCCGTGGCCTGGGCTTGTTCAGTGAAGGACTCAGTATGAGTGGACATTGAAGCCTGGAATGCTTCGAGAAGTTTGGCTTGTCCTTCCTGAATGATTCTGAGCTGATCATCAAACTGCTTCTGCTGCTTAGCCAAAGCTTCGGATACAATTGCAGAGACAACAGGGGCGGCTGATTGTGATACTGATGTTTTTAGCCCCTGTAGCTCAGTGGTTGTGGCTAGCGTAGTCTGTTTCCACACCTTGTGGATGGCCTTCGCAAGTGCTCGATTCTGGATTCCCTGAGCGGTGAGAGCTTTCGCTACGGATTGAGATCTCTTGGCAGTGGGGCTGGGCGCTACTTCGTAAGTCGACTCCAGCAAGAGCTGAGCGGGCTCTGCTGAGGACGAAGCACCAGCCGTGGACTTCGCAGGTCCAAGGATACGGAGTGGAGGTTGAGCTTGTTCAGTAGCATGTGTATCCTTGTCCTGGGTATTTCCCTCATCAGGCTTTCCAGGCCCTGAATCACTGGGTGGATCTTGACCATCGTGGTCTGATCCATCTGAGGGTGCTGGGCCGGTTGCTAGCTGCCTATCATGTATCATTGCCAGCATAGCAGCCCTCAGGTTCTCCATGGTGCTGAGGTCAGCAGGCTCAGAGTAGCCTATTTGCTCCCTCAACTTCAATTCTTCTTCATGAAGCTGCTGGCAGGAGTAGTGGAGTACTAGACGTTGTAGATGGGGCCACTCCTGAAATCGCAGCAACATGTGGAGCCTTGCTGATTTTGCAATGAGCAACAAATCAGAGTAGTCAGCAAGCTCTGGAATCTGTTGAAGAATCTCTTGGGATGCTCTGGATATGATCACTGAAGCTTCCATCCCAATTGTCTCTTCTTCAGACGCTGTCTCAGACTCCAAGTCTATGGGAGTCGTCTGAGTCTCACCAGGAGGCACACTGCTGAGTGGTGGAACTGAGAGGGGGCTGTCAATACGCTGAATCTCTTCGCTATGTGCTTCTGTAGCATCCCCTTGTTCCACTTCTACGGGTTCCTCAGTGGAGACGGCCTTCTCCACTGATTGAGTCTTCTCAGATGATTCTGACTCGTCTATCGCCCACCGAGACCGAATAGGTTGCTGAGTAGCCCGATCGGCGGGAACTTCGGGAGAGACCTCGGGTTCAGTAGGCACGTCCGGAATGGCTTTCCTCAGTTTCTTAGCTGGTGCCTTTGGAGTTTTTGCAGGAGGTGTTCTCTTCTTCGAGGGTGTAGCCTGCTGAGGCTTAGTCTGCTGAGTTACGGCTGAGGGACCTGACCCGATCTGCTGAAGAGCAGCAGTCTTATTGTGGAATCTGACCTTCTTTACATTAAAATACTCCTTGTCACTGTAGGTTATTGGTTCAGATCCGCAGACATCCTCTATCATTATGGACAGCTTAAGTCCATAAAGGAGCTTGCTCTTTGCACTCAGCGTGCAAGAGGCCTTGTCGAATTTGGCCGCCTGAGCCATGAATTCATGGATAAAGAACTCCGTCCAATTGATCTGAGCTCTATCATATATGACCATCATGAGCTGGATCTTGAGCCTCGATACTTGATCGAATGAGTCTGCTTGGCTGGTCAGTAGCTGCGTCACAATATAAGCCAAAGCTCTGTACTGAGGCAACATGTTGTTTTTAGGAAAAGCAGCTCTGAAGGTCGTGGGCTTTCCACAGAATATTGTCAAGTAGTCATCTACAAGATCATCATTGTACCCCACAGTACTGGCTCCTTCAGAAGGCATATCAAAACTTCTCGTTAGCGCCTCCTTAACTGATATTTGCTTCAGTATCGGAAAAACATTCTTGATCTCGTGAACGGCGAATTTTCCGATTATGTCCCCGCCTACTGAGTCAGAGTTAAGATAAACTTCGGCCACCTGCCTCGGGAGGAAGTATGTCGGCTTCCTTGAAAGAAAACTTTCAAGCCCTGACTCTCTGAGAGCTGAGAAGATCTCGTCCATATAATCGAGATCACAGGTGTCGAACTCCATGGTTGGCTCGAACCAAACACGGTCCTTGTCCAGGATTTCTTGCATGTTAGCTGGAGCAGACACCGAAATATTTATACTCGCCATTGTACCTGTTACACTAGCATTTATCAATATCGATTTAAATAAAACAGTTTGTATAGCGATTCTGAAAAAGAAAATTAATCCGTGTAGCAGTTGTAATAAGCATACCGAAAGAGAGATTGAGATTCTGAAAGGATATGCAAGAGGGGATTTGCAAGAAATAATCTCAGAATTTTCGGATGCAGAGGATTTTAAGTGCGGTAATGGCGGTTTCTAAGATATGATCGAAAATATATATCTAACGTGAAGGTGAACGGTTTTCGATCAAAGGCTGAGTTTAAACTTGCTTTATGAGATGGACGGTCAAGATTAAAAGATATACTAAGTAATGATCACATATGCCGCCTAAGTCAAAGCCAGTTGTAAATATGCCTAAGTAGTAACTATGAGATGACATGCATTAAATGCGTGCAGAGTTCAGCAAACTTATGTATGGAATGTCGTGCAATAAATATAAGCCGTTAATAATAAATGACAAACTTAGGATATTTAATAGCATGCTGAATCTTCATCATAAATGCATTACTGTTTTATTCGTTACTACTGAGTAGAGATACGCAAACCTGTCAGCTGAACATAGTAGTCAGCTGATACCTCGTGTAGATGGTTTTCTGTCTCTACGTACTGAATTTACTCAGTATTGAGAGTGAGCATTCCCCCTTACTGAATGATTTTCTCTTGGAACCTTCTTACTGACTGGGGTCAGTAGGATCCAACAGACCTAGCTCTACTGAAAGTTCTTTGAATCTGGATTCAGCTAGAGGCTTGGTCAGAATATCAGCCCTTTGTTTGTCAGTATGGATCTTTTCCATCCTGATATCCTTCTTTTCGACATGGTCACGAATGAAGTGATGTGTCGATGTCCACATGCTTGCATCTCGTGTGTAGTACGGGGGTTCGAGTGATTGCAATCGCATGCGGTACTGTCGCGAGAATATTGGCACTTCATTCTGAATGACGTCATACTCTCTTAGCCTCTTGTCTCGCCTAAAGGATTTGGGCGCAAAAACTTCCGGCAGCCATGTATTCAGCTTCAGTAGTTGACGTGGCTACTGAGTGCTACTTCTTTGAAAACCATGAGATCAGCTTACTGCCTAGGAAGTGACAAGTTCCTGAAGTTGATTTTCGGTCAATTCTACATCCTGCATAGTCAGCATCAAAATAGCCAGTTAGTTCAATATTATCATCAGCTGGATACCATAAACCTATGTCAGGTGTGCCTCTGAGGTAGCGGAGAATCTTCTTTGCTGAGTCCATGTGGCTCTGCTTAGGATTCGCCCCGAAATCGAGCGCAGACACCTACAAAGATAAGTTATGTCGGGGACGAGTAGCTGTTAGATATAATAAGGAACCAATTATTGCACGAAATTCAGTTTGGTCTAGTGATACTCCCTCTTTATCAAGATCGATTTTCATATTCGTGTTCATCGGGATCTTGATAGGTTTGCCGGATGTGCAACCGAATCTTTTGATGAGGTCTCGAGTGTATTTGCCTTGGTTAATGAACGTTCCCTTTTCAGATTGTTTGACTTGAAAGCTGAGGAAATTGTTCATTTCACCATCATTGACATCTCAAACTTGTCCTTCATCATTTTCTCAAACTGCTGACACATGACGACGTTCTTTGATCCGAAGATAATATCGTCTACATAGATCTGCACGAGTAATAAGTCATCTTCCAGTCGAATGTTGAACAAAGCATGCGATCTATCGTGCCTTTCAAAAACCTTTCGAAGAAGAAACTCTGACAGGGTATCGTACCAAGCCCTGGGTGCTTGTTTTAACCCATATAGAGCCTTTCTGAGTCTATAAACCTGATGTCCCTGCTGAAAGTCGGGCGGTTGTTCTACATAGATTTTTTCTTTCAGTACGCCGTTCAGGAACGCAGACTTCACATCCATTTGATAGACTCTGAATCTTTGATGTGTTGCGTAAGCTAGGAATAGTCTGATTGCCTCCAATCTTGGAACTGGAGCAAATGTCTCATCGAAATCTATTCCCTCAGCTTGACAGTAGCCTTTCGCCACGAGCCTTGCTTTGTTCCTTACTATAACGTTGTTTTCATCTCGCTTGTTCTTGAAGACCCATTTTGTTCCAATGACGTGTTGATGCCGGGTCTCGTCAACAAGCTCCCAAACTTCGTTTCTCGTGAACCGATTCAGCTCCTCCCGCATAGCTATGATCCGGGCCAAGCATCTTTAAGTGCATCCTCAATCGTCCGAGGCTCTTCGGTAGACAAGAAGCGGGAATATAATGCGCTTTCTCCTTGACGAGAATCTGGATCTTGTCTTGACTTTTCTTCGAAGGATCTCCAATGTTTAGATCGGGAGTGTGAGCATCTAGCCACGATCTACGATGTTTCAGCCTCTTCATCCGAAATTTGATCAACACAAATAGTAGGTGAGTTAGGCATTTCGGTTGTACTATTTCGAGATTGAAGTAATTCAAGAATGAGAGTGTGATCTACCGAGTTTCCAGTGTTCGGGGGCATTCGGCTCGAGAACATTTATAGATGTTCCCCCCCGAGTTGTTACTCTCGTAGTGGTCTCGGTTACCTCTAAGGTTTCTTCATCGACTGAGTTACCCGGGATTGACTCGTTCGAGAGAGTCAATCTATTCAGCTACTTGCTCTGCTGGTTGAGATTCAGTAGACTTGTCTTCAGTTTCTTTGTCTGAATCATCATCCCAACATAGCTGGATCTTTTTAGGTTTGTCTTTTAGGTTCAGATCCTGTAGCTGCGTACTGATGTCCTCAGATTCAGACATAGAGTTATTGCTCCTGTCTTCAGTAGCAAACTCATTAAAAACAACATGAGGGTTTTCTTCCACGCAAAGGGTCCTATAGTTGAATATCTGAAAGCTTTGCTGACCCGAGAGTATCTTAAGAAAACTCCCTGATCTGACTTGCTATCAAAAGTCTTCAACTGATCTTTCCCATTATTGTGAATAAAGCACGAACAACCAAAGATATGGAAATAAGATAAAGAAGGCTTCCTACCGTTCCATTGTTCATATGGTGTTCTCTTATGCTGCTTTGTCAGTAGAGATCGGTTCTGAGTATAACATGCAGTGTCAGTTGCTTCTGCCCAGAATTTGGTTGGGAGTCCTGAGTCTGCGAGTAGAGTTCTAGCTGCTTCTTTGAGAGTCCTGTTCTTTCGTTCAGCAACTCCATTCTGCTGAGGTGTGCGGGCAGCCGATGTCTCATGCTCTATTCCTTACGCTGCGAGAACTCCTCTACCATGGAATTAAGGAATTCAGTTCCTCTGTCAGAACGAATTTTTCTAATTCCGGTGTTCTTCTCGACACTGAGCCTTTTCAGAAGCGTTGGTAACTCTGTTTTGACGTCAGACTTGTTGGCAATGAATATGACCCATGTGTAGCGCGAGTAGTCATCGATGACCACTAAAGCATACTTCTTGCCTCTGATCGTCACTGGAGAGACTGGACCGAACAAATCCATATGTAGCAGCTGAAGGATTCCATCAGTGGAAGGAGATGGAACATGTGGATTTTGATTCCTTGTTTGCTTTCCCTTCAGACATGCTTCACACTGAGTGTCTTTGCTGAATACTTCATTCGGCAGTCCTCTTGCTAGAGTATTTCTTGCTAGCTTGTTGAGCGTCTTAAAGTTGAGGTGGCTGAGTCTCCTATACCAAAGCCATCCTGTACGGTTGTCGTTTTTCGCCAACAGACAAACTTCAGGTTCTGCTGAGTTCCAGTCAGCTACATATATATTCTTTTTACGCGAACCTGATAACACTGTTTTCCCTGTGGATTTATCAATGACATCACAGAAACCAGTGTCAAAAATCACTCTATTCGAGTTATCACAGAATTGACTAACAGAGAGAAGATTACGCTGAAGTCCTTCAACATATGATACTCTAGGAACTGTGGCAGTTCCAATGCTGAGTGCTCCATATCCTCTTGTATAGCCTTTTGCATTGTCTCCAAACTCGATTCTGGGTCCTTCTTCAGCTATATAATTCTTCAGTAGATTCCTTTGGTACGTCATATGTCTTGAGCATCCACTGTCCACATACCAAGGATCTTTGTGCACTTGAAAAATAGAATTATATTCAGGTACCCTTTATTTTGTTTTGGGTCCTTAGATGTTAGTTTTAGTATCCCAAATCTGTCTAACAACCCTGGTGGTTTCAGACAGTTTCTTTCCACTTGAGTCAATATACTTGACCACTGGACTGGTCAAAGCTGACTTCTTAGTCCGTTCGGAGTTCGGGAGTCCGGATCTTCGAGTTGGTGGACTGCTGACCTTTGCCTTTTGTGCGATTTTCTTCTTTTTCTGGACTATTGGAACCTCTTCGACTATAGGATCATAGTAATATGACCCATACTGAGCTGGATGTGTCAACTGAGGTGGTCCATACCGATCGCCCCACCGAACTCGCTAGTTCCCCCTTGACTGAACTGGGGTATTTGAGTACTGATCTTCTGGTCAGAATACTGATGCGTAGGATAAGGTGCTTTCATCTTTTGTTTGTTCTTTGCTGAGGGGTTCAGAACATTTGCATTAATTGTTTCTCCTCGAACAAACCTATCAGTTAGACGCACTTCTGAGTGTACGAGGGCAGATGAGGAAGCTTCCTGGTTGAAGCCAAGTCCTTCCTTACAGTGTTTGGGCTTGTTGGTTGCAAGCATAGCCTCCAGCTTCTTTTCAGCGCCCATGTAACGCTCAGTCATCAGGCTCTTCCAGACATCATCACTCTTTTTCAGTATGTCGTGCTTGGTCCGAAGTCCCGACGGTTCTTGCTTGGTAGACTTAGTTCAGTATCTTTCTGAGTCAAGTCATTGGTCAAAACTGAAATCCGATCTTCTTGATGCTGAGACTTGGCCATCAGAGAGTTCATCTCCTCCCTGAGTCTCAACACAAGTCCTTCGGCTTCATTAGCGGCCTGACTCTCCTGAGAAAGTCTCTGATTCTCCACTTTCAGGGTATCCAATTCCTGAAGAGTCTTACTGAGCTGCAGACTCATTTGAATTTGTTCATCTAATAATTCTTCATATGCGGTCGTGATGTCTAAATTTCCATCTGCACCTGAAACAGTGTCGTGTGTGCAGTGTGAAGAGGAATTAAGTGGTTCATGAGAGTTTACCTCATCCTCTCCTCCTGCCATTAGGCACTTTTCAGTTGTTTCTTTAGCTTCAAGCTCTAAGGCCATAAAAGCTGCTTCATCATCCGATGAATTCATGAAGGAGTCGACTTCTTCTGAGTTGTCTGAGATTTCGCCGGCTATGTAGGATTGTCTTTTCTGGGCGAATTTCTCTCTCCTTGCCTTACGTGCTGCGCGTTCAGCACTACTGAGCTCAGGACAATCATATTGATAGTGTCCTGTCTTTTTGCAGTTGTAGCAAGTGATGACTCTTTCTTCTTTGCTTTCACTATCCTTTGATGGTGCTGAGTCATCCTTCTTTCTGCATTCAGAAGATTGTGAGTCAGGAGTGCGTTTTGGCGTATAATCTGACTTACCTTTTGTGTCTCGGTATGCTTTAGTCAGTTTTCTGTGCCTCTCCTTCTCCTTCTGATACTTCACAGCGAGCAACACGTACTTCTGAGCGAGACTTCCTTCTTGTAGATCATTGAGTGAAGGTTTAGTCTTACTCGTTGTCTTGCTCGTCGCTGGAGATGCTGTGCTGACTGATGCTTTGAAGGCATGGTCAATTTTATTGTCAGCTTTAGCTCTTTGCTTTCGTTGAGGTCTGTCGAACTCAAACTCTTCTGCCTGAAGTTTTGAAAAGATATGGTCAGGAGAGACGATATCTAAATCAGAATGTCGCAATAAAGTGGCAAAAGGTGTCCAGTGTCCGTCCGGCAGTGCCCTCAGTATCTTGAGATTCATCTCTCGGTTGCTGAATATCTTTCCCAGCCCATTGATGGAGTTCATCAGATTCGTAAATCTGACGTTCAGATCTTCTATTTTGTCACCAGGCATGAGAGACAAGCTTTCCAGCTTTTGGAGTTCCAGCGCCAGTTTGTTAGCTTTTATCGTCTGAGTTCCACGACTCAGTAGCGCTAGAGCGTCCCGCAGTTCCTTTGCGGTTTTGCATTCCCGAACCCCGCCAAGATAAGAATCACTAAGAGTGGTCAAGTATGGCATTTACGGCGACTCGGTCTAAGTTGTGAAGCTTCTTCTCTTCGGGAGTGAAGAGACTTCGTCTTTAGGGATTTTCTTCCCGAGCCACCATTCCTCCTCCTTCCATGGGGCCCGAGTCACGACACTATCGATCATGGGAACAATAGGTCCATCTTCAAGCACTTCGATCATACTATCATGGAGGGATGTCAGATGTGCTTCCATTCTGACTCGCCATACCCCATAATTCTCTACCGAGAACATGGGTACCATTCTTATACCTGACATATCAGCCATAAGGAATAATGATATGAATGTAGAGTGATATGCAGTGAAAACGATTTTCGGATCCGTTCAAGTAGACCGGTTTCAAGATAACAAGAGTCTTAAAGAACTCCCGCTTCCGATACCAATTGTTGGTCCCGAGTGTACGGTCGGTGTAGAGGGGGGGGTGAATACACCCGATTCTCGATTTTCTCAACTTCGAACACGAACAGTCCTATTCGGGGAAAGTGCCGTCATGAAATAATTCGGCCAGACCAAATAGGCCGTTTCCGAATCGTGTGTGGCAAAGAGTCTGACTCTACTGAGATCTGCTAGCTGACTGAGTCAGAATTCAGTATCAAACAAGTAGAGTTCAGCGGTGCGGAAAAGTGTAGGCCCAAATCAGTTGAGTGGAAAAACCGTTTTAGCAAGTCTCAGTTCAGCAAGTGGTCAGTTCAGTATGCTGAGACAGTTGAATGACTTTAAGAAGATTTTCAGTATGAACAGTAAAATCAATGCAACAGTAATCAGAAAGCAATAACAAGACACATATTTTTAAAGTGGTTCGGATATCACACGATCCTACGTCCACTGTCCCGAAAAGTTCAGGAGGCTATTTATTATACCGAGTTAGTCTCGGTCGCCTTGTACACGGTGACAAAGCCGTGGCTTGGAGGATTATACTCGAGCAAGTCCCAGTTTACAAAGGCATCAAACTAAAGTGTTTGACAAACTTCTCCAACTATGAAGGAGTCCTTTTACAATAAGGATTGGGTTCAAATATGAACTCCTTCATCTAAGCTATAAGTATATTCTGTTGAGGTTAGGGTTAGAGGGATAGGGAATGAGAGTGTGGCTTCTAGATCGACGAACAACAGAAATAAGCTTTAGGTTCGTGTATCGTCGATTTGGATACTAGAGGCTCTTCTAACAGTTTAGCTTGATTCCCTATGAGCTGAGAATGTAGTCTTTCGCCGGAGATAGATCTTCAAATTCTTGCGGAAGACTTAGGGTTTTTTGGTTCTAGCTCGTTTGAATGCTTGTGTTTGATTTTGTCGTTAAGCTTATGCGAATTCTCTCTTTCTCTTGAAATGTCCCTCTATTTATAGAGCAGAGATTGGAAAAGATCCGTTGGAGACGATCTTCCTTTCTCTCTCTCTTTTGGTAGCAAACGGCTCTTTTGAAGTAGGTAACAGTGTACTTTCCCACCTTTTTAGGTAAAGGGTTGACTGCAGCTTTAGCAGGTGAGAAGACACGTGTGTTCTTGACATTCGTCGAGGTGGATAGAGTGGTTGAGACAGCACAGACTTCAAGGCAAACTGAAGCTGACTTCTCTCTTCCTCGTATATGACAATGTTGATTATCTTTCAAAAGTATTTGACAGTTCTGACTGTCTGCCGATGCTGAGTCTGATCCCGTATTCAGTAGGTAGATAGCTGAGGAAAGTCTACTGAAGATCAGCTCTGAGTTCAGTGAACTGCTCCTGCTGAGTCCAGTTCCACTAACTCTTTCAGTATACTGCTCCTGCTGAGTCCAGTATCACTGAGTCTTCTACTTCTGGTGTTAAGGCAGATAATCTACTGAGTGCCTTGATCAGAGCAGAGTGTCTACTGAGTCTGAATCCTCAGAGACAAATAACGATTACAACGGAATGGTTCACCAATCAGATAGGGTTTTGGGATCTTCAAATCTTCTCAACAATCAGAGCACTAGGCTGCTGAGCATGGTTCAGTATAGAAGATAGAATCATTTCCCACTAAGTAAGACTATGCTGAGGATAGAATCATCACCCAACAATAAATATCTTGAAATATTCTGTAGGCAGAAGGAGTCGTTTAAGGTAGTGTTTCCTAAGGCACAGATGCTACCCCAGTACAGAGCTCTGCCACACATTCTAAATCACTGCTTGCTAAGTCAGTCGGGTTCGTTCAATCAGGTGTCCAAGCTGAAAATTCAAATGATGATGGATACACACGACAAGGTGAAGGTCAATTGGATGGACTTCTTCATGAAGGAGCTTGAGGATCCAGCCAAGAAGTTCATTGAGGAAAAGACTACGAGTACCTCAGGGAGAGTTATTAGGAGACTCAGTCCCAAAGGAAAGTTGTTAGATGTAGAGTTTCGACTTTTGCCGTGGACCATGTATGAAGGAAATGAATTTACCTACCTCCTTCGTATGTGAGAGTGTGTGTTTTGATTATGAAAAGAGAAATGGAGAAAAAATAAAATTGTCTCTATCTATTCTTACTTGTGCGGGAGAATGTGTGTTTTAATTATGAACAAAATACTAATATATATAGGCTTCAAAAGCTTATATTATATTAATATTTGTAGTCCATTAATTTAATTATATTTCTAATGGGCTTCCACATCAATTGGTCCATAATATAATAAATTAATATGCCGGCCTACTTTTATTTATCAATTAATTGGCCCAGCCAATTAATTCCAGATAAATAACATTATTAAATAATGCAAAATACATTAATATATTAATAATGATTTCTAAGAGATAATAAATAACTGGATAACTAATTTTCAGACCATGGATCCAATACAAGAAATAAAGTCGGACCTCAAATCAATTAATTATCTGTGCTTAGCCTAGAGAAAAATTAATTAATAAACACATATTCATACCACTAGAAAATTCGTGCTGACTTACCCCTTTATCCTAACTTGAGGATGGGCTTGTTTTTTATACTTAATCGATCCCATATTTAACATAGAAATATTCGTTAATTAATTGAGCCCACTGACAACTTAAATTAATTAACACCTTATTCTATTTCTGAGTAGTATAACTCGACTTTATTAACACGCTTGATCTTAATCAACTGGCTGCGTTTAGTGTGATAATCCTTACGAGTTCCTCAAGGTATATTATCAACCTATTGTACTAAGATAGGATTGCAAGATACAGAAAACCAACCTGAGCCACAAATGACAACTAGCACCCAAGATACATAGATCCGGTTGCGATGACGTTCACCATAGTAGGTCAAAGTGATAGATTGTAAAATGCACTTAGCTGAAGTCTTACCAAGCTTAAGACCAGCTAAGTCACCGAGATCTTGGTTCTCTACTAAGGTCAGTCAGAAGAATACATCTCACTGTGATCCATCAATACAACACCTTTAGTGTACCAGTATAGACAAGCAGCCAAGACAAACCACTTCTTATCTAAACTGCAGGTTATACCGACAACTTATCCTAAAGTTGTCTCAGCTTTGATAACTGTTTATATCTTGTCAGGTCAACCAATAGTAGTCTTATGTGATCTACAACACACTACACAAGATAAAGGACTACATGTGCACACACACACACACACACACACACACACACACACACACACACACACACACACACATATATATATATATAGGAAATGGATCAAATGAGTTCCTAATTTCGAAAGAGATACGAGAACCGATCTCGGTCCTCCATTTTGCAAATCTAAGGTTATCCTTTATTCACCAAAAGGCATTTAAAATTAAAGCAAAAAAGGAAAAAAAAATTCTCATTAAGGGCAAAAATGTAATCTTCCAACATTTCTTTTCCTTAACTTTTCTTTCTCGATTTCAAAGGGACAAAAGAAACCCAGCAGCAAACTCACAAAAGAGATACGACCTTGAAATCGTTAATGTGGGAGTAAGAAGTCGATTATCAGTCGTGGGTTCCGTTCTCGTATGTTTGCTGGCTGATTTCAGTCTGTTTTGCCGGTGTATTTCGAAGGCTGATTTATGCCGATTTCGAAGATTGATTTCTGCCTATTTTTCTCGTTTGAGCAATTTGCATCTAAGGTAAGAATTCGTTTTGGTTTTGAAAATATTGTTGTTCGAGATTTGTTGATTGATTTTTTGGGTTCCACTTGTTTTTGCTCGTTTTCATTTTATGCATTTTTTTTAGATTTCTGGATTTATTTTGTATATAAAGATTTTTTTTGGATTAAGGTTTCTGATCGATTTATGAGATTTATGGATAGATTCAGTAGTGTTGTTCTGTTATGGATTCACTATTCGATTTCATTTTCTACACAAAAGCAATTTCCGTGCATATGTTTTTGAGTGTTTATGCTGATACTGTTTAACATTCATGCATGTAGTCTGTTCAATGGCTGAATCGTTACAGTCAAATGTATCTCTAGAATCCGATGAATCCATTCTCATTCCTGATTGCGCGGCTGAATTGAAACTGTATGTTGGAAAGAAATTTGATACTCTGGATGAGGCCGAAAGTTTCTATAGAGACTACGGAGGTTTGTGCGGTTTTGATATCCATAAGTGGTCCATAAAACGTAATGGGGATGGGTCTATCATGCGTAGATATTTGGTGTGCAGTAGAGAAGGGGAGAAATTCATGGATGTTGATAATGTTGATTCAAAAGAATAAAGCGAAGGTGTAATTCAAAATGGTCATCTTGCTTGGCGCGCGTCGTATTTAAATCCCACCCCGAAGGTTTTGTTGTTGATTTATTTCACGAGGCACACACACATCCTTTGTTATTCTCAACTCACAAGCAATTCATGAGATACAATCAAACAATGACTTCCGTTCATAAGAATTTCGTCCTTAGTTGTGCGCGTTCTAATGTTGGTCCGATGAGGTCATATAGAATGTTTAGTGAGTTGGTGGGCAGCTATGAGAACATCAGTTGAGATGGAGTAGATTTTAAAAATTTCCACCGTGATCTTCGTATATGTGTTGAGGGTGCGGATGCACACATGATGTTGGATAAAATGAAGGAAGCTCGTGATAGGAACCTAGATTTCTTTTACGAATATTTTACGGACGGAGGGGATAAATTGAAGCGTGTATTTTGGGCTGATGATATATGTATTGGCAATTACAAGATTTTTGGTGATTCGTTATCAATGGATGCAACTTATTCAACCAATAGGTATTTGTTTATTCTATGTAGCTGATACGAGTTAGTATACTTATCAAATTATTATTGTCCGCAGTTAATGTTTTTTGCATACGAAACCTTACGTTTATGCACATTGTCCATATCTTTTATCCACATAATCATATACATTCATATACTATACATCAGTTGTTTTGCCGATTTCATCCTTATGAATACTTGAAATTATGCTCATACTGATTAGATTTTATAAAAATAAACTAATTGAAATTTATATAATTTTCATGCAGTTACGACATGATTTTTGTTCCATTCACTGGCCTCGACAACCACGGCAAATATATTACGTTTGTTGCGGGTTTGTTGTCTTCGGAGACGGTGGCGTCTTATTCTTGGTTACTTAACACATTCAAAACTTGCATGGGCGGTTGTCCGAAGTTATTAATAACCGATCAGGATCCTTCCGTGAAGATTGCAATGGAGAATGTTATGCCGAATCGCGTCATCGCTTTTTTATGTGGCACATCATGCTGAAAGTTCCGAATAAGATTTCGGTGTCATTACGAAACAACACTGATTTCACGAAAAGATTTAATGACATTGTGTCGAATAGCGACCTGCAACCGGAGGAGTTTGACGTGAAATGGAAAGCGATTTTATTAGATTTTGATTTGGTTGGTCATGATTGGCTTGATGGGATGCTTGATCTACGCCATTATTGGATTCCTTCTTAATTCCGAGACTTCCCAATGTCTGGATTGTTTCGCACAACATCCATGACCGAGAGTGAGAATCATTTTTTCCGGACTTAAAATCGAAGGCCAATCTGCTGATGTTTTATTTGTTGTATGAGAGTGCAATAAATGCTCAACGCCACACACATGATAAACTTAATGCATCGGATGATGGTAGTTTACCAATTTTAATAACAACGTTGCCTTTGGAGCGAAGTTTGGCTGCATCTTATTCAAACACTATGTTCTATAAGGTGCAGGCTGAATGGGTTGAGGCTGTTAACGTGTGTTCTATTCAGAAAATAACCGACAGTGGTTACGAGAAGATGTTTGAAATAGATGATAATAGAGTTGGTGTTTTCAACGTTATGTTTAATGTTGTTGATTTCAGGGTGTCATGCACATGCAGGAAGATGGAGATGCATGGTCTGTTGTGCAGGCACATTTTGAATGTGTTGAAGAATTCCAATATCAATTGTGTTCCAGATACTTGTGTCCTTTCCCTTTGGGGTAGAAATGTGTCTTTCAAACGTTTTGATAAGCTTTCGGAAGTTGGGAATGTCGGCCATTCTGCTGCAGATGTCACTAAGAAGTTGTTGACGTAGTATTCAAATGTGCGGGTTTGGTTGCAAGCAACCCTGCACATATGAACGAACTACTGTCTGATTTTGATGATTTGGTCAACAAATATCAGATTCAGGATGAAGGCGGGGCAAGTAGTAAGGGTAACCAAAACACGTTTGAGAGTTTTTATGGCTCATACACCCTTCAAGATGTCGAGGTTCTGCCACCAGATCAAGTGAAAACCAAGGGCTCGGGCAGTAGAATACAGTCTAGGAAGGAGGCGACATTGCGTGCTAAGTTGAAGCCTCAAAGGATGTGTCGGAAATGCAACCATATGGGACATCACGATTCAAGAAACTGCCCTAACGTTAAGGATGTTGAAGATTCGTCTTAAGTTTTTTTGCAGAACTTACTACAGACATATGCCCTGAACCTTGTCTTTGTTTGCTTTAATTTGTCAAAACTGAATCTCTTGATAATTTCTTATGTTATTTTCATGCATACTACGGTTTATTTTTATACATGTGTTTTGTTACATTTATGCATATATTTTTTAGTACTCATGTTCAACCTCTATCGTATATTTTTGGTTGTATTCCTTGTCTGTTTTGTCGTAGTCATGTTCAATGTTTGATATTTCATGCATATCGTAGTGTATTTTTATGCTTATGGTATGTAATTGTTTTGCGTATCCCTTTTTTATGTACATGTGTGTTTATATATCTGCATAGTGCCCAATTTTGATTTGCATAAAATACACGTTATATATGCATAACTTCTAATACTTAAATATACCAAAACACGTGTTCGCCTACATTAGTTCAACTAGTGTATCAATAAAAAACAAAAGTACCACAATAACTTCTAAGTTGTACATCCCAAGTTCTTCCAACCAAAGAGTATCACACAAACTTCTAACTATCAAGCATTTCTTTCACACATTCTTTAGAATCAAGTTCATTCTCATCGGCATGACCAACAACCTCTTGTTCCACAGTCTCCTTCATTTTGTTATCATCAAAATTCACTATGCTCAAGCAGTACCGCATCCTCAAAACCTTGATTTGCTTCACACCTTTCCTTAAAAATCCTGTGTGTTGGTCCCGAGAGTATGTTCAGGTGTAGAGGGGGGGGGGGTGAATACACCTGAATATCGATTTCTCAACTTAAACACGAACAGTACTTTTAAGGATAGTGTTGTACTGAACAAGTTCAGCAGACCAGACAAGCTGTTCTGAATCGTGTGGCAGAGTGACTGACTCTACTGAGACCTGCTAGTTGACTTAGAGTCAGAATTCAGTATCTTCCAGATAGAGTTCAGTAGTGCGGAATAGTGTAGGCCCAAATTCAGTTGATTTAGGAAAACGCCCAAATTCAGTTGATTTAGGAAAACGTTTTTATCAAAACAGTTTCAGTGGATTAGTGCAGTATATTAAGTTTGCTAAAACTCAGTTGAATGATTTAAAGAATATTTTCAGCATGAACAGTAAATCAATGCAACAGTAAAAACAGAACACAAGACACAGAACACAAGATACAGATAGATTTCAGTAGTGCGGAGATTGATTCTTCGAACTTCTTGCGGAAGACTTAGCTTTTTTGAATTTGCTCGTTTGAATGCTCTGTGTGTTCTCTCGTGTATGCGAATGTTCGGTGAGCTTCAATTTGATTTATCCCTCTATTTATAGAGAAGAGATTAGGATAGATCCGTTGGAGACGACGATCCTTTGTCTCTCTCTTTTGGGTAGCTAACGGCTCTTTTGAAGTATGGTGGCAGTGTCCTTTCCCTCCATTTCTGGAAAGTTGTTGACTTGCAGCTTTAGTAGATATAGGGTACATGGCTGCTTGTCATTGGTCGAGGTTCAGAAAGTGGTTGAGACAGAAACGGACTTCAAGAAGATCGGAAGCGGACTTCTCTCTTCCCGGTTTTGACCCGTGATTTGACTTTTAAAGATCCTGACAGTCAAAAGGCTGTCTGGCCGTTGCTGAGTCTGATCTCTGATTCAGTAGCATGCTCCTGCTGAGTCGGCTCTACTGAAGATCAACTCTGAGTTCAGTGAACTACTCCTGCTGAGTTCAGTTCCACTGACTCCTTTCAATATACTACTCCTGCTGAGTCCAGTATCACTGAGTCTTCTACTTCTGGTGCTGAGGCAGATAATCTACTGAGTGCCTGAACCAGAGCAGAGTGTCTGCTGAGTCTGAAACCTTAGAGATAGAAACAGATTACAACGTAATGGTTCACCAATCAATATAGGGTTTTGGGATCTTCAAATCTTCACAGACTCCTTCAGAGCACAGGGCTACTGAGTAAATGTCAACACAGAAGACTGAGTCATTTCCCTCTATTTTCCAACATTGCTGAGGATAGAATCATCACCCAACATTTTCCCCCTATTTGATGATGCCAAAACCTAATAACCTATCAACCTAACACTATGACTTGTTAGAAATAGAGCTCCTTACAAAATATTACAAGTAGGATCAGTGGAGTTGTTCTTCAAGTCCTAGACTACTGAGGGGATCAGGGCAGAAAGTCAGAACATATACAAAGTCTAATCAACATTTCCCCCTGTCTTAACAACATTTCCCCCCAACTATGCAATCTATCAGAATCTAGCTAAGCAACAACTGACAGTAAATAATAACAGTGAGTGTGTGAGTCAGTAATCACTTCAGTGATTCTGAGTGTTAAGCATAAGCAAACACGACTATTCAGACAATAAGGAATTGTCAAAGCCAAACAGAGATGTTATATATATATGAGAAATTCAGTACAGATACATCTCTGCTAGACTAAAAGAAAGAAAGAAAGATACAAGGAGAATACAAAAGCAAGAATCATTTGAACTGCTTGATACTGTCTTTGAAATCTTGTGATTGAGTTTCAGGAAGAGGCACTCCATACAAGCGGTATGTGATCTTTCTCAGCTTCAGTATCTCAGCAAAGTCCGCTGGGTCTTCTTCATCAAGAAATTTGGCTTCAGCAGCGTCCTTCACTTCTTTCTCTATCACTCCATAGTGGATGGATCCATCTAGTCTCTGTGGGGGTGGCAAGATTCTAGGATCAGGAACTCTAACTTCAACATTTTCTTTGACAACTTTTTGGAGTCTGGCATGCATTTCCAGATCAGCTCTCATTATCCATTCAGTATAAGCCACTGTCTTGTGCTTTTCAGACAAGAATCTCCAGAAGTAGTTCCTCTTTATAAATTCGGCTTTCAGCGTCTCCCATCTCTGAGTAACATCCCACGGAATCCATTCATCCACTCTAGGCCATCTGTGAGTCTTCAGATCAGTAGGCTTCCTGAATTTCTTGTATTTGTAGGGAATGTCAGCCTTTGTAGGAATCCATAGACTCGCTTCCTTTTCAGTCCTCAGCCTGAGAGCTTCAAGATCAGCCATCCATATCCTCTCTCTGGCTGCTTCTATCTGTCGAGCTTCTTCACCTCTGTATACATATCTATCCAGCTGAGCCCAGATTTCTTCCATTTCTTGTTCCTGTGCCTTCGAGGCAGTATAGGAGGGCCTATGAGGTGGCTCTTCTTCTGCATCAGCAGGTGTGGATGATTTCTCTTTAGAAGTTCCCTGCTGCCCAGTTGACTGCTGCTGCTGCTGCTCCTTTTCTTTTTCCTTGTCAGCCTCGTCGCTGAGCTTAATGGTTATAGGAGGCAGCCTAGCTCTTGTCTTCTTGCCTCCAGGTGGAGCCTTAGTTTTGCCTTTACCAGGCTTCTTCTTGGGTTTATTCGCGGCTTCAGCTTCAGCTATCTCCCTAGCCAGCTTTTCATCGGCTGCTATCTGAGCCTCCTCCTCCAGAGTTATGAACCTCCTGGATCCTTTCTTCTTGGAGGGAGGGGTGGGAAATTTTAGTACCTTCTTGCCTTTGCTGGCAACTGGAGGAGGGAGAGGATCTTCTTCCTCTTCTGACTCCTCGTCAGCATACTCAACAACTTCTTTTATAATATCTGAAGGAGTTTGAGTTGCCTGAGTAGTGACTTCTTTGGCTCCTGAGCCACTTGGGTCAGTCTCAGGAGATACTGCAGCTCCTGCTGCTGAGACACCCTGGGCCTTGCCAGTATGTGCAGGTCCAGTGGGGACAGATGATAGAGTCTGAGATGCCCCTGCCACTGTCCTTGCTCTCTTCAGAGCTTTCAGTATCAGCTCCTTAGATGCTTTCTCTATAAATCCTTCCCCCTTTTTGGCATCAGCAAATCGGGTTGGGGGCGGAGCAGATACTTTACTGTTCATGCTTTTGTATGAGTCTGATAGATCATCCAGCTTATTGTGTAGCTTCGTCAGCTTCTCATGTAGCTCGTTTCTCTCATTTGTCAGCTGATCGCTGTATTTCTTATGTGAGAGATCTGCTGCAGCCTGAAATTCTTTCAGCTGCTTCTCCACCTTCTCTTCAATGGCCTTCTGAATATTTTCCAGTCTGAGGTCAGTGACTTGAGAGATGGCAGTGCAGGATTCAGTGTGAGCGGTTTGGGCGGCCTTGTAATCATTCAATAGTTTAACCAGGCCTTCCTGAATCGTCTTGAGCTGTTGTTCAAAGTCAGCTCTCTGGGCAGCTAAGACATTCGTCAGAATGCTGGAGAAGTCAGGGACTGGAGATGTTGAGATAGCGGTTCTGAGTCCCTGCAGCTCTGCACTCTGTGCCTCAGTGGTTTGCCGCCAAGTTTTGTGGACGGTTCGAGCGAGTAGGCGATTCTGAGTGCCTTGGTTCCTCAGCGCCCTGGCCACTGATTTCGATCGACGGCTCTTTGGACTGGGCGCTACTTCGAAAGCAGATTCGAGATGGAGCTGAGAAGGATCAGTTGCCTTCGAAGTACCAACCACCGTCTGCTGGGACCAAGGATGCTGAGTGGAGGATCAGCAGTAGAGGTAGTGGCGTCCTTGTCCGGTTGAGTTCCCTCATCAGGCTTCTCAGGGCCTGAATCACGGGGTGGGTCCTGACCATCAGGGTCAGACCCATCTGAGGGCACAGGTGCTGAGACAGGTTGTCTGTCATTCAGCATTGCAAGCATGGCCGCCCTCAGATCTTCGAGCGTGCGAGGTCAGATGGCTCGGAATAGCCAATCTTTCCTCTGATCAGCAACTCTTCCTCGTGAAGCTGCTCGCAGGAGTGATGGATGATGAGCCTCTTCAGGTTATGCCACTCCTGCAACCTTATCAGCATATGGAGCCTCGCCTGCCTTGCAAGTATGACAAGGTCGCTGTGGCGGGCGATCTTCGGAATAGATTCAGCAATCTCTCGGGAGGCTCTAGATTTGAGAGCTGTGGCCTCCATCCCGATAGATTCTGACTCTGAGGCTGTCTCTGAGTCCTCAACTTCAATTGGAGACGCCTGTTTCTCAGCAGACGGGATGCTGCTGAGTGGTGGGACGTCCAAGGGGCTCTCTAGGGTCTGAATTTCTTCAGCCTGGACATCTTCAGCTTGGACCCCTTGGTCCACGGTTTCACCATGCTCAGTGGAGACAGCCTTCTCCACTGATTGTGTCTTCTCAGAAGACTCTGGCTCGTCTCTCAACTGGAGAGGCAGCTCAGCAATTACGGCCTCTGGCTCCGCCTCAGTCTCAGTAGGCACAACCTCGCTGACCTTCTTTAGCCTTTTGGTTGGTGCCTTAGGCGTTGATTTGGGAGGGGACCTCTTCTTTGTAGGCATGGAGGTCTGCTGAGTCCTGGTCCTTGAGTCAGCGGGCCCTGAGCCAATCTACTAAAGGGCCACTGCCCTGTTCTGGAACCTAACTTTCTTCGGATTGAAATAGGCTTTGTCAGCGAAAGTTATGCTCTCAGATCCGCAGAAATCTTCTATCATGATGGAGAGCTTCAGGCCGTAGAGGAGTTTGCCTTTGACGCTCAGTCGCTTGGATGTTTTGTCGAACTTAGCCAACTGCGTCATGAACTCCTTCAGAAAGAATTCCGTCCAATTAATCTTGGCTCGGTCATAGATGGTCATCATCATCTGTAGCTTGGGCCTTGACACTTGGTCAAATGAGCCTGCTTAACTCATCAGGAGCTGAGTTACTATGTATGCCAATGCTCTATACTGAGGGAGCATTGCGTTCTTGGGAAAGGCGGCTCTGAACACAGTTGGCTTCCCGCAAAATTTCATAAGGTACTCAACCATCAGATCGTCTTTGTATGCGACGGTGCTGAGTCCTTCATTTGGCAGATTGAAGCTTTTCTAAAGAGCTTCTCGGATGAACATCTGCTTGATAATTGAAGCATCTTGGGCGGGGTCGCCTACTGAGTGGACGACAAAGCGGCATCTGATGTCCCCGTCAACGGACTCTGAGTTCAGATACGCCTCAGCCACCTGGCGCGGAAGGAAGAAAGAAGGCTTCCTTGTCAAGAATCCTTCCAGTCCGGTCTCGCGAAGTGCACAGAAGATCTCCTCCATGTAGTCGAGATTGCATGCGTCAAATTCCATCATAGGCTCGCACCAGACACGATCCCTCTCGAGGATCTCTTTCATATCAGAGGGAGAGTCTACATGTGTTCCTGTCATCTTAATAATCTGCAAACACAGTGCTAGTCAGTATTCGATAAGATATAAGAGATAAATTATTGAAAGATCATACGATACTGAAAAGATCATTGAAAAATTACCAAAGGATTTTCTGAGATGTTTTAATGAATGGAATATATGTAACGAAACAAGAGAGTCTCAGAAAATCTAGGGCTCTTAAGATATTTGCAGAGATGAAATGGCGGTTTCAAACATTTGAACGCTTATATATATCTAGGAGAAGATAAACAGTTAAATATCAATGGTTCAGTTTGAACGCGCTTTTTGAGATGGACGGCTAGGATTAAGTTTTATAAAATATGTAATGATCATATTAGCCGCCTAAGTCAAAAGCCAGTTGTATATAGCCTAAGTAGTAACTTGATACGACATGCATTTAATGCGTTGCAGAGTTCAACATGCTTTTACATAGAATGTCGTGTATTAAATGTAGTCCGTTAAAATTAAATGACATTTCCTAAGGCATTGAATACGATGCTGAATCTGATTCTTAAATGCACAGAATTGTTTTATAGGCTACTGAGTAGAGATACGCAAACCTGCCAGCTGAACATCGTAGTCAGCTGATACCTCGTGTAGATGGTTGCTGAGTCTCTACGCTGCGATTTTACTCGATGCGAGAGTGAACATTCCCCCTTACTGAATGCTCCTCTCCTGAATCCTCTTACTGACTGGAGTCAGTAGGGTCCAGCAGACCTAGCTCTACTGAAAGTTCTCTGAATCTGGTTTTAGCTAGAGGCTTGGTCAGTATATCAGCCCTTTGATGGTCAGTATGGATCTTTTCCATCCTGATATCCTTCTTTTCGACATGGTCACGAATGAAGTGGTGTCTGATGTCCACGTACTTGCATCTCGTATGAAGTACATGATTCTGAGTGATTGCAATGGCACTGGTACTATCGTAGAAGATCGGCACTTCATTCTGAATGACATCATATTCGCGTAGCTGCTGTCTCAGCCAAAGGATTTGGGCGCAACAACTTTCGGCAGCCATGTATTCAACTTCAGTAGTTAACGTTGCTACTGAATGCTGTTTCTTTGAGAACCATGAGATCAGCTTACTGCCAAGGAACTGACACGTTCCAGAAGTTGATTTTCGCTCAATTCTACATCCTGCATAGTCAGCATCAGAATAACCAGTTAGTTCAATATTATCATCAGCTGGATACCATAGACCCATGTCAGGTGTTCCTCTGAGATAGCGGAGAATGTTCTTTGCTGAGTCCATGTAACTCTGCTTAGGATTCGCCTGAAATCGAGCTCAGACACCTACAACATAAGTTATGTCAGGACGAGTAGCTGTTAAGTATAATAAAGAACCAATTATAGCACGAAATTCAGTTTGGTCTACTGATACTCCCTCTTTATCAAGATCAATTTTCATATTCGTGTTCATCGGGATCTTGATTGGTTTGTTGGATGTGCAACCGAATCTCTTGATGAGGTCTCGAGTGTATTTGCCTTGATTAATGAATGTTCCCTTCTCAGATTGTTTGACTTGGAAACCGAGGAAATAGTTCATCTCTCCCATCATCGACATCTCGAACTTGTCCATCATCATTTTCTCAAACTGCTGATATATGATGACGTTCTTCGAGCCGAAGATGATGTCATCTACGTAGATCTGCACAAGTAATAGGTCGTCTTCCAGTCGAATACTGAATAATGTGCGGTCTACTGTGCCCTTCTGAAGAAGAAACTCAGACAGGGTATCGTACCAAGCCCTAGGTGCTTGTTTTAACCTATACATAGCCTTTCTGAGTCTATAAACTTGATGTCCCTGCTGAAAGCTGGGAGGCTGTTCCACATAGACTTCTTCTTTCAGTACGCCGTTCAGGAAAGCAGACTTCACATCCATTTGATATACTTTGAATCTTTGATGTGTTGCGTATGCTAGGAATAGTCTGATTGCCTCCAATCTTGCGACTGGAGCGAATGTTTCATCGAAATCTATCCCTTCAGCTTGACAGTAGCCTTTTGCCACTAGTCTTGCTTTATTCCTTACTATGACATTATTTTCATCTCGCTTGTTCTTGAAGACCCATTTGGTTCTGATCACATGTTGATGCCGGGGTCTATCAACAAGCTCCCAAACTTCGTTTCTCGTGAACTGATTCAGCTCCTCCTGCATGGCTATGATCCAGTCAGCATCTTTCAGTGCGTCCTCAACTGACTGAGGTTCTTCAGTAGACAAGAAGCAGGAATATAAGGCGCTTTCTCCCTGACGGAATCTGGATCTTGTCTTTACTCTTGCTGAAGGATCTCCAATTATTAAGTCAGAAATGTGAGCATCCAGCCACGATCTACGATGTTTCAACTCTTCATCTGAAATTTGTTCAACACAGATAGTAGGTGAGTTAGGCATTTCAGTTGTACTATTCTGAGATTGAAGCAATTCAGTTACAAGAGTGTGATCTACTGAGTCACCAGGTTCAGGGGCATTTAGCTCTGGAACATCATTAGTTCCCCCTGAATTATTATTCTCAGTAGAGGTCTCAGTTACCACTGGGGTTTCTTCATCGACCTGAGTTACCTGGGATTGACTCTGTTCAAGAGAGTCAATCTGTTCAGCTATTTCTGCTGCTGGCTGAGATTCAGTAGACTTGTCTTCAGTTTCCTCATCTGAATCATCATCCCAACATAGCTGGATCTTTTCAACTTTATCTTTTAAGCTCAGATCCTGTAGCTGCATACTGATGTCCTCAGATTCAGGTTTAGAGTTTCAGCTCCTGTCTTCAGTAGCAAACTCATTAAAAACAACATGAGGGCTTTCCTCCACGCAAAGGGTTCGATAGTTGAAGACTCTGAAAGCTTTGCTGACCCGGGAGTATCCTAAGAACACTCCCTGATCTGACTTGCTATCAAAAGTCTTCAGCTGATCTTTCCCATTATTGTGAATCAAGCACGAACACCCAAAAATATGGAAATAAGATAAAGAAGGCTTCCTGCCATTCCATAGTTCATATGGTGTCTTCTTATGCTGCTTTGTCAGTAGAGATCGGTTCTGAGTATAACATGCAGTATTAGTAGCTTCTGCCCAGAATTTGGTTGGGAGTCCTGAGTCTGCGAGCAGGGTTCTTGCTGCTTCTTTGAGTGTTCGATTCTTTCTTTCAGCAACCCCATTTTGTTGAGGCGTGCGTGCGGCAGACGTCTCATGCTCTATGCCTTCTGCTTTGCAGAACTCCTCTACCATGAAATTCAGGAACTCAGTTCCTCTGTCTGAACATATCTTGACGATCTTCGTGTTCTTCTCGACACTGAGCCTTTTCAGAAGCCTTGGTAACTCTGTTTTGATGTCAGACTTATTGGCAATAAATAGACCCATGTGTAGCGCGAGTAGTCATCAATGACCACTAATGCATACTTCTTGCCTCTGATCGTCACTGGAGAGACTTGACCGAACAAATCCATATGTAGCAGCTGAATGATTCCATCAGTGGAAGGAGATGAAACAGGAGGATTTTGATTCCTTGTTTGCTTTCCCTTCAGGCATGCTTCACACTGAGTGTCTTTGCTGAATACTTCATTCGGCAGTCCTCTTGCTAGAGTGTTTCTAGCCATTTTGTTGAGCGTTTTGAAGTTGAGATGGCTGAGTCTTCTGTGCCAAAGCCACCCCGTTCTGTTGTCATTCTTTGCCAACAAACAAGCTTCAGGTTCAGCTGAGTTCCAGTCAGCTACATAGATATTCTTTTTGCGCGAACCTGATAACACTGTTTTCCCTGTGGATTTATCAATAACATCACATAAACCAGCGTCAAAAATCACTCTATTCGAATTGTCACAAAATTGACTAATAGAGAGAAGATTATGTTGAAGTCCTTCAACATATGATACTCTTGGAACTGTTGCTGTTCCAATGCTGAGCGTTCCATAGCCTCTGGTGTAGCCTTTTGCGTTGTCTCCAAACTCGATTCGGGGTCCTTCTTCAGTAGTATAATTCTTTAGCAAGTCCTTTTGGTACGTCATGTGTCTTGAGCATCCGCTGTCCACATACCAAGGGTCCTTGTGCACCTGCAAAACTGAATTATATTTAGGTACCCTTTATTTTTGATTTTGGGTCCTTGGATGTTAGTTTTGGTAACCCATATCTGTCTTACGACCCTGGTGGTCTCAGACAGTTGAGTGGTCGATGCTGACTTCTGAGGCTTTTTAGGTTCAGGAGTCCTGATCTTCTGAGTGGGTGGACTGCTGACCTTTGCCTTCTGCACGGCTTTCTTCTTCTTTTTCTGACTTTTGGATCCTCTCCTGACTATAGGATCATAATAGTATGACCCATACTGAGCTGGATGTGTCAGCTGTGGAGGTCCATACTAATCAGCCTATTTTGCTTTGCTGGTCCCCCCTTGACTGAACTGGGTGATCTGGTGTTGATCTTCTTGTCAGAGTGCTGCTAACTAGGATGAGGTGCCTTCATCTTCTGTTTGTTCTTGGCTAGGGGATTCAGTATGTCTGCATTGATGGTCTCCCCTTGAATAAACCTATCAGCTAGCCGGTTTTTCGAGCGTAGGGGGCAGATGAGGAGGCTCCCTGGCTGAATCCAAGTCCCTCCTTGCAGTGCTTGGGCTTGTTGCTTGCTAGCATAACCTCTAGCTTCTTTTCAGCACCCATGTAACGGTCTGTCATCAGGTTCCTCCAGACATCATCACTTTTCTTTAGCATTTCATGCTCGGTCTGAAGTCCTGACAACTCTTGCTTCAGTAGACTCAGTTCAGTATCTTTCTGAGTCAAGTCTTTGGTCAAAACTGAGATCTGATCTTCTTGATGCTGAGACTTGGCCATCAGAGAGTTTATCTCCTCCCTGAGTCTCAACACAAGTCCTTTTGACTCAGTAGCAACCTGACTCTCCTGAGAAAGTTTCTGATTTCCCACTTTCAGGGTATCCAATTCCTGAAGAGTCTTACTGAGCTACAGACTCATCTGAATCTGCTCGTCGAGTAGTTCTTCGTATGCGATCGCGACGTCCAGATTCTCATCTGCACCTGAAAGAGTGTCGTGTGTGTAGTGTGAAGAAGAATTAAATGGTTCATGTGAGTTTACCTCATCCTCTTCTCCTGCCATGAGACACTTTCCAGCATCTTTTTCAGCTTCAAGCTCTTTGGCCATGAAAGCTGCTTCATCGTCAGATGAATCCATGAAGGAATCGACTTCATCTGAGTCGTCTGAGAGTTCACCGACAATGTATGCTTGTCTCTTCTTTATGAACTTCTCCCTTCTTGCTTTACGTGCTGCTCTTTCAAGACGATCGAGCTCGGAGACGATCATATGGATAATGTCCTGGCTTTTTGCAATTATAGCAGGTTGTGACTCTTTCTTCTTTGCTCTCACTGTCTTTCGACTGAGCTGAGTCCTCTTGTTTCCTGCATTCAGAAGTATTCGAGTCAGGATTGCGCTTAGGCGTGTATTCAGACTTACCATTGGATTCTCTGAGGGCTTTAGTCACTTTTCTGCGCCTCTCCTTTTCCTTCTGATACTTCACGGTAAGCAGTGCGTACTTCTTGGCTAGATTTCCTTCTTGTATATCACTGAGTGAAGGTTCAGCCTTGCTAGACGCTGGAGCTGCTGTGCTGACTGGTGCTTTAAAGGCATGGTCGACTTGGGTGTCAGCTTCAACTCGCTGCTTCCTTTGAGGTAAGACGAACTCGAACTCCTCTGCTTTAAGTTCTGAAAAGATATGATCAGGAGTAATAATATCTAAATCAGAATGACTTAATAAAGTAGCAAAGGGGGTCCAGTTTCCGTCTGGTAGTGCCCTCAAAATATTGAGATTCATCTCTCGGTTGGAGAATGTCTTTCTCAGCCCATTGATAGAATTCATCAGATTCGTAAATCTGACGTTGAGATCTTCAATGGTGTCACCAGGCATGAGAGACAATCTCTCCAGCTTCTGAAGTTCTAGCGCAAGTTTGTTCGCTTTAATCTTCTGAGTCCCCCGACTCAATAGCGCTAGAGCATCCCAGTGTTCTTTCGCGGACTTACAGTCCTGAACTCTTCCGAGATAGGAATCACTCAGGGTGGTTAGTATGGCGTTTCTGGCGACATGGTCTAAGTTGTGAAGCTTCTTCTCCTCAGAGGTGAAGAGACTTCTGTCCTTGGGGATCTTCTTCCCGGTCACCATTCCTCCTCCATCTGCTGGATCTTGAGTTACGCGCTATCGAACATAGGAATGATAGGTCCGTTCTCCAGAACCTCTGTCATGCTATCGTAGAGAGAGGTCAGATGTGCCTCCATTCTGACCCGCCATACGCCATAGTTCTCTACTGAGAACATGGGTACCATCCTGATCCCTGACATATCAGACATGATAGATAGTGATATGAATGAAGAATGATATGCAGTGAAAACATTTTCCGGATCTGTTCAAGTAGACCAGTTTCAGAATAACAAGAGTCTTATAGAACTCCTGCTCTGATACCAATTGTTGGTCCCCGAGAGTACGTTCAGGTGTAGAGGGGGGGGGTGAATACACCTAAAAATCGATTTCTCAACTTAAACACGAACAATCCTTTTCAGGATAGTGTCGTACTGAACAAGTTCAACAGACCAGACAAGCTGTTCTGAATCGTGTGGCAGAGTAACTGACTCTACTGAGACCTGCTAGCTGACTTAGATACAAAATTCAGTATCTTCCACATAGAGTTCAGTAGTGCGGAATAGTGTAGGCCCAAATTCAGTTGATTTAGGAAAACGTTTTTATCAAAACAATTTCAGTGGATTAGTGCAGTATATTAAGTTTGCTGAAACTCAGTTGAATGATTTAAAGAATATTTTCAGCATGAACAGTAAATCAATGCAACAGTAAAAACAGAACACAGGACACAGAGATTTTTAAAGTGGTTCGGACCCAACAATCCTACGTCCACTGTCCCGAAAGATCAGGAAGCTATGTATTATACTGAGATAGTCTCAGTTGGTTTGTACGCTGGATAAACACTGGTCTTGAGATTTATACTGAGCAAGTCTCAGTTTACAAGGTTATCAAACTAAGTGTTTGAAAAACTCTCCAACAGTGAAGGAGTCCTTTACAATAAGGATCAGTTCAGAAGTGAACTCCTTCGTCTAAGCTATGGATTTAGTCTATTGAGCTTAGGTTAGAGGGATAGGGAACATGGATGTGGCTTCTAGAACGACGAACAGCTGAGTGTAAGCTTTGGGTTCGTGTAACGACGTTTGGATACTAGAGGTTGTATTAAGCAGTTTAGCTTGGTTCCCTAAGAGCAGAAATGTAGTCTTTCGCCGGAGATTGATTCTTCGAACTTCTTGAGGAAGACTTAGGCTTTTTTGAATTTGCTCGTTTGACTGCTCTGTGTGTTCTCTCGTGCATGCGAAGGTTCGGTAAGCTTCAATATGATTTATCCCTCTATTTATAGAGAAGAGATTAGGATAGATCCGTTGGAGACGACGATCCTTTGTCTCTCTCTTTTGGGTAGCTAACAACTCTTTTGAAGTATGGTGGCAGTGTCCTTTCCCTCCATTTCTGGAAAGTTGTTGACTTGCAGCTTTAGTAGATATAGGGTACGTGGCTGCTTGTCATTGGTCGAGGTTCAGAAAGTGGTTGAGACAGAACAGACTTCAAGAAGATCTGAAGTTGACTTCTCTCTTCCTCGTATTGACTCTGCTGATTTGCTTTTAAAGATCCTGACAGTAAAAAGGCTGTCTGGCCGTTGCTGAGTCTAATCTCTGATTCAGTAGCATGCTCCTGCTGAGTCGGCTCTACTGAAGATCAACTCTGAGTTTAGTGAACTACTCCTGCTGAGTTCAGTTCCACTGACTCCTTTCAGTATACTGCTCCTGCTGAGTCCAGTATCATTAAGTCTTCTACTTCTGGTGCTGAGGCAGATAATCTACTGAGTGCCTGAACCAGAGCAGAGTATCTGCTGAGTCTGAAACCTCAGAGACAGAAACAGATTACAACGTAATGGTTCACCAATGAATATAGGGTTTTGGGATCTTCAAATCTTCACAGACTCCTTCAGAGCACAGGGCTACTAAGTAAATGTCAACACAGAAGACTGAGTCATTTCCCCTATTTTCCAACATTGCTGAGGATAGAATCATCACCCAACACTGTGTCCCAGTTGATTACGTCACCCGTGAACGTCTCCATATGCCTCATCAAATACACTCCTGCTAGAAATCATTCATATTTATCAGATTTGCAAAATCAAAATGATTTATGCTTACCTTTCTCAGAAATCATGCTCACATGTATATAATTTCATGCTTACAAAATACCAACCCGAATCCAAAACTTTAGATCGGTTCCCCCACATTGGAATGACCATTTCTGCCTCGCATTTCTCAACCATTTTTGCACGGCTCGTGCATTTCATCTCCGTCAGGTATCGTGAGAGCAGATATGTCTATGAACGAAACAATATAGAGCATTTCAACTATCATTTAAGAACCTTAATAATTCCGAAACAAAAAAAATTATAATACAATATTTGCTCACCAAATCATTGGGTATGTTTCCATACTTGACTTTCATATCAATGCTTTTGTGATCAGTGGTATTGTCAATTATGAAAGTACTCTTCATCCTCAAATCAAAACTGATCATGAAGTAGCATCCCTCGTTCTCAATCGGGAAAACATACTACATAATATGAAATTTATTTGCAATTATCCAACATTGGCAGAATAAAAACACGTGATAGTTGGCAGCGTGTTTATTGCGATTACCAGTTGGATCTTATTCAGATTAGCAACTTTATGTGATGTCAGCGTTTTTGCCATTCCAAGGTTGAAAATTTCTTGCTTCTTAAATGAATCAATGTCTTTCTCGGGACACACCACTGTTCCGCTCTGTATTTATTAAACATTGTCAATCAATATTTCACCATCTACATAATTATTTTAAAGTCCCCAATCTAATTGAATTATACATATCGTCAATGGAGCAAACAACCGAAGTGGTGATTCATCCGACTTAACTTGCTCCTTGTCGTTTAGAATTGCACCCCATGCATCAATTATCACATTATCAACCCCGTTGTTTTGCTTCAAGGTTTGCAACTTTTTGGCATAAATCTTTATTTCTTTCCAATCAAAGAGCAGACTTGCAAGAGAAACAAAGATAAACAAGTTATTACTACATATCAAAGAAGATTAATTTTTAGAATATGATCCATGAAAAACCATACCAATTGTCATCAGCCACAAAAAGGCTGAACCAACACACTGTAATCTCCATTTTTGTCAAATTTCTCGATGCGTCCACGTAACGCAGAATGTAGGGTGATTTTTTGGCCTTTGCACTTTTCATTGACGATTTTTTCCGACAAGGCATTAGGCTTGTAACCTAGATATTCAAAATCATAAACATAATACCCAATTAATTTTTCAATATTAAGATGAACATTTAATAAGCGTCGTATATATATTGTACTGCCTGTTTTGAACTCCCTTCATTCTTATTTTCGGAATGAGTTTCTCCCTCATCTTCCTCGTTATCATAGCCACCCTTCAAAATTTTATCAATACAAGTTAAACATCATGAAAACTATAAGCATGAATATATAATGCGGTGTGCATAATTTATAAACTACATATGCAATAACTACTTCAATATAATACATACAGGGGTTCATCCCTGCAAAATAGACAATGACATTGCAACTGTAAAAATCATATTGCATGATTTACCATACTAGAGCAGAAACCGTGTATAAAATTTACGCACCAAAGATTGTAGTTCTAAATATGTTAATTGAAGATTTTTTTCATGCTTATCCAATTACTACTTTATGCATACACACAACCAATTTTATGCATATCACGGAAACACATTTTCCAAAAGACAAAACTAACCTGGGCTTCATATGTATCACCAACTATGCCTTCAATCTGAACTCCTTCCTTACCTGTAAACTAAACTCCTTTATTGGTTTGATCTCCCATAGTCATCTCCCATAGTCAACTTTCATGCAAACATGCACTCACTTTCATGCAAATAAGACACAAGATTCATGCATATCAATCAAACCGAAAAAAAAAGAAACAACGAATATATGAAATAACAACAACAAACCATTCGATGAATTACTGACCTGCGTCCATGCTTTACCGTATGAACAGAAATCCGACTCTTAATCTTCGATGACTGAAATCCACAAACAAACCATTTCCCATCCAAATATCAGTAATAGTTACCATAATCGACTGTGTTTTGCCAAAATCAAAATCAACAAACCAAATAGATTTCCACGAGCATGAAATAAACAACGAAAACAACGCAAAAATGGTTCCTAAACCGTATAAAAACCCTAAATCAGAACTATATCTGCCATAAAAATTCTTCACCCAAAAATTAATATACCTAATCCTTTTTCGAATGAGTTCACTTCCTCTTAAACAACGAAATATCCGGCCGCAAACATATTCGAAGGATTTGCAAATTTTTTGCACAAAATACCGATGGTTTACACTAACCGTTTCTCTTCAAAATCACAATTTCATCCATGGGTAAACGAAAATAACAACAGAAAAGATGAAACTTACCTCTTAATTCATCAAATACGGACGAGTCTTCTCCAATTTCTACGAAGGAAGTAGTAAAAGAGTCGATTTTACACAAACCGTTACAATTCAAAAACACAAATTCATCCATGGGTAAACGAAAATAACAATAGAAAGTTGAAACATACCTCTTAATTCGTATATTATGGACGAGCTTCTCCAATTTCTACGAAGGAAGTAGCAAAAACAACGATGGTGCGGACGGTTTTCTCGAGGAGAAAAAAGAGGACCGATAAGATTGAGGATGAACAAAATGAAATATTTTCCCCGCCCAATCCCAAATCCTTTGAAATGAAACATTTGGGTTTGCCCAAAACGCCCTTTCTACATTTTTTTTAAAGATTAAAGGGTTTAATCTTGGCCATTAGATTAGGATGGATCTACGCTTAGGATCGGTTCTCGTATCTCTTTTGAAGGGAGGATCTCCCTAGAACCATACCCTATATATATATATATATATATATATATATATATATATATATATATATATATATATATATATATATATATGTATGTATATGTATAGGGTGCGGTTCACATGAGAACCAACCCTTATATGAGAATTAGAACTAATCAATATCATATATTTTAATTAGATTAACGGCCAGATTTCTCCATATTTTATTAATATTTTCCTAATCTATATTAATGTAAGGGTATATTTGTAATATAAATAACACATAATATCTCTTTTTTAGGAAAGATTAAATTCAATCTTATCCAAATATTGGAATGAATCAATAAACAAATAGTATGTAATACGATTTGCAAAAATATTGGAACATTTCCATAAACAAATACTCCATAAACAAACATGTTATGTGTGTTAGTTTTTTATATAAAATTATAATGCATACAAGCAATACACTTTCACATCAATATGTATACGAATCGTATATTATAAATTTGATGCACTATAATATTATAAATGATGTATTTCAATAGCATCTCATATGCATCTATATAAGCGAACACAATTTATTATGCATGTGTATATGCATTGTGCATTATAATTCCATGCATAATTTCATATGCATCACTATTTATATAAGCAGACACACTTAAATATGCACACCATGCATATATAATTACATTGTATAGTATAAATAGATGCATCAACAACATATAATATAAAATGCATTTTAATATTATTGTTAGAGGCAATGCTAATTGTTTTAAAGTTGATTTTGTTTATTTAATTGTATACCAAACATTGATTTTCTTTATGTTAGCCTCTAAAATTAAGTTTGTTAATCAATTTTAGTTAGTGCTTATGTACCCCTCTTAGGATAATTTATTAGTTTACAATCATTCCTTAAATAGATACGTTTTTAATCAAATAAAATATAAATTACCCTAATACCCTTATTTATGATTTACATTAAAAGATATGTATTAATTGGATATTTAATAAGAATCATGGATAAGAATAAATCTATGGTTATCATTGGTTCTTAGTTCTCATCTAAACTCATGGTTCTCATTTGATCCTTTCCTTTTATATATATATATATATATATATATATATATATATATATATATATATTATGTTAGCCTCTAAAATTAAGTTTGTTAATCAATTTTTGTTAGTGCATATGTACCGCCTCTTAGGATAATTTATTAGTTTACAATCATTCCTTAAATAGATACGTTTCTAATCAAATAAAATATAAATTACCCTAATACCCTTATTTATGATTTACATTAAAAGATAAGTATTAATTGGATATTTAATAAGAATCATGGATAAGAATAAATCTATGGTTATCATTGGTTCTTAGTTCTCATCTAAACTCATGGTTCTCATTTGATCCTTCCCCTATATATATATATATATTAGATAGGAGAATAAAATAGTGGCACACCTTGTTAGGACATGAGACAAAATAATAGGATTTGACTACCTCGTAGATAAGTTGGTGCCATAACCGGGAAGCTTGCTTAAGTCCATAAATAGACTTCTTAAGCTTCCAAACCAGATGCTCTTCGCCCTCTTTCGCATAACCTTCTGGTTGTTTCAAGTAAGTGTCTCTACCTTCTTCAAGGTGACTGTTTAGGAATGTGGCATTGACATCCATCTACCAGATCTCTAGGTTCATGTGAGTTGCTATGGCAAGGAGAATCCGAATGGACTTTATCATTACTATAGGCGAGAAGGTTTCCTCATAATCGATACCCACTTTCTGAGTGAGCCCTTTCGCCTCTAGCCTGGCCTTAAATGCCACGATCCTCCATTCAGTCCTCTTTTTCTCTTGTATACCCACTTACTACCAATGGCCTTGCAGCCCTCAGGTAGTTATGTGACCTCGTATACATCCATATCATTTATGGACTCAAATTCCGAGTCCATGGCGACTCGCCATGAATCTGCATCTACATCTCCCACTGCTTCGGTGTAGATCAGGGGATCCATGGTATCTTGTTCATCAGCCGGAAGATGATCATACGTCTCTCCAGTGAACATATAACGATCAGACGTAAATATCACCCTCCCACTATGTCGAAGAGTGTCAGGCGTTGTGTTAACAAATTGTGCAGTTGCTCGTGGAGCTCTTTCTTGCACAATTGGCTCTTTTAGTGAATCTTGATCACCTTGTAATTCCTTAACTTCTATTCCTTAGGATCATAAAAGTATCCATCTTTCGTTTCCTTGGGATACCCTATGAACAACATAACTTCTGAACGTGGCTCCAACTTGTCAGCTTGCTTATTCAACACATAAGCAGGACACCTCCAAATCTTTATGTGGTGCATACTGGGCTTGTGCCCGCTCCACAATTCAACCGGAGTCCTGTAAACCGACTTGGATGGCACACGGTTCAGTAAATATGCTGGAGTGTGAGGGTATACCCGCAAAAGAAAATTGGCAACGTTGCATAGCTCATCATCGACCGAACCATCTCTAGCAGATTCCAGTTTCTTCTCTCTGACACACCATTCTGCTGAGGCATGCCCGGTGCTGTCAGTTAGGATGTAATCCCACATTCTTTCAAGTAATCTTTGAACTCGTTTGATAGGTATTCCCCACCTCGATCAGATCGCAGTGTTTTAATTTTTTTTTCCTAGCTTCTTCTCCACTTCCTATTTGAATTCCTTAAAGGTTTCGAAACAATCCGACTTGTGGAAAAGAAGGTAAATATATCCATACCTCGAGTAATCGTCAGTGAATGTTGTTGGATATGAGTCAGTAGATTGATACTCAGCTGTTCTAGGGTTAAAAGAAATTGGGGGAAATCATAGTAGTACTATGGAATTGAAGATCCCAAAACCGAGCTGATATCAGTAGATTAGTGTGTCGATAGGATTAGCTGATGTATAGGTTAGACTTGATGTAATGCTTATCATTTTTGTCTAAGTCTTGTAGACGGGGTAGTTGTTGAACCGATCTTGATGAAGATACTTTTCGTAACCCCACGTCATCGTGTAATCGCTTGCATTCTTCGTCGGTGATATCAAACTCGGTTGAAGATCCCGCATCGGTGGCCCGGACCTCGCTAGAAGCATTCTCTACAAGGCGATGGTCATCGGTAGAAGAACCAGTGCAAGCGTATACCTTCGCGATCGACCAACCGACTATCGAAGCTCACTTTATCGGTCGGACGACTCACCGAAGAAGAAGGCAGACTTTCGAGTATCTGTATCCGACGTAAAAGCGACCCCCAAAGCACTTAAAGTCCCTTCAAATGTTCGGCAGAAGACATACGAGGTAGTTTGAACGGTCAACTCGACACTCACCAACTACAAACCTCGACCAATGAGAAGCCGACAACGCTTACCTACTCTACACAATAAAGTTGCTCTCATGAACAATGCATTAAGCGCCTGCTTTGCAACAAAGTTGAATAGTGGCCGTTTTCTTTGGACGCTTGTGACACGTGGCATCGTCGTCTCCAACGGACATATGTCACAACTCACAACTATAAATAGAGAAGGATTTGAAGATTTCGATAAGAGGAATATACGCGAAATCAAGGGAAATCATTCAAACTCACAACGCTCTAGAACCTTCAAGCTTATCCGGAGACGAACTAGTTTTCATAGAACACTTCTTGTAGTTCACTCTCTCTAGAGCACTTTGATCCCTATCCTCTCTAGACTAAGCTCATTGCTAGATTCATAGCTTAGATCCGAAGGAGTTCACATTTAGTGAATTGTTCTTGTTGTAAGAACTCCTTCTCAGTTGGAGAATATTCCCTCCCTTCTAAACTTAGGTTTGGATTGTAAAGTCGCTAAGGACTATAACTTAGAGGGAGCGTCCAAGGCACAGTATCCTCCCTGCGGCTTGCTCGGAATAATCAACAAGTTCTCCTGCCTTGTTCGGGACCGTGGACGTAGGATCTTGCGTATCCGAACCACGTTAAATCGCTTGTGTTCATTTCTTGTTTTATTGCATTGCATTCAACCGACTTGAAAATCATAAGTTTGCATAAAACGTATTTTATAAAGTGTGCTGACCAAAAGATTTAACTTGCAAAAACGCGTTTTCAAAAGAGACGACTCGGACCTAACACTTATCCGCACTACGCCTCCGACCGAGTTTCGTAATACCGACATCGGTCGGTAGAAGAGCTCGGAGGCGACTCACTTTGCCCCCAGTGATCGAAGGCTTACTTGGCACTGTTCATCAGTTGCAAACATCAGCTTCAACTGACCTTCACTGAGAAAAAGAAACGAGCTCGAGGTGTATTCACCCCCCTCTACACCCGACTTTTCGTCTCGGACCAACAATTGGTATCGAGCTTTCGGTGTTCAACCGATCGCCGGTTCGAAATCTTGGTCCTCTCGAACCGATCACGAAAACCGTTTTCACCGCATAAGCATCTTCTCGGCATCCTTATACTCTTACTCTTACAATGTCGATATGTCGGGTATTAGGATGGTGCCGATGTTCTCAATAGAGAACTACACGGTATGGCGCGTACGTATGGAGGCACACCTAACGTCACTCCACGACAAAGCATGTCGGATGTCCTAGAGTCGGGACCGATCATTCCCATGATCGACGGCGTAGTATTTGCTACTTGGAGGAGGCGTGGGAGCACAAGCGGTGCTAAGGTTCCCAAAGACAAATGCGCCTTCACGCCGAAGAAAAGAAGTTGCACAACCTTGACCGAGTTGCACGTAATGCCATACCGACTACGCTCGGTGACTCACATCTCGGAAGGGTACAAGATTGCAAAACGGCGAAAGAGCTATGGGACGCCTTGGGCATCTCGAGCCATGGAACCCCTCGGATCAAAGAGAACAAGCTCGAGCTAGAGCTTCGGAAGTTCGACGCCTTTGCAATGGAGCCTCTTGAAACCATTGACGAGTGAGTGTCGGATTCACCAATCAAGTCAATGTTATCAATGGGTTGGGGAGGTCGTTCACCAACAAGGAGATGAACACCAAGATCTTGAGAGCGTTGCCCGACGCAGTGGCTTCCATTTGCTACTTATTTACGTCGCTCCGATCTAAATGCTCTAACTCCCGATGTTATATTTTGGGAATTAAAATCGGAGGAATTCGAGCATAGCCTACCCCAAAAGTGCTTAAGCGCTCCAGGTGACACACGGTTCGACCACGCCTTCAAGGCAACAACGGCAATACCGGAGCCAAGCCTATTTCCTCAAGCAAAGCTGTGGCCACATCGTAGCAAAGTCTTACGAGACTTCGGGCCACGACCGGCTAGCACGCGATGGCTCTCAAATATCGGAGGGAAAAGGAGAGAGTCGAAGGCGAGGAAATACAACCGAGATTCTTCCTCGGGTAAGAAAGACTATCATAAGAAAGAAGAATCTAATCCTTCTACTGAATGCGGGAAATCGGAGTCTGCCGCCGGTCCATCTAAAGACTCATTGGTAAGAGCAGCAGAACATCTACACTGCTACAAGCGCAAGAAGGAGGGACACTATCGTACGATTGTCCCGAACTCTCGCTGCTCAAAGAGCGAACGGCGAGCCGAGAGAAAGAAGTTCGCCGAGAGACGGCGAGGCCTATATAGCCGGAGAGATATCGACAACTCAATTGAGGAGGATACATTCATGTATTCTTCGAAGATGAAGCCGCGTTACGTCGCGGTTGAGGTCGCAGAGACAGTTCGATGAGTCGGCCGAATCTTGTCGATGGCCGGAGAAGAGGCCGAGGTAAATTCTAAACGCATTATTACCTCTTCTTCACATAACACACAAGACACGTGCTCGGTCACGGATGATCCTCTAGATGTGGTACAAGCCTACGATGATCCGCTAGAGGAACAGTTCGGTGAGCGGAGAGTTCGACGAGAACCATCCGAGAACTTGAACAGGTAAAGGGCGAGAATCGGAGACTTTCTTCGATTGTCGGGTCTCTCTTGAGTCGGTGGATCTAGTTGCGAGACTCAAGGAAGAGATTGAATCTCTCATGACTAAGTCTCAGCTTCAAGAGACTCAGATCTCAGTTCTGACCAAGGATAATTCTGAGAAAGAGATTGAAATAGCCAAGCTCAGTCAGAAGCTCACAGACGTGCAGAATGACTATGACTCACTCAGAAGGAGTGACGAAGTCTGGAGAGGTTTGATGACTGAACAATACCTGGGAGCTAAGGAGAAGCTTGAAAGCATGCTTAGAGCTCAACGGTCAACTTACGTGAAAGAAGGCACGGGCTATACCCACGAAGCTTCTACCTCCAAAAGCTCAAGCAACCCCGGGCGATAGGTTCGTCGGAGGAAAGGTGCAAGGCTCGACACCACACCTCGGGCGAAAAACAAACGAGAAAATAATTACACCTCGGCCGAGTAGCAACAAGCAGTGACCAAAGGTTCCAGCCCCGGGACACCGCGATCAAATTCGGGGGGAATCAAGAAGGTCGGATGGGCGGAACGGTACAAGGAGCCACTGTATGAGCACCCGGCTCGGAGCGGCTCGTACTACTATGAGCCCGGGGTCGGGAGAAGCGCTAAGACTCGGAAGAAGAAAGCGCATGAACCCCAAAATTATCGGCAGAAAGTCGGTATCTCCAAGTCCTGTGGAGAAGAAAGGCGATAAGGTTCGGAAAAAGAAGTCCGGAACTTCTAAGGTCCCGAGACGGATCGGGTTCCGAAATCACCCACTAACTTGTAAGGACCCAATGAACCAAAGGGTACCTAAAAATGCCTCCGTTTTGCGGGTGCATAAGGACCCGTGGATAGTGGACGGCTGCTCGAGACACATGACCTACCGGAAGAGCCTGCGACCAACTACGTACAAGAAGATGGTCCCGAGTGAATTCGGTGACAATTCCAAAGGCTACACAAGGGGATACGGACGGCGAACATTGGGACTGCCACGGTTCCTAAGAGTAACATATGTTGAAGGACTTCAACATAATCTCCCTTTTCGGTCGGTTAATTACGTGATAATCTTAACGAGTAATCTTTGATGCTTGGTTTTACGTGATATTGTTGACAAATCTACGGGGGAAAACGGTGTTATCGGGTTCGCGGAGGAAGACCATCTATGTTGCAAACCGGAATACCGTGGGAACACGAGGCTTGCTTGCTCGCACGGACTAAATCGAGGTAACAAGTCGGGTGGCTATGGCACAAGAGACTCGGCCACTTGAACTTCAAGACCATGAACAAGCTTGTCAAGAACTCTAAAGTCGGAGGACGCCCAACGAATCGTTTATCAAAGACGAGAAATTGTGAAGCGTGCACGAAGGGAAAGCAAACAAAGAGTAGCAATCCACCTATTCCGTCACCTTCCACCGATGGAATCCTTCACGACTTCACATGGACTTATTCGGGCCGGTCTCTCCGGTGACTATAAGAGGCAAGAAGTATGCCCTCGTCGTCATAGACGACTTCTCGAGATATACTTGGGTCATCTTCATCGCCAACAAATCGATGTTCGGGGCCGAGTTACCTAATCTACGAAGAAACTCGGTGTGGAAAAGAACATCAAGATTAAGAAGATACGCTCGGACGGAGGAACAGAGTTTCTAAACTCGGTAGTTAAGACATCTTTGCGATAAAGAGGGAATTCGGCCACGAGACATCGTGCGCGCACCCCTCGGCCAGAACGGACTTGCTTGAACGTAAGAACATAACTCTCAAAGAAGCGGCAAGAATGCTCCTCGCAGATTCCGGACTACCCTCAAAGTTTTGGGGCGATGCTCACGACACCGCTTGTTACACTCGAGAATCGATCACCTACGACACGACAACACATGAAGACGCCATACGAAGCGTGGAAAGGGAGAATTCCTTCTATTTCTCATTTTCATGTTTTTTGGTTGTCCTTGCTTTATCCACAACAATGGGAAAGATCGGTTGAAGGTCTTTGATAGCAAATCGATCAAGGAGTATTCTTAGGATACTCCAGAGTCGATAAAGCCTTCGAGTTTTTAACTATCGAACTCTTTGCGTGGAGGAAAGCCCTCATGTTGTTTTTGATGAATTTGTTAGCGAGAACGGGGAAAGATACAAAGTCAAGCACCGAGGATGTCGGCGGCAAGCTACGGGATCTCGAACTAAATGACAAAGTGAAAAGATCCAAGCATTGTTGGGATGATGAGTCGGAAGATGAAGAAATTCGGACTCGGCCCAATAAGCAATGTAGCTAACCTAGTTGATTCTATCGAACGAGAATCAACAACGGGTAACTTCGGTCGATGAGGAAGCCCCTGTGGTAACCGAGACCTCTGCGAGAATATAAACTCGGGGGGAACGATTAATGTTCACGAGTGAATGCCCCGAACACGGAAACTCGGTAGATCCTAACCTTCTTCTTGAATTACAACGGTCGCAAAACGGTACTACGAAATGCCTAATACACCTACGGCGTGCATAAGTGGTATCGGAAGAAGAAGCCCGACTCGGGCGTTCGTGGCTCGATGCTCATTCTTCGGATCCTATCATTGGAGATCCATCGGCAACTATAAGGACGAGATCAAGATTAATTCAAGGAGAAAGCTCACTTTACTCTTGTTTTTACGTCTACGAGAAGAACCTCGGTCGATAGAGGACGCACTTAAAGATCTTGGCCGATCGGGTCATTGCTATGCAAGAAGAGTCTGAACCGGTTCGTCAAAAAATGAAGTTTGGGAGCTTGTCGACGGGACTGAGACATCGGCACGTGATTGGAACTAAGTGGGTCTTCAAGAACAAGCGAGATGAAAACAACGTCATTGTCGAAATAAAGCTCGACTAGTTGCTAAAGGATACGATCGGGCGAGAGGGAATTGACTTTGATGAAACATTTGCTCCGGTCGCCGGATTGGAAGCCATTCGTCTTTTCCTAGCTTATACGCAACACATCGGAGATTTAAGGTATATCGAGATGGATGTGAAGTCGGCTTTTACGAACGGCGTACTAAAGGAAGAAGTCTACGTGGAACAACCGCCCGGCTTTCGGCGGGGGACATCAGTGTGCGAGACTTAGGAAAGCTACGTATGGGTTAAAACAAGCACCCGGGGCTTGGTATGATACCCTATCGAGACTTTCTACTTCGAGAAAGGTTTTCAAAAGGGGACGGTAGATCGCACCCTATTCAGCATAAAGTCGGGAAGATGACATTCTACGGGTGCAAATCTACGTGGACGACATCATTTTCGGGCTGCGAGAAACGAAGTTATATGTCGGCAGTTCGAGAAGATGATGAAAGAGAAATTCGAGATGTCCATGATGGGAGAGATGAATTATTTCCTTGGATTTCAAGTAAAACAATCAGGTGAAGGAATCTTCATCAATCAAGCCAAATACACTCGAGATCTTCTCAAAAGATTCGGTTGTGATTCCGGCAAACCGGTCAAGATCCCCATGAACACGAACTTTAAAATCGATCTAGACAAAGAGGGAGCTTACGTTAACTCTAGCGATTATAGAGCTATTATTGGTTCTTTACTTTATTTAACCGACTAGCCGACGACATAACTTATCTTTGTAGGTGTATGCGCAAGATTTGAGGGCGAATCCCAAGCGAAGTCATCTAGACTCGGCGAAGAAGATTCTGCGATATCTAAGAGGAACACACGAGGTGGGTTATGGTATCCTGCGATGATAATCTAATACCGACGAGTTATTCGATGCGATTACGCGGGATGCGGGATAGATCGAAAATCAACTTCGGAACATGTCGGTTCCTAGGCGGCAAGGCGATATCGTGGTTTTCAAAGAAACGGCACTCGGTAGCTACGTCCACTACGAAGGCGAGTACATGGCTGCGGGGAAGTTGCTTTGTGCCCGAGATCCTTTGGCTTCGACAACAATTGAGAGATTATGGTATAACTCGGGATGAAGTGCCCATCTACGTGACTCCACCGGTCAATAGCTATAACTTCAAAACCCGGTTCTACATACCGAGATGCAAGCACGTGGACATTCGACACCACTTCATCGAGAGACCATGTCGAAAGAAGGACATCGGGATGGAGAAAATCCCATGCCCGACAAGCAAAGGGCGAGATATCGACCAAACCACTAGGCGAGAACGAGGTTCGGAGAACTATCGGTTGAGCTAGGTACTGCTAGATCCCTGCGAGACAAGTCGGTAGAAGCCGACTACGATAATAATATACTTAGCAACAATGTGTATCGGTATAGAATCGGCACGACAAGTCGAGAAAACTTAGTACGGTGACTCGGTTGGGAGATGCACACTGTACACAACAAGGGAGAACATGGTCATCAGCACAACCATCCTCCCGATAAATGATGGTAACCGGTGATAAGTTCGGTGAAGAGGTTTGCGTAGTATCGTTACTTAATTTGTTCGAAGCATGCCGCATTTAATGCATCGTCGCTTGCATTCGGTTGCCTAGGAGCATTTATTCCTTACCATTTATTATGTTTAAGGTTTGAGGAAAGGTCGGCGAGGACTCCTCGCCTGCGTAATTAATGCTCTACGTCGCGCATTTAATGCATGTCTTCTCCATTAGCTTTATTACGTATATCTATATTTTTTGGCGGCTATTGTAATCATTCTTTTATAACATTTAATCTTAGCCGCCCCTTGATTTTGAAAGATTAAATTTGAACCGTGCGATTCAAGCGAAGATCAAACTCGATATACAAAATCTTTCATCTTCTATCAACTCCTCACTTTTCGCCATTTTCATATCTTAGAGCTTTTTTTCTTAGCGATTCAGTTTCCTTCCTTACATCCTCATTCAAAGCGCATTGCTATATCTCTTTTCAAGCTCTATTTCACGGTAATGTATCGGATATGCCCGCTAGCAACTACTAACTTACTCTATTTTCAAGTGCTAATATGTTGTTTTGCGAGATTTCAATGGCGAACGTTCAAACTCCGAGACAACATTGAGGAGATTGTAGCCTCCGAGGATTCCGTTTGAACCTACCTTGGCCTTCCGCCAAGTGGAGATCTCTTTCCTTGAACCCGTGTTTGACGCTTTGGAGCGTTCGGGGGTTGGAGATCTTTGGTTTGAAGCACCCCCGTGCTTTTCTCCCTCGGCAAGTCGGCTGAAGTTTATTTCAGCTGGAAATCTCTAGCGTCGGGAGGAGAGGAATCGTCCTTCTCTTATCGGAAGGAAGTCGATCAAGATGAGTGGGGAGTCAGTTGTTCTTACCTTCGATATTCAAGATGCTCTAGCTCTCTCTTTTCGATCTTCCCAACTCCGGCATTTCTCCGATTGGATACAAGGAGAAGGAGATCAATGCATATGTGCGGAAATTACGTGGACGCAAGGATGTGGCGTTCAAAACGGCTTTACCGAGGAATATGTTGCTACCTCGGTCACGAGAGGTCTAGCTTACGTGGTATCGCACATTCGACAAGTTCGGTTGGATCATATGATCAAGCTGTCCAAACCTAGGATTCGGTGATGATGGCAATAGACGATGGGGTTGAAGTGAGCTGGGCCGAGTATTATACTACTCGAGATGAAGGCACACGCTCGAAGTTCACCACATTACCCAGCTGGCGAGAGGAGGATAGCCGGTGTGGGTAAACTTTCTATTCGGAACAAAGATGTGCGTTACGATAGAATGCATAGTTCGGGAGGAACTCGGTGTTGAGAACTCGGCCTTTGAGGACTCCAAGTACTTTGACAAGAAGTCTATCAAATTTATGACAAAGGCGGGAGCGAGAAAAGTCAGTTGGCAAGGGGCCACTTGAGCCCGAAGAGAGCGGCGTCGCTCTGCCCCCAACTGTCCAAGTACCAAAGAAGAGGAGGTTGGCTAAGAATCGACCTGCTTGAGGTCACGGTGGCTCGGCCACTTACCACTATTCGATCGGCTCCTCCTTCTATTCAAGAGGAGCAACTACTCGATTCGAATCTTGGAATCGAGGGAGCGGCGATCAAGGACAAAGTCCAAGTGATCAGCTACGAGGGAACGAGTCGACAAGAGGGAACCGTCACCCGAACCTACTGCTGAGTGGACAACAAGCGACACCACTCGATTGCGTCTTTGCGGTGAGATTCGACTAGAGATACCGAGAAATTGCTTGAGCACGCAGATCTGGTTGAAATAGCGGTAAGGACAAGAGCTCGAGATGCTCTTAAGGTTTTACTGCTATTTGGGACATTCTTATTGACTTTGCCAAATCCCGGTAGTCACCGGATAAGCTGCGACGGAGGAGCAAGAGCTCCAAGCCAAGGTGGATTCGGAGAGCCGGTGATGTGGCGTCTTTCGAAGATTTGAGGGGCTGCAATGCTCTATTTGCGAGCTTGAGAGCTCCGTGAAAGCAGACTCCGCCCCCATCTCCACCTTCGATAAAGGCGATAATGATGATCAAGATGAGGAGATGGATGGCAAACCCAAGGAAGCGGACCCGGGGAGAATCTGCGAGAGGGACAAACTCCCCAAGAGAAGAGCCCAACACCACCCATAGTCACATCGGGTGAGGCTACAACTGCTCCGAGTACGGTAGGGGAGCGCGTTGATCTCGTTCTACGGCAGAGGCTCGGAACCAGCTCTTATCGAGATACAACCCATCGGTTCCGTGTCCTCACGTTACGTCAGCGGGGCTATCAAACGCCAAGGTGAGAAAAATCGACTCCTAGCCAAAGATGTTCATTTTAAATGGGAGAAGTACACCAAGGCTCGGAAACGAAGCTCTAAGTAAGTTGGCCGCCGACATCTCCACCCCTAAAGAGGCTTCTCGGCCCGGATTTCAAGGAGATAGTTGAGCGAGGCCCTAAGTGCTCAAAAGGCCGATTTATCGGCACGAGTCGGCGGCGCTTGCCGCTCGGCATAAAACTTTCTCGGAGCGGTGACTCGAAGCCATGAAAACAATTCAAGGCTTCATTAATGAGAGAAACAAGATAGCAACCACCTCTCTTCAAACGGCCATCAAGCAACAGTGAGGCCTTAAAAGCCGTTCGGAAAGAAATGACGGAATCAAATGATCAAGCTCTGCTGAAACTCCGTCGAGAGTCGGCCGCTCGATTGAAGAAATCTAGAGGCGTCGGGAGAAAGGCTGGGAAAACTACGTAACTTGGTCGGTGATTTTGATGACACGGTTACCCGGATCAAAGATTACATGCACTGTCTGGAGCGGGACGTAAAAGCTATCCGCACCTCCACGGCAAATATTGCGATGCCAAAAAAGGGGAAGATATTGTGAAAGATGAACGATATGGATACGGCGACGTCCGGATCCTTGAGGACGAGGCTCGGGAGGCGGGACCCTCCTCGGCGGCGAGCCCTCGGCCGCAGAGTTCGGGGGGGAACGAGGCTCGGGGAGCGGGACCTACTACTCGAAAGGTACATCTACGAGGTCCTTCTCCTTGATTTCCCACTACAAGCCACCCCCATCTCCTCTTCGACTGTGCACATAGACGAAATCGCTCAATTCCTTGAAGAGCCAGTAAGAAGAAGAGTCTCAAAAGGCTGCCGCGAGAGGTCGGGGAAGGAAATCGCTACTGAATCCACTACTCCTTCCTCCCCGATCAAGAAGTTTAAATCAAAAGCGGAGCAAGAGGCATTCGACCTCGGGAATAGCCCCAAGAGCGCAAGACAAGGTTGGACCGGGAGCGTCGGCTAGAGGAAGCGGTGAAGCGGCGAAAAGCCTAAGGGCAAAGGCTGTCGGGGGCAAAGGAAAGAGAAAGGTCATTAATACGGTCGAAGAGCAAAAGAAGAAAGCCCAAGAAGAATTTGCTAAGGCTCTTCCGATCGAAATCAAAGCTACTTGCTCGAGTATTCCCATATCTACTCTTACACTGAGCGGATAGCGGAAGATCAAACGACACGGGAGGCGACGCGCAGGGCCGAGTCTCGGACGAGGAGACACTAGAGCGGCCGCTCTCCGTGAGAAGAAAAGGATGGGCGACCCGGCAAGAATGAAAAGCCTATCGATAAACCAAGCGGCCGATCGAAGAAGGCGGATCCGAGAGGATCTAAGTTCATCGGGGGCCCCACATCAAGCAACAACCGATTCGGCATGTGGATAAGTGGGTGCCGGCTGATATGAATGAACATTGGGAGAGATTGAAAGAAACTTTTATCAAAGGCTACTACGTATGGCGCATTTACCCCTTCGCCCGGCCCGATCAACTCTTTGAGGAGTTGATTACGAGATTTAATGTTGAATTCGGTGAGCGGTGAAGCAAGTCATGGAATCACGAGAATGTAACCTTCCGTGCCCCGACTTTCAGACGTATTCCACCGCCGAGACTTGCTAGTGGGCTGCGAGCACTAAGGACATAGAAAGAGAAGTGGAGGAAGCCGCCTGATGCGATCCGCTCCCGGAAAGGCCGGATGATAACTTGGAGATCCGGGGAGATTCGAGCTAGAGTGTATAAATACTATTACTGGATCCTCCCGAGGAAAAATCCAGCGACTTCAAGAAGAAAACGCGAAGTTCAAGAAGCGAGCGGCGGTGATTTTTCTCTCCTCATCTTTTGTAATAGCATAGGAACTTCCGTAATTCTTGATATATATATCGGTTCCTCGCTTGCTAGACAATTACTCATTGTCTCTCGGCCTTTTACTTTGTGTTTACACTGCGATCACCAAGTGATCGACACACACTCACATCAATTTCTCTGATCTTGCCTTTCTCTCACCTGCTGAAGTTCATTTACTATTATCAGTTTTTCCTCAGATGCTTTAAGGGGGAAATTGTTGTCAGTAGGACAGTATCTTTAATAGATATTAGAGTATAGAGGTTTTGGCATCATCAATTAGGGGGAAATTGTTGGATATGAGTCAATAGATTGATACTCAGCTGTTCTAGGGTTAAAAGAAATTGGGGGAAATCATAGTAGTACTATGGAATTGAAGATCCCAAAACCGAGCTGATATCAGTAGATTAGTGTGTCGATAGGATTAGCTGATGTATAGGTTAGACTTGATGTAATGCTTATCATTTTTGTCTAAGTCTTGTACGGGGTAGTTGTTGAACTGATCTTCAGCTGAAGATACTTTTCAGAACCCCACGTCATCAGTGTAATCGCTTGCATTCTTCGTCAGCAGCTGATATCAAACTCAGTTGAAGATCCCTCATCGGTGGCCCGGACCTCGGTAGAAGCATTCTCTACAAGGCGATGGTCATCGGTAGAAGAACCCGGTGCAAGTAGTATACCTTCGCGGTCGACCAGCCCGACTATCGAAGCTCACTTTATCGGTCGGACGACTCGGCCGAAGAAGACAGAGACTTTCGAAATCTTGTATCCGACGAAAGCGACCCGGCACTTAAAGTCCCTTCAAATGTTCGGCGAGAAGACATACGAGGTAGTTTGAACGGTCAACTCGACACTCACCAACTACAAACCTCGACCAATGAGAAGCCGACAACGCTTACCTACTCTACACGGTAAAGTTTGCTCTCATGAGCAGTGCGTTAAGCGCCTGCTTTGCAACAAAGTTGAATAGTGGCCGTTTTCTTTGGACGCTTGTGACACGTGGCATCGTCATCTCCAACGGACATATGTCACAACTCACAACTATAAATAGAGAAAGATTTGAAGATTTCGATAAGAGGAATATACGCGAAATCAAGGGAAATCATTCAAACTCACAACGCTCTAGAACCTTCAAGCTTATCTAGAGACGAACTAGTTTTCATAGAACACTTCTTGTAGTTCATCTCTCTAGAGCACTTTGATCCCTATCCTCTTTAGACTAAGCTCATTGCTAGATTCATAGCTTAGATCCGAAGGAGTTCACATTTAGTGAATTGTTCTTGTTGTAAGAACTCCTTCTCAGTTGGAGAATATTCCCTCCCTTCTAAACTTAGGTTTGGATTGTAAAGTCGCTAAGGACTACAACTTAGAGGAAGCGTCCGGTCACAGTATCCCTGGCGAGGCTTGCTCGGGAATAATCAACAAGTTCTCCTTGCCTTGTTCGGGACCGTGGACGTAGGATCTTGCGTATCCGAACCACGTTAAATCGCTTGTGTTCATTTCTTGTTTTTATTGCATTGCATTCAACCGACTTGAAAATCATAAGTTTGCATAAAAGCGTATTTTATAAAGTGCGACCAAAAGATTTAACTTGCAAAAACGCGTTTTCAAAAGAGGCGACTCCGGGCCTAACACTTATCCGCACTACGGTCTCAGGCGAGTTTCGTATCTTGGCGTCGGTCGGTAGAAGAGCTCAAGGCGACTCACTTTGACCCCAGTGATCGAAGGCTTACTTGGCGCTGTTCATCGGTTGCAAACATCGGCTCAGTGACCTTCACCGAGAAAAAGAAACGAGCTCGGGTGTATTCACTCCCCCCCCTCTACACGACTTTTCGTCTCGGACCAACAAATGTGATGAAGTATTCATACCCACCACGAGCTTGTGTAGACATATGTCCACACAAGTTAGAATGAATCAAACTTAGTGCTTTTGAGGCTCTATAACCCTTTGCCTTAAAAGACATATTAACCATCCTTGGAGAGACTTCAAAGATCCATATTTTAGCAGCATTTGGATCTTATTAAGATTGATGTGACCTAGTCGTAAATGTCATAGATAAGTTTGATTTGTTTTAGAAGATTCTTTCCTCCTCTTGGAATTTGATGATGAGGAAGTAACAATGCTAGAATTACGCGGTTTACAAGTAATAGTATATAAAGATCCACTTAATGGCCCAACACAGATAAAATCACCTTCTTTCATGATAGAAACAACACTATCAAAACTTGATTTATAACCATCCATGATGTAGAGTTTTGAAATAGAAATTATGTTTCGCCTAAACTCCGGCACATATAAAACATCTTTAAGTACTAAAGCAGAACTATCAAAGGATAGATGTAAATCTCCAATGGCAATTACAAGAACTATCGATCCATTGCCCTTGGATATTACCACCTCGCAATCACTCAATTGCCTTTTCTGCAAGAAGCCTTACAAGGTGTAACAAACATGATCAGTGCCCCTGAATCCACTACCCATTCGTGGGTAGAAGAGGAAACCAGAACAATTTCAGTTATAAGAGCTACTCTCATGTCTTTCTGTTTTGCCTTGACATCTGTATTATAATTCTTCCAGTGTCCTTTCTTACCACACTTGAAGAACCTTCCTTTCTCCTTTGGCATTTGCATGCCGCTAGTAAGGACTGTCTTCTTACTCTCCTTTGTTCTTCTTGAGTGGACCACCATTTCTGCTCTTTTTCTGGTTTCCGCCTTTCGGAGGGTTTCTTGAGCTATTAGGGATGTTCAAGACTTGAGCACTCTTGCCCTTTCCTATAACCTCTTTGACCGCTACCAAATATTTGAGTAACTTACTCACAGTAAACTCTTTCTTAGACATAGTGGTCCTAAAACAGAAGTTCTTATAGGACCTTTATAGAGCATTTATTGAGAAGGTAAGATATCTCTTCCACTCTGTTAAATTAGTTAAACCCGTAGGGTTTGGTTGGTGAGACTGATTAGGAACTCATAAAATTTGTGAGCAGAGACATATCTAAACTATATAATTTAAAATCATGTTAGAAAACTTATATTCACACATAATTCATAAGTAATATCATTGTAACCTTTTGTAAAAGCAATGATATTAAGAACCTCGAACAACCCTAGGAATTCCACTCGTAAGCCACTCAGGTTGACGTTTACTAGCGCAACCGTAGACCAAGCTATTTACCTATCTCTTTAATTCTAATCCACGCCTAGGTTCTTAAGACGAATGAAATTAATAGTTCGACATCCTGGGCCATATCACTATTAAATTAAAATGCGGGAAGGGACTTCAAGGGAAGTGAATTGTCTAAGCATTGACCATTAATTTGACCAAATAGAATCAAATTCTCAAAATTGACATACTTACAAGAACCATGTCGCATTCAATTTGATCTAATTAGCTATTATATTTAATTATTATCTTCTAGAGTACTCGTGTTTACTAGGCACGCAAGCCACGCAGGTGGATGTTAACGGCTTTGCTCCCACTACTCAATAATAATTATATGTTATTTTCGGAAAACTTCGTCTCACAATCTCAAAGATCATGCGAAGCTACACGGGTGGAAGTTTACTAACATAATCTTACTACTTTTGTGTAGAGTCCGATTAAATGGAGGTCCGTTAAAAGTTTAATATCCAATTGATGGAATCTAATTAAACATTTAATATAATTCTTACTTAGTGTTTTTGTTCAAAATGTGTTGGTCCTGAGACATGGTTCAGGTGTAGAGGAGGGGGGGGGGTGAATACACCTGAATACAAATTTCTTTCTCAAACGCGAAGTCAGCTCTAGCTGAGTTTGCTACTGAGCTGAGTCAGATAGCCAAATATGCTTCAGATCGCGTGGGTAGAAAATCTTCTACTGAGTTCAGCTCTACTCACTTTAGTAGTCGAACAGTCGTTCAATATTAGAGTGTGTGCGGAAGTGTAAGCCCTATTAAACGTCTCGGTTAGAAAACACCGAATTTTACACTGGGTCCTACGTCCATTGTCCTGACCAAAGCGAGGATACTTGTTATATTTATACTAAGCAAGTCTCAGTTGGTTTGTTCACTGGACAGACGTAAACCTTGAAATTTATACTGAACAAGTTCTCAGTGATCTGTGCGCGGGACAAATTCTCTACTTATAGTCGTAGTGACTTTTACAAGGGTTCAAACTTGTAGAGTTTGAGTCTTCTCCAACTAAGATGAAGTTCTTCCAAATAAGAACGGTTTCACAAGGATGTGAACTTCCTCGAGGTTTCTAAGCTAAAGATATTACAATGAGCTTGGTTAGATAAGAGAAGGGGAACAAATAAAAACTCTAAGTGATGAACTAAAGAGGTTCTTCAATGGAGGCTAGTTCTTCACTGAATTATGCGTTGAGATTGCTAAGAGTTTTGTACGTAGATAGTTTGGGTTCCGGTGTCGTCTCTACATGGTGACTTCTCTTATTTATAGTCGTCGATGGTGAATAGATCCGTTGGAGGGAGGTCTAGCCACGTGTCGATACGACAAGGAAAACGGCGCCTTTAATTTGAACGTTGTTGAGTAGGTACACTATATAGATTCTCCTCTTTTTCAGTTTCAAAGCAGATTTTGTCGGAGTAGATGGTCGCTATCGGCTCCTTATTGGTCGAGGTAGATTGGTAGTTGAGACTTGTCAATCATCAAGGTTGACTTCCTCTGAATCCTCGGACCTGCAACTGAAGTGTCTTTCCTACTGATTTCTTCTGAGCATTCAGTGCATGGGCACGAATTCTGAGCGCGATTCAGTGGAGGTTCTTTGTCTAACCGACTTCTTCCATCACGAGTTCTTCAGGCGGCGTGAGGTCTTCTACTGAATCCTGTAGCTACTGAACTCTATCCTACTGAGTTCTAACAACTGAACTTGACTAGGCTATACAGATACGAAGGTACAATATTCAGCTAGGGTTTTGGGATCTATCAAATCTATCAAGTCTATCAGATCTATAGATTCATCTACTGAATCCTTATCCCAACAATTTCCCCCTATTTGATGATGCCAAAACCTATTACATCTACTACCACAGGAAACATGCTAAGGTTAAGACTAATAGCTACTGAATAAAATATCTATTACAAGGGAATGCTCCAGTCAACAGATCACAATTGACTAAGATAAAGAAAAGGAGAAAATAGAGCAATCACAAGTAAAGGAATATCATAGCAAATTTATGATAATAAGTCATGTATCAGAGCCAAGATAAGAATTAAGACGGTTAAGAATAACTGAGTGTATCAGTGCATAACTTCAGTTAACATAGTTATAGTATGCTGATTCTACTGACATTTATTAGATTCAGAACATAACAAGGCGGGTTTAACACATTCACACAGAGTCAGGGCTGATACAAATAATCAAAGTTCAGAATAGATCATATAGTAGTTAATCATCAAATGTAAGTTCAGCATTTATCAATTATCTCCCTAAGATGCAAGTTCCCCCTAAGAAACAATTTCCCCCCTTTTTTTTTATTATATCATAAAAGAGTTCTTCCCCCTAAGTATAAGCAATTTATCAGAGAAGAGTAAGACAAACACGGTTAATCAATAGGAAATAATTCTAAGGCAGATAAGCACATAAGTCACATAGGTAAGATAAGATAAGTTAGCTGATCACTGAGGTGATCAGTCGTGCTGAAAAGTAAAATACAGCCGTAAAGACAATGAGTGATTGTCAGGGCCAAAAAGTGATATTGTCATATATGATGATGAAATTTACAGTACATAGACATCTATCACTAAGAAGCTAGACTAGAAAGGAAGATCAACTGGGCTTCTAATTCCTGAAATGCTGCATCCTCGCTCGGAAGTCAGCTGACTTCTTCTCAGGGAGCTCAAGACCATAGCTCTTATAAACACGGTTCCTCAATGCCTTGATTTCCACTAAGTCCTCTTCTATGTTCTCTCTCAGACCTCTGCTGTAGATAGCATTCTCGATCTCTTCTTCTATCTCCTTTTTGCAAAGATTGTCAGTGTGCGTCATAGGAGGAGGTAGAGTCCGAAAGGGAGGTGCCTTCAGCTTTTGTCCCGTCTGGTCAAGCAGAGTCTGAATCTCAGCTAGGAGGGCTGGATTCATGGTGGTCAGGAGATCTTTGAAATAAGAATCAACGTTTGAGGAATCTTCATTCCCGACTCTCCACACGTAGAATCGCTTGATAATTCCACCTTCATCTGCTCCCATTGCTGATTAAGCTTGAGAGGCACCCAGTCGCCAGTTCATTTATATACAATACGCTTCACCTGACTAAGGGGCTCTCTGCTCCTGAAGAAGCAGGAGGAACGAGGGATACTCCTGTCCTTAACCGTACCCTCTCCCTGGCTTCTTTCTCTGTCCTCAGCCTGAGGGCTTCTAAGTCAGCTAGACGTATTCTCTCTCTCGCCTCTCTCAGCTGCCTTGCCTCGGCTGTTCTATCCAAAGCCCTCGCACACGCATCCCAATTCTCTTTGATTTCCTGCTACCGTTCTTTTGAAGGGACCGTGGAGGGAACATGTGGTTGTTCCTCTGAATCAGCAGGCGACTGAGATTTTGACTTAGAACCTGAAGCTTCGCCTTGCTGATCAGTTTTGGACTTTTGGGTCTGCTGAGCTCTAGCTGCTGCTGATCTAGCCGCTGCTGATCGTGATTGCTTCGAGGTGGTCAATCGTGTTCGTGCAGATGTAGGAGAATAGATTTGGACCCCTTTCTTCTTTGCAGCTGGCTTCTGTCTGGCTTCCTCTTCAGCCAGTTCCTTTTCAAGATATGAAGTCACCTCAGCCACCGCTTGCTCAGTTGCTCCTTCAACTGCTGGCACTATAGCCTTATCAGCTGCTGAGCTCGGTCCACCCTGCTGCTGATCTTCAGCTTTCAAGATAGATCTAAGTTGAGCAGATCTCGACCCTTCCCCCTTTTTGACATCATCAAGGAGGGTGGCCAGGGCTATGACTGAGGTCATTCCAGTAGCAATATCTGTCGCTACATCAGTATAAGACTCCCACCTTTTGTCATGCTCCTGATCGATGGCCTTTAGTAGAGCATCTTTAGACTTATCAAACTTGGTGAGGTAGTCTTGCACTGCAGATGACGAATTTTGCTCTATCGTCTGGCAGGAGGTATACTGCTAAGTCAGTGCCTTGGATACACTATCAGCTGTGAAGGCATACCTTTCCTCCACTGCCTTCTGAACACGACCTTTTACAGCCGCCACTTCCTGAGAGAAGGATTAGGCCTGCGACCGTAAAAGATTTTCAAACTGAGCGTTCAGGTCGGTTCGCTGAGCTGCTAGTACCTTAGCGAGGATCGCGTCTATATCAACTGAACTTGGCGCACTGATCGTCTACACTTCAGCAGTTAGGTTGGTCACCGACTTGGTCTGTGCCTCCAAGAACCTACTACACTTCTGGTTCACATCATCGGCAAGGTTCCTATTCTTGTGTGCCTGTCGCTTGATCACCTTGTTGATGGACTCAGTAGAGATGTCTTTGATCTCAGCAGATTGATATCGACGCTTCGATTCTTTGCTTGGTCTTTGAGTCGAAGACGGAGTCCGAATGATCTGGCCAGATGTAGATGGCGATTATGGATGATCATTCTTGGGTGTGTTGCCTTCAGCAGATCCACCCATGTCTACATCCGTAGGCGCATCATCACGAGGAGGTGATGGTGGGGGAGAAGGAGGAGGCTGAGTTGATGAGGGCTCAGCTCCTTGAGTTGGGTCATGGAGCAGCATCAGCATGACTGCTCGGAGATCCTCCATCGAGGCTATATCTGCTGGCTCCTCATAGCCTATATCCTCCCCTAGTGTCTGCTCTTCCTCCAACAGAGTGGATAGGGACCTGACCTGAATGGTCTCCTCGAGCAAATCACACTCCAAGAAGCGAATCCGCATCTGAATCCTAGCGCGGATCGCGATATCCACCAGATCAGGGTACGACCTGATTTCTAGAATCTCTGCAGCTACCTCATCTGTTGCCTTCAGACGGGCATTGGGAACCGAGAGCGGTACTGAGGAAACCTCATCAGTTTGAGTATCAGCTGGAATGTCCGGCTGAGTTTCCTCGGTGAAGACCGTCTGAACCTTATCTTAGATGGTGATATCGTGCTTGCCTTACCCATAATCCTCTACAGAGATAGGAGAGGAGGGTGGTACATCTGAAATAGGCTTTTTTAGGGTCTTCGGCCTCTTCGCCTGAATGGGAGCTGGGGACTGAACAATTTCCAACGGGCGCTTGGCTGCAGGTCCCTTTCCAATGGATTTCTCGGTGATGCGGCAGTAGTGAACTTCATCAGCTTAGCATTGAAATAAAAAGCATTGGCGAAAGAGACGTTTCTAGGGAGGTTGTCTTCGATCAAGACCGACACCTTGGTCCCATATAGCAATTTGCCTTTAGGGATCAACTGCATCCCCTCTTCAGCGTCAACGTACTTTTGCGACTGAGCTTTGAACTCAGCCTGGAAAAAGGCATTCCAGTTGACTTTAGCTGCATCAACTATCACCATCATCAGGTTGGCCGCGGTCTGGCGAGTTGGTCGTAAGAGCCTGCTGAACTCGTAAGGATGTGGTTGACCACGTACGCCAACCCCCTGTACTCAGGCAGCAGCTGATTCTTCGAGAACGCTACCTTGAATACGCAGTTCGATAAGCCGCTGAATCGGTAGAGATACTGATCGGTCTCTAATTCCTTGTATCTGGCGACTGATGATCCTTCATCGACCAGACCAAAACTATCGTGAAGACACTTGGAAATGTCCATCTGAGAAGCCCTATCCTCCCATTGATTAGTAACGATTTCTCTCTTCACAATGACTGTAGATATGTCATTGGAGTCGTCATCGTTGCGGAAGTTGAGGAAGAACTCCACAACTTGGCGAGGGAGGAGGTGATGCGGAGCACGTGAGAGGATCGGAAGAAGACCCGACCTCTCTAAAGCATCAAATATGGGCGTCATGCTGTCCACCCCACACATTCTGACAAACAAAACTGGCTCAAACCAAACGCGCTTCCCCGAAAGAATATCCTCCATATCGATAGGAATAGCGACGTCTGAGATGGGTACAAATGCCATTGTACATCTGAGATCTACAAAAACAAATATTAGTACTCGAAAAATAGAATTAGTAGCAGATTCAGTAATTAGAAGTTCTTACCGAAGAACTGGTGCTGAAAATGCGGTAGAAGTCTAAATGCAAGTATGAGAGTAAATGCAGAACACGGATTCTTCGTTAATGGCGGAAAAAGTAAGGCAGTTTCAGAGATGAGTGTGAATATATATACTTAGATTTGAATCTAAGGCGGTTTCAGCTACACGGCTATGATTAATCAGGTTTAAAATAGTGAACGACTCAGATTAAATGTTATAATAGGTTATGATTATTGTGCCGCATATAATCTCGCCTACTTATCTCTAACGCCTAAGTGGTAAGGTGATATGACATGCATTTAATGCACCGCAGTCAGGTTTATGGAATGTCGTGAATTTAATAAAAACGACATTGTCAGTGCAATACGATGAACATTAAAGGCGGGAAATAAATGCTATGACATGCTGAATCACCAAAAGCTGAATTTAATACTCATAACCTATCAGCTGAACATCGTAGTCAGCTGATACCACATTTGTCGAATGCTGAGTATTCAGTTGTACTGAATATAGGTTCCCCCTTACTCAGTACTTCTTGGATCATCTACTGAATCGTATCAGTAGGATCCAAAAGACCTAGTTTTACTGAGAGATCGTTAAATCTGGCCTCAACTAGAGGTTTGGTCAGGATATCAGCTCTTTGCTTATCAGTGTGGATCTTCTCCATTCTGATATCCTTTTTCTTGACATGATCTCTGATGAAGTGATGACGAATGTCCACATGCTTGCATTTTGTATGTAGAACTGGATTCTAAGTGATTGCAATAGCACTGGTACTGTCGCAGTAGATCAACACTTCATCTTGATGAATGTCGTAGTCTCTCAGCTGTTGTCAAAGCCACAGTATCTGTGCGCAATAGCTTCCGGCAGCCATATATTCAACTTCAGTAGTGGGCATTGCTACTGAGTGTTGTTTCTTTGAGAACAATGATATGAGCTTGCTACCGAGGAACTGACATATTCCTGAGGTTGACTTTCTGTCGATTCAGCAACCTGCATAGTCAGCATCAGAATAATCAGTTAGTTCAAGATTATCATCAGCTGGATACCATAATCCAACATCAGGTGTTTCCTTCAGGTAACGAAGAATTCTCTTCGCTGAATCGATATGACTCTTCTTGGGATTCGCCTGAAATCTCTCGCATACACATACAAACATAAGTTATGTTAGGTGTGCTGGCTGTAAGATATAATAAAGAACAAATAATAGCACGATAGTCACTTGAGTTAACAGATAGTCCCTCTTTGTCAAGATCAATCTTGAGATTGGAGTTCATGGGTATCTTGATGAGATCTCTAGTATATTTTGCTTGATTAATGAATATTCCCTTCTTTGATTGTTTGAGTTGAAGTCCAAGGAAATAATTTATCTCTCCCATCATCGACATTTCAAACTTTTCGTTCATCATTTGCTCGAATTTCTGAAACATAGTCAGATTCCATGATCCAAAGATAATGTCGTCCATGTAGATCTGCACCAGTAGGATGTCTTCGCCGACTTGATACTGAATAGGGTCCGATCCATTTGTTCCTTTTACGAAAACCTTTCTAAAGTAGAAAGTACGAGAGGGTATCGTACCAAGCCCTAGGTGCTTGTTTTAACCCGTACAAAGCTTTCTTAAGTCTGTAAACATGATGTCCATGCTGAAAGCCGGGCGGTTGTTCAACGTAGACTTCTTGCTTCAGTACGCCGTTCAGGAAAGCTGACTTCACATCCATCTGATAGACTGTAAATGGTTGATGTGTAGTGTATGCTAGGAATAGACGAATAGCTTCCAATCTTGCGACTGGGGCGAATGTTTCGTCAAAATCTATCCCTTTGATGAGTCATTTTCGTACTTAGTAATTTCAGGCCGAAAAGTGCGTCAATTGGCCAACCGGTGCACTCGCAGTGGCAAAAAATGCAGGTTTTAGGTGCTAACGTGGCATGATGACGAGGATAATATTTGGCGATTTTTGATGATGAAAAGGCACGAAATTGATAACGTGGGCGCGGATTTGTTGAGAAGGAAATAATCTTGAAGATATTTTGTGGTAGATAAGGAAAGATATTATTTCCTTATCTATCCAAATCTCTTTCCTTATTAAAGATTTGACCTAGCTTGGAGAGGAAGAAAATGAGGCGTATATAAGGAGTTTAAGAGGATGAAAATCGGAAGCCTTGAACATGCCTTCAACCTCGATCACACATTCTGGCCATTGCTCCCTTCCGTCCGAGAATTCCGCCGCCGCCGCCGAACCATTTCCACCGTAGCGGATCGCCACCGAAGACCGCCGAAGACAAACTGTTCCATTACCGACTTCTGTAGCTTCGTTGATGAAGAAACACATCTTTAATTTCCATCGTTTGATGCTTTTTAATTCCGTAGTTGAATTCAAGTTCTAATTTCATTTCGTAGTTAATCGTTTTCGTAGGAACTTAATCGTTACGTTTGAACATCCGTTGCTATTTTAATTCATGCTTTAGTTTAATTTCTTAGGTTTAAATGTTCTGTTATTTCGTGCCTTAATAGTTTTAAATTTCGTTCATGCTAGATCTAGGGTTATTCATGTCTAAGTTTCTGTTCTATAAACTGTCCTAGTTGCCCAACCGAAGCGTCTGCATGAGTAGCTAAACTTTTTAGGGTCCGGCAAAATGTAAATGCACACGTGAACAGTACATGAGGCTTAGGTTCGAATAATTAATCAAAAGGGTTTCAGGTTAATTCTGAATTAATTAATTTGGCTAGTAATTTAGGCTTGATCACCCTAGGTTTCACAGTCTGTAGCTAACTTAGTACTTCCATCATTTCTCGTGGAACAAGACTAGGTAAGTAGCGAAATTATTCATTAGAATAATTGGATTAAACCGATAGGAGACTATTAGATGCCCAACATAGGAGTATGCTCCTATACTAGGCTCCCTTAGTTCGATAAAGTTGTCTAGCTATTAAATCTATTGATTGCCCAACAACGTAGGTTGTAGCTAGGTTAGGGAAGTAGGCGTTTCGATGCCCAACATGGCGGTTACCAACTAAGTAAGTCGGAGTGAGGGTTGTGTCAGTTTAATTACGGCAATCTATAACTAGTAGATTCTTGAGATTAATTCATATTAAGTGCAGAGGATTGGAATTACGTGTGTGTGAATATTCTGCTGGACCTGCCTTTCAATTCCCCAGTTCATACAGTTTATTTTTAGTTTTCAGTTTTTTATAATTTCTTTCAGTTTTACAATTTCTTAGCTTAGATTAAAATCTAAATCTTGCGTGGTTGCTAACCAAAACCATACATAAGTAGAAAATAAAGTGTCTAGTCGTCTGTTCCCTGTGTTCGATACCCTGTGAACTATATTGATATAATTCTCTAATTTTGTAGGATTATTTGGTGCAATACAGCGATCACCAAATTGGCGTCGTTGCCGGGGAACGGTGTTACCTAGTTTTCTTTATTTTTTTCTACTAATCTTTTTTTGTGCTTTTTAAATGTTGCATGAGCAGGTCTTCCAAACCTAATATGATATTTGATCTTGAGATCGAGAAAGCAGCAAAGAGGAATAGGAAGGAGACAAAGCTGCAAAAGCAACATAATATATCCAAGGCAGCAGACGTCTCAACTGCCCAACCAGGACACAGAACAGACGCTGGTGATCAGATTAGCGACTCAGAACCATAAACTATTTTGTTCGACAGAACAAGGCAAAACACTCCAATAACAAGCTCAGAATCAGAGGAGGGAGAGATGGAAGAAGTGCACGATCCACCACCTTTGAGGATGAATGCCGGATCGCTTGACATGGGAACGGACCTACCCGGTTCAATCCAAATCACAACTACTGAACAAATCGATGTCAAGCTGAGCATGGTCGCTGCCATGCCGAAGTTTTAGCCATGCCGAAGTTTTATGGAAGAACGAACGAGAATCAAAATTCCTTTTTGGCGTCATTCCACCAAGTGTGTAACTTGCACCAGCAAGGCAACCTGGACGCGTTCAAGCTCAAGGCCTTTCCATTCACTCTTCAAGACGGAGCACAAGCGTGGTTCTCAAGTCTAAAGCCGAACACGATCACAACGTGGGCCCAGATGTGTACCGTCTTCTTGAAGAAGTATTTCCCACAGTAAAAAACAAATGCACTTAAGAAGCAGATTTCCGGGATCGCTGAAGAAATCGACGAGACCTTCGGCGCATACTGGGAGAGATTCGGACCACTTGTCGATAGTTGTCTGAACCATGGCTACTCGGATGTGGAGCTTCTACAATTTTTTTTTTCAAGGGATGACAGACGAAGCAAAAGCTATGGTTGATATCGGTCTAAGAGGGAATTTCCATACAAGCCTCTACGAAAATGCAAGGAACATTATTAAAGGGCTTGCGGAATCCACCTCGCAATACAAAGGGCCGAGACCAACAAGGAGAGCTGTAAATTGGTCTCATTCCGACTACATGGATGAGATCGATAGTAAGGTGGAGGCGAAATTCAGCCTATTGCAAGACAAGCTCGACTTGTTACTTAAGCAGAACGCTCCTGCTTCAAGCAGAACAAATGCCGATCATGAATGTGGAGCATGTGGAGAAAAAGGATATACATCACTACAATGTCCGGGAGAATAAGCTAACGCAACTGGAAATTGGAGCGGACAGCAAGGGGTTCATCCAAACCTTCGATGGAGGCAACTAGAAGAGCAATTTCAACCAAGAAATCCGCCTCAACCACAATTCCAGCAGTCATACCAGCAGCAACAGAGTTATCAACAGCTATACCAGGCTCCTAATCAGAATAGCTATCAGCAGGCGTATAGGCCTCCGCATCAAAGGCAGTTTCAGCAGTAGAGTGCTCCAGTTGCCCAACCGGAGCACCAGAATCCATTGGAAAAACTTTTGGCTGAAATGGTTTTTTCACAAAAGGACACTACTGCATTTCAACAACAAATGCAGAAGGTGATGATTCAAACTCAATGAGAGATGAATCAAACGAAGAAGGATCAGCAAGCTGCAATGGATCAATTGGCCAAGCAGATGAGTAAGCTGAATTCTACCATGCAGGACATGAAGAATTCTCAAGGGCAGCTTCCAGCTGAAACCCAGCAAAATCCAAATGCCCATAACTGCAATCAGATTACGCTGCGTGGAGGAAAAGACTTGCCTGGCCCGATTGTGCAAGCGAGATACCCAGAAAAGCTGGCAGAAAAGAAGAAGGCCGTAGAACAGCCTGCACGACCATACCGACTAGAAGAACAACATTCTGAAGATGTTGAACCAGAACAGGAAGAGGAGGTTGTCCCGACTAGCCAATCGGAGTCTAAACCGATACTTCCTCCACCATTTTCGAAAGCTTTGGAAAGGAAGAGAACGCCGAACAAGGAAAGCATGGATTACATGAAGTTGTTCGAGAAATTGGAGATAAATATCCCTTTCCTTGAAGTCGTAAAGATTCCCAAGTTCGGGAAATTTGTGAAGGATTTCATTGCTGGAAAAGTTCCCAAGTCCGGGAAAGTTTTGTTCGATCACACAGTGTCGGCAATCATACAAAAGATACTTCCTGCTAAATGTGCCAACCCAGGTATGTTTACACTCCTCTGTCAGATGGGTGATGTCATGATTAAACAAGCTATGTGTGATCTAGGTGCATCCATAAATGTTATGCCTTTAACTGTATATAATCAATTGGTAGGAGCTGAGTTAATATCCACTAAGGTGATTATTCAATTAGCGGATAGGTCATGCATTGCTCCGATCTGACTACTGGAAAACATTTTAGTCAGAATCAACAATTTTGTCTATCCGGCTGATTTTTATGTAATTAACACTAATGATAGGCAAGTTGAAGGAACTGCGGGAGTGTTATTGGGTAGGCCATTTTTAAAAACTGTAAAGGCTATAATTAATGTGGATGTGGGTTCGATAAGTGTAGCATACCATAATGAAACTTATGTTCATCGCATATCCGAGGCACTTAAGAAACCCGATGATCATGAAAATGAGAATGCTTTTTCTACTGACTCCAATGATGCTATTGTCCAAGAATATCTTGAGACGTATGTTATGCAGGAGAAATTGGAAGTTACCTTGACCCAAGGGCTGACCGATGAAGATGTCAAAGATATGAGGGATGAGGAGATCGGAGAAAGCATCTTAGCTTTATATGCAACCCCAAAGCTGAAGCGTCATCGGCCAATGTGTCTCGGTTGCCCAACCGAGACACTACGAGCTCGTTGTCGTCGATCATCAAAGCTCCGAAGATGGAACTTAAACAGCTCCCTACACATCTGAAGTATGCATATCTGGGAGAAGATGAGACGCTACCTGTCATCATCAATAAGGAGCTTGATGACAATCAAGAGAAGGCATTGCTTGAAGTTTTGAGGAAGTATAAGAAGGCTATAAGCTGGACTTTAGCCGACATTACCGGCATAAGTCCCGACGTATGCGAGTATTCTATCTTGATGGAGCCTGATACCAAATCTTTTCGCGATCAACAAAGGAAGCTCAATCCAAATATGTGGGAGGTCGTATTAAAGGAAGTTCTGAAGCTACTACTATGAGTATAATCTATCCCATATCGGATAGCAAATGGGTGAGTCTCGTTCACGTCGTGCCGAAGAAGTCTGGATTCCAAGTGGTGGAGAACGAGAAGAACGAATTGGTTCCGGTACGCTTAGTGACGGGATGGCACATGTGCATCGATTATCGGAAGCTAAATTTGGCTACACGCAAGGATCATTTCCCGCTTCCTTTCATTGATCAAATGCTCGAGAGACTTGCGGGGCAAGTCTATTTCAGTTTTCTAGACGGATATAGCAGCTATTTCCAAATCCATGTGCGAGATGATGATCAAGACAAGACGACGTTCACATGCCCATATGGAACGTTTGCCTACCGCCGAATGCCGTTTGGATTGTGTAACGCGCCAGACACCTTTCAAAGGTGCACGATGAGTATATTCTCGGACCTTATCAAGAATTGCATAGAAGTCTTCATGGACGACTTCACCGTTTATGGTGATTCTTACACTTCGTGCTTGAAGAATCTAGACAAGGTCCTAGCCCGGTGCGTAGAAAAAGAATTTGGTGTTGAATTATGAAAAATGTCATTTCATGGTGACCGAGGGGATTGTGCTCGGTCACATTGTTTCTAGAAGAGGAATCGAAGTTGACAAGGCCAAGGTCGAGTCCATAGCCAAGTTGCAGTACCCTACTACACCAAAAGAAGTTTGCGGTTTTCTAGGGCACGCGGTTTTTATCGGCGCTTTATCAAGGATTTCGCGAAGATCACTCAACCGTTGACAAGGCTATTGCAAAAAGAGATCGACTTCGATTTTGATGACAAGTGTAAGGAGGCCTTTACCCTCCTGAAAGAAAAGCTCACAACAGCTCCGGTGATGCAGCCGCCGGATTGGAACAAGCCATTCAAAATTATGTGCGATGCCTCCGATTGGGCAATCGGAGCAGTGCTGGGACAGAGATCCAGAAAGGAGAGCCACGTGATTTATTATGCATCAAAGACATTGAATCCGGCTTAATGCTTCCACCACGGAGAAGGAGCTGTTGGCAATAGTGTTTGCCTTTGACAAATTCCGTTCTTATTTACTCGGCTCAAAGATAATCGTGTACACCGATCACACCGCCGTCAAGCATCTCCTAGCAAAGAAGGAATCAAAGCCACAACTTATCCGATGGATTCTTCTTCTACAAGAATTCGATTGGGAGGTGAATCAACGAAGAAGATAATGGAGGGCCAATCAACGAGACCTTTCCCGAAGAACACTTATATGTTGTTCCAGAGACTGTTTCCAGCATTGCCCAATTACTGCAGGAACAGTGTTTTGCGATGCAAGTTCAGAAAGTGTCTCAGTTGGCCAACTGAGACATCACCGAGTCAGAACAGTTGCAGACTGTGGGTAAGACTTCTAATTTACCTTAGTTTGCTAATATTGTGAATTACTTGACATCTAAGCAGCTTCCACCCGAGTTTACTCCTCTCAAAATGCTAAGTTGAAAAGCGAGTGCAAGCAATATTTTTGGGACTCTCCAATTCTTTGGAAAATGGGAGTCGATCAGGTGATTCACAGATGCATACCCGAAGATGAACAAGAAGACGTCCTATTCCATTAACACTCTTCTGCTTATGGTGGACATTTTGGTCCAAAAAGTACCGCAAGGAAGGTGTTGGATGCGGGATTCTTTTGGCCATGCCTACACCTCGACGCCTACAAGTATTGTAAGTCTTGTACGCGTTGTCAAATGACCGGAAATATATCCATGAGAGATGAAATTCCCCAAAAGCCTTTAAGATTTTGTGAAATTTTCGATGTATGGGGCATGGATTTCATGGGTCCGTTTCCTCATTCATATAGGAACATGTATATTTTACTTGTCGTCGATTATGTTTCTAAGTGGGTCGAGGCGAAAGCCACCAAGACTAATGATTCTAAAGTGGTTGCGGGATTTCTCCGTACTAACATCTTTTGCAGATTTGGAGTGCCCAAAGCCATAATAAGCGACCAAGGCACACACTTTTGCAACCGCACCATAGAATCATTAATGAAGAAGTATGGAGTAGCTCACCGAGTCTCTACCGCTTACCATCCTCAATCGAATGGGCAAGCTTAAGTGTCTAATCGAGAAATCAAGGCTATATTGGAGAAGACAGTCAATCCATCAAGGAAGGATTGGAGTACGAGGATGGATGACGCCTTATGGGCTTATCGAAGAACTTATAAAACTTCTCTCGGAATGTCTCCGTATAGATTGATTTTTGGTAAGCTATGTCATATGCTTGTGCAACTGGAGCACAAAGGTTGGTGGGCTGTCAAGAAAATCAACATGGACCCAGCCGAATGTGCTAAGGAACGAAAATATCAACTTCAAGAGCTGGAGGAAATTCGGATGGAGTCCTATGACGCGGCAATGCGATACAAGGATCATACTAAGGCATGGCATGATAAGGTAATTAGTCTGAAGAAATTTGAACCGGGGCAACTTGTCTTGCTGTATCAATCATGCATACGGATCATGCTGGGAAAGCTTAGGTCCAGATTGATTGGTCCGTTCAGAGTGCGCTCCGCTTGGCCAAGCGGAGCAGTGGTCATACATAAACTCGATTCGGACGAAGCTTTCACCATCAATGGCCATCGCCTTAAAATCTACCATGCTGCCACTATGATGGAAGATGTGGACGAGCAAGGCTTGTCCATTCCCTCTTACGTTTGACTCTTTGAAGAGAAGGTCTAGCCGAAGAATCTAAAGAGAGGCGCTACCGGGAGGCAACCCGCGTTTGTTATTTCCATTTTTTTTATTTTTTTTATTTTTATTTGTTTTTACCGTTTTTATGCTTGGTGTTTTTCTTCTTATTTTTCAGATTTTTGGCCAAGGAAGAAAGGTGTAAGGAGAAATAAATTGTTGTGGTGAATCTAGAACAGAAGAAATTTGGAGGACCAAATTGCAATCCCAGAAGATATAGAGGACTCAATTCATGTTTCCAAAGTTTTTGAAAGGTTAAATTGAAAGAAGGAAGCTTTATTGGGGCCAATTGAAATTTATAAAGATTGGAGGACTTAATTGCATAAAGGTGGGGGTCATTGTCTCAATTGTACAAGTGGAGGGGTCAAAGTGAAAAGTTATTTACTATAAAAGGGGAGAGAACATGAAACCCTATCCACTTGACACTATTCAGCCCTCTTTCTCTCTCAAGGCCGCTGCCCTCCTCCTTCTCTCTACAAGATCTTCAACTTCCACCACCACAACCCGCTCAGTTGTGCAACCGAGACACTATGCCGCCGAAGAAGAAGTCTGGACTCCGAGCCGCTGCCCAATGGTTCGCCGCGTACAAAGCTGACCCGGAGACACAGCGCCGCTGCGCCGCCGCTGCTGTCGCCGCCCAAGCCATAGTTCCTTTCCAACAAGTTCCCTTCGACGATGCCGAAGTCTCACCACCGTCGGCGTTCACGTATGAACCGGAGCCGGAGGAAGATCCACAAATCCAATATTCTAACTTTGTTACGGAATCTTTTTCTCCTCTGAAACCGCCAAGGAGACGGTTACGTATTTCCACGGCAGTTCGAATTCAAGAGCCGATCCAACCACCAAGAGCGGATCTCACGGAATCCACACCCGAGGAGTCTCCCGAGCCTACGCTGCCGCCATCTCTGCCTCGCCGATCTCGCACCCGTCGGTCTTCCGTCCAACACCCCGGCGAAGCCTCGTCCTCTCAACCACCTCGTTCTCCTCAAACGGTGTACGAATTGTTGCCCTTTGTGGATGAAGCCCGAGTATCTCAAACGGCACCGCCGCCATAATATTACGGCAACGTGAATTGGATGGAGAGTATACGTGGAGACTTGCCAAGCGACTAACAAGACTCAGACTACGTGTCCGACGACCACGACGGCAACTACGAAGGCGACTTCAACTTGAGTGGCCTTTCTCTAGTCGACTCTGACTCCACATCCACCTTCCCGCAAGAGAATATGTATGGTAACTGCACCATAATTCATTTGGATACACCCGAAGCCGTCGCCACCCTCTCTCGTTTCAAGATCGAGTACTTGGATGACCGAAACATGGAACGCGAAGGAAAGGAATACCGGAGCGGACGCCTCATCGACCGCGAGTTCCTACGCCGAACGGGTAATATCATTCCCTTCTTTACCTATTTTGGTCGAATTGGTTGGTCTTGGTTGCTAGAGTCTCATCATTATATTTGCTACAAGGAATTGGCTGGAGAGTTTTTTCAATACTTTCCATTTTGAGCATGATAAAGATTTGTAGGAGCCATGCATAGACCTTAGATTATTTGGAAACAATTATCATCTCTCTTTGGTCGAATGGAGTGCGCGGTTAGGCATAACCACTTTTGACCATTTTCTTGAGTTGAGATATGAAATAGGTGCACATTGCTTGCCGAACAAGGATCCTCAATACATTGGATTGATCAATGCATGGCAGCTTTTAGCCCCGAGTGACCGGAGGATTTTCAATCCTCGAGTTCGTATGTGTGCTACATCGAGGATCCCGCTCTCCGCCTTTGCCATCAATTCCTAATCCACAATCTCACCGGTAAGAGTACGACCTTTAATAAGGTAACGGCTAATGAGTTATATTTCTTATGGTGTATGCATGTCGCCCGACCGGTAAACTTAGGGTTTTTGATTGCCAAGAATATGTTCATCATAGCTAGTCACACTGCACGACACCTCACGTTGTGCCACTTGCTTGTTACGTTCATTGAACGGAATTTTGTGATCTATGATGCTCAGTATTTAAGTCGTGTGCCCCCTCCCACTTTGTTTGATATGTCTTTGTTGCGACATTCTCGCTTAGTGTATGAATTGCCTAACCGGGACATCCAGTTTTATCCACCGGGACCTCGTGTCTCGAGTGCATCTTCGAGTGTAGGTGGGGATTATGTGGAGTTGTTACGCACTGACCTAAATTCCTTGGGACGCCGTGTTGACCGTCTGTGCCGTACCGTTATGAGCCGACTTCCTCGCTTGCTCAAGCGAGGCGCCAAGTAACTTTTCTCCCCAATTTTTGTTTTTCGTTTTTGTTTTCTATTTTGAGTCAGTTTTTGTGAGTCTTTTATGTCCTTACACTTGAAAGGGTTCAAGTGTAAGGAGAGGTTGTTTATTTTCTTTTGTTTATTTTGTCTTTTGTGTTAGTTTGTTCTTACACTTGGTAGGGATTAAGTGTAAAGAGGGTGTTTTTGTGTTTATTTTGTCATGCCTTCTCTCTTTGTTTTGTCTTTTCTTCTTGCTCGAGGGCAAGCAAGTTTTAAGTGTAAGGAGGGGGGTATTTCGTGTCGAAGCATGCTAAAATTTTCGATTTTTGATACCCCGTTTTCTATGCTCAAGCATATCTTATTTCTGTTTTTGTGTTTCAATACGCTTGCTTGTAGACTTTGTGAAAATTAGATCTAGGCACATATGTGTATGTAATTTGGGATGACGAAAAATAAACTTTGTTGGATCGAAATTTTTATTAACCACTCCCTTAAATTAGATTTGAGCCTTAAAGTAGGACACTTCCTACTATTTCTTTTGAGAGTGTTTATCCGCAAAATCACAATATGTTTGAGTCACTTGTGATAAATGATAGGAGGCACTAGGGATTTTTAGCCACACGGCCGCGACAAAATATTTCCGACCCTAAATTATCCCCTAGTGAGCCAAAATTGAGCCTTGACCGATTTTTTGATATGAGTTAGTAAAAATTTAGCCAAGGCCTTTTAAACTTTATCTTGACCCATGTTATTGCATGTCTTATAAACTTTCTTGTGCATAATATTGTTGTTTAGAGGAGTGTTACATATGTCCTGCGCCTACCAAATTAAGAGGTCTTTGCAAAAAAAAGATTTGTAGAGGCCGAAGTTTGAATGTATAAGCTGCGAAAGAAAAAGCAGATTTTACGTGGCCTGATTGCCCAGTTGAGACAGTCTGTACCTAGAATATGGAAAAAGAAAAAAAAATTGCCACGAAAAAAATACATATGAGATATTCAGTAAAAAAAGAGATGTGGCAGAAAAAGAAAAAAAATGGGTGCATAGAATAATTGTAGCATTTGTACGAAATTGTTAAGTGGTGGGATGTTTTGAAATTTTGTATTAATTGCACAAGTAAGTGAGTTTGGCATGCATAACATTGAATTGTAATTTTGAAGGAGCTTAGTACCCCTAGGACCCTTACCAACATCAATTTGTCTAAGTCATAAGCCCCATTACAACCAAATGAGAAAGACCTCTTTCATATTGCTATTGTGACGATCTCTTATCGTGATTGCGTGGATTTATTTTCTTGAGTGGCTTGAACCAGACCTAGATTAGTTGAGTGTTGAGCGAACCTTGAGGAGATCCGCATTGTTTAGATTTTGACCAAGTTGATATAGTCTGCTTAGTTTCGAAATTTGCATCGTCTACTGGCTTGATGAGATCATATTTGCATGATTTGATTTGCATCGTCGTTTTTAATGTTTTTGTTTTGAGTCTGTGTATTTATTTCGTGTCTTAGTTTTGTCCGTGTCATTGTGTCCTTGTTATGTCGTGTCTTTGTTTTCCTTGAGTCTTTTATTTTTGTTTTGAGTCTTGGGGATTGGCCAAAATAACTAAGTACTTATCTTTTGTCTCTCCTTATACTCGAGGGCGAGTATAAATCAAGTGTAAGGATATTTGATGAGTCATTTTCGTACTTAGTAATTTCAGGCCGAAAAGTGCATCAATTGGCTAACCGGTGCACTCGCAGTGGCGAAAAATACAGGTTTTAGGTGCTAACGTGGCATGATGACGAGGATAATATTTGGCGATTTTTGATGATGAAAAGGCACGGAATTGATGACGTGGGCGCGGATTTGTTGAGAAGGAAGCCTTGAACACGCCTTCAACCCCGATCACACATTCTTGCCATTGCTCCCTTCCGTCCGAGAATTCCGCCGAACCATTTCCGCCGTAGCCGATCGCCGCTGAAGACAAAGCGTTCCATTACCGACTTTCGTAGCTTAGTTGAAGAAGAAACACATCTTTAATTTCCGTCGTTTGATGCTTTTTAATTTCGTAGTTGAATTCTAGTTTTAATTTCATTTCGTAGTTAATGGTTTTCGTAGGAACTTAATAGTTACGTTTGAACATCCGTTGCTATTTTAATTCAAGCTTTAGTTTAATTTCGTAGGTTTAAATATTCTACTATTCCGTGCCTTAATAGTTTTAAATTTCGTTCATGCTAGATTTAAGGTTATTAATGTCTAAGTTTATGTTCTTTAAAATGTCCCAGTTGCCCAACCGAAGCGTCTGCATGAGTAGCTAAACTTTTTAGGATCCGACAGAATGTAAATGCACACGTGAACAGTACATGAGGCTTAGGTTCGAATAATTAATCAAAAGGGTTTCGGGTTAATTCTGAATTAATTAATCTGACTAGTAATTTAGGCTTGATCACCCTAGGTTGCGCAGTCTGCAGCTAACTTAGTACTTCCATCGTTTCTCGTGGAACAAGGCTAGGTAAGTAGCGAAATTATTCATTACAATAATTGGATTAAACCGATAGGAGACTATTAGATGTCCAACATATGAGTAGGCTCCTATACTAGGCTCCCATAGTTCAATAAAGCTGTCTAGCTATTAAATATATTGATTGCCCAACAACGTAGGTTGTAGCTAGGTTAGGGAAGTAGCCGATTCGATGCCCAACATGGCGGTTACCGACTAAGTAAGTGGGAGTGAGGGTTGTGTCAGTTTAATTACGGCAATCTATAACTAGTAGATTCTTGAGATTAATTCATATTAAGTGCCGATGATTGGAATTACGTGTGTGTGAATATTCTGTTGGACCTGTCATTCAATTGCCCAGTTCATACAGTTTATTTTCAGTTTTCAGTTATTATAATTTCTTTCAGTTTTACAATTTCTTAGCTTAGATTAAAATCTAAATCTTGCGTGGTTGCTAACCAAAACCATAGATAAGTAGAAAATTAAGTGTTTAGTTGTCTGTTCCCTGTGTTCGATACCCTGTGAACTATACTGATATAAATCTCTAATTTTACAGGATTATTTGGTGCAATACAGTGATCACCACCCTTCTAATTGACAATATCCTTTGGCAACGAGTCGAGGTTTGTTCCTGACGATGACATTGTTTTCATCACACTTGTTCTTGAAGACCTACTTCGTTCCTATCACACGTTGGTGTCTAGGTTTGTCAACAAGCTCCCATACGTCGTTTCGCGTGAATTGGTTCAGCTCTTCTTGCATGGTGATGATCCAGTCAGCATCATTCAGCGCATCCTCAATTGTCTGAGGTTCTTCAGTCGACAAGAAGGATGAATACAAGGCACTTTCTCCTTGACAGAATTTTGATCGTGTCTTGACGCTAGCTGAAGGATCTCCTATGATAAGATCTGAAGAGTGAGAATCAAGTCATGAGCGACGACGTCTTGTTACTTCATCTGGAATTGTTTCAGTACAAACAGTAGGAGTATTAGGAATTTCAGTAGTACTATTTTGTGACTGAAGTAATTCAGTAACAAGGGTAGGATCTACTGAGTCACCGGGTTCAGGGGCATTTAGCTCAGGAACATTAGTAGTTTCCCCTTGAGTTGTTATTCTCAGCAGAGGTCTCAGTTATCAAATCGGTTTCCTCATCGACCATAATTACCTGGGATTGATTCTGTTTGTTAGAATCAATCTCCTCAGCTACATTGCTTGTTGTTGGGTGCTGAAGATCATCATCTGAATTATTATCCCAACAATGCTGGATCTTTTCAGTGTTGTCGTTTAAGCTTAGATCTTGTAGCTTGCTTCTGACCTCTTCAGCTTCTGGCTGAGAGTTTGACTTCCTGTACTCATAAATAAACTCATAAAATACAATATAGGGGCTTTCCTCCACACAAAGGGTCCAATTGTTAAAGACCCCGAAAGCTTTCTTCGACCACGGAGTATCCTAAGAAGACCCCTTGGTCGACTTACTTTCAAAGACCTTTAACTGGTCCTTTCCATTATTGTGGATAAAGTACGGACAACCAAAGATATGGAAATCCATAATAGAAGGAATTCTCCCTTTCCACAGCTCATAAGGCGTCTTCATGTGCATCTGAGTCAGTAGAGACCGGTTTTGAGTGTAACAGGCAGTGTCAGTAGCTTCTGCCCAGAACTTCAATGGAAGACCTGAGTCTGCGAGTAGCGTCCTTGCTGTTTCTTTAAGTGTTATGTTCTTTCTTTCAGCAAGTCCGTTCTGCTGAGGCGTGTGTGTTGCTGATGTCTCGTGTTCAATGCCTTCAGCCTCATAGAATTCTCTTACCATTGAGTTCAGAAACTCAGTTCCACGATCTGAGCGTATCCTCTGAATCTTGATATCTTTTTCCACACTCAGCCGTTTCAGTAGTTTCGGCAGCTCAACTTTGACGTCAGACTTGTTGGCAATGAATATCACCCGAGTATATCTCGAATAGTCATCAACGACCACGAGAGCATACTTCTTTCCTCTGATCGTCACTGGATTGACTGGCCCAAATAAATCCATGTGCAGCAGCTGAAGGATTCCATCAGTGGAAGGTGACGGAATAGGCGGATTGCTTGACTTTCTTTACTTCCCCTTCAGACATGCTTCATAATTCTTGCGTCTCTTGAATACTTCGTTGGGCAGTCCTTTGACTTTAGCATCGCGAGCTAGCTTGTTCATTGTTTTGAAGTTCAGATGACTCAGTCGTCTATGCCACAGCCAAGCCGTTTTGTCATCTGACCTCGTATGTGCTAGCAGGCAAGCTTCAGGTTCGGCGGTATTCCATTCAGCATAGTATATGTATCTTCACCGCAACCCTGATAACACAGTTTTTCCTGTAGGTTTATCAAGAACATCACAAAAACCTGCATCAAAAGTCACTTTATTGGAGTTATCGCAGAATTGACTGACAGAAAGGAGATTATGTTGAAGTCCTTCAACATAAGATACTCTAGGAACTACTGCAATTCCTATTTTTAGTGTTCCGTATCCCCTTGTGTAGCCTTTGGAGTTGTCATCGAACTCAATTCTGGCTCCATCTTGCTAAACATAGTCGTTCAGTAGGCTCTTCTGATATGCTATGTGTCTTGAGCATCCACTGTCGACAATCCAAGGGTCCTGTTGTACCTGCAAAACAAAAATAGATTCAGGTACCCTTTGGGTTCAGCTTAATGGTTAGATTTGAGTATCCAAACTTGTCTGACAGCCCTAGTGGCTTCAGACTTCGTCTTGCCCTTGTTGTCAGTAGTCTGCTTCACTGAACTCGGACTAGCTGACTTCTTAGTCTGTTGTGGTTCAGATTTCTTCTTCTTCATCTGAACCTTAGGGCCTTTGACTCTTGGCTCATAGTAATATGATCCGTACTGAGCTGGGTGAGTATTTGGTGGCCATACTTTTCAGCCCATCTGACCTTCTTGGTTCCCCCTGAGTTTGACCTTGGTGTCTTAGGGCTTGAACCATGGGTCACTTTCCTGTTGCTAGACTGAGGTGGTTATATCTTCTGCTTATTCTTTGTCTGGGGGGATGTAAATTCAGCATGTTGAGTTATCCTCTGGACAAACCTATCAGTCAGCTTGTTGGAGCTCTTCTATCCTGAAGTGGAGGCTTCACATGTGTAACCAAGTCCTTCTTTGGTGGCATGTGGTCTCTGTGCTCGTAGAAGCTTCTCCAACTTCTCATTTGCTCCAATATACTGCTCTGTCATCAAGGTTCTCCACACCTCATCACTCTTCCTTAGAGCTTCATGTTCAGATTTCAGTCTCTTTCTCAGAGATGTCTTTGGTCAACACTGAGATTTGTGCTTCTTGATCATGAGACTTAGTCATCAAATAGTTAATCTCTTCCTTCAGTCTATGAACAAGTCCTTCAGACTCCTGACTTCTCCTTGAAAGTCTCTGATTCTCTGCTTTCAGGATTTCTATCTCCTGAATAGTCTTGCTGAACTGTTGGCTCATCTGAATTTGCTCTTCCAGCAAATCTTCATATGCAAGAACCACGTCTAGTGGTTCTCCTGCAGCAGAGCTTGTGTCGTGTGTGCCAGGTGAAGAGGGGCATATAATGGGTTCAGAATTTACCACAGCCTCTTCTCCGGCCATCAGACACGGTTTAGCATCTTCAGTCTCAATTACCATGAATGTGGCATCGTCGTCAGACGATTCCATGAACAGCTTTTCATCGCTTGAGCAATCGGACAACTCTCCAGCTATGTAGACTTGCCTCTTTTTCACGAACTTGTCGCGTCTAGCTTGCCTTTCTGCTCTTTCTGCTGCTGAGAGTTCAGGATATTCATATTGGTAGTGTCCTAGCTTCTTGCAGTTGCAGCATATTGAGGTCCTGCTTTCCCTTCTGGGTGTATCTTTTTGTTCCACGGGGGCAGCTTCAGTATTCCTGCATTTAGGTAGAGATTTAGGTTCACTGTTCGAGCGATGATTATCTCTCTTACATTGAAATTTTTGGTTAGCCTTTTCATCTTCCGTCTGAACATCTCTTTCTCCTTCTGGTATTTCACCGCGAGGAGAGCATACTTCTCAGCCAAGTTGTCAACAGTGGGTATCGTCACTGAGCTTCCAGCTGACTGGCTTGTTGCTGAGGGACTTGCTCCGAGAGTGCTAGCTGATGCCTTGTAAGCATGATCCATTGGCACTTCAGCTTCAACATCGGGGGTGTGTGGGAGGTTGAACTTGAACTCCTCTGCTTTAAGTTCTGACAATATATAATCAGGAGTAACAGAATTCAAGTCAGTTCTCCTCATACACGTAGCAAAAGAGTACCACTTGGGCCTGCTAAGAGCCCGTAGAATTTTGGTGTTGGTCTCCTTGTTGCTGAATGTCTTCCCCAGTCCGTTGATGATGTTGATCTGATTTGTAAATCGAGCGCTGAAATCATCTATGGACTCCCCTAGAAGCATAGCGAATGCCTCGAGTTTCTGCAGCTCCAACTCCAGTTTGTTTTCTTTAATCTGTGGAGTTCCTTGGCTCAGCACTGCGAGAGCATCCCATAGGTCCTTTGTTGTCTTGCAGTCATGCACCCTCCCGAGATAAGAGTCACTGAGTGTCATCAGTATAGCATTGCGAGCAACTCGGTCAAGGTTGTGCAGTTTCTTCTCTTCAGGAGTGAAGAGGCATTTGTCCTTCGCGACTTTAGGTCCGGTTCTGGCACCGCCTGCTTTGTCTACTACAAGTTCAACTGAGTTGACCATCGGAACAATGGGGTCTTTCTCCAGAACATCGGTCATGATGTCGTGCAGCGAAGTCATATGTGCCTCCATCCTTACGCGCCATATCGCATAATTTTCAGTTGAGAACATTTGCACAGTCCTAATACCTGAAATATCAGCTATTGAAAAATACAGGATATAGGATGCAATGAAGAAAAGCAAAATGCAGAGAAAACGTGTAGGATCTTTGTTCGAAATAGACCAGTTTCAGAGAACAATGATCAGTTAAGATCATTGTGCTCTGATACCTATTGTTGGTCCTGAGATGTGGTTCAGGTGTGGGGGGGGGGGTGAATACACCTGAATACAAATATCTTTCTCAAAGGCGAAGTCAGCTCTAACTAAGTTTGCTACTGAGCTGAGTCAGATAGCCAAATATTCTTCAGATCGCGTGGGCAGAAAATCTTCTACTGAGTTCAGCTCCACTGACTTTAGTCAGTCGAACAGTCGTTCAATATGAGAGTGTGTGCGGAAGTGTAGGCCCTATTAAACGTCTCGGTTAGAAAACATCAGTTTTTATGCTGAGTTTTATGAAATACGGTTTGTATGCAGTATGAGCAGTTAAGGAAAACAGTAAATCAACACAACAATTTTTAAAGTGGTTCGGACACACTAGGTCCTACGTCCACTGTCCTGACCAAATCATGATACTTGTTATATTTATGCGAGCAAGTCTCGGTTGGTTCGCTCACTTTGGACATACGCAAACCTTGAAATTTATACTGAGCAATTTCTCAGTGATCTGTGCGCGGGACAAATTCTCTACTTATAGTCGTAGTGACTTTTACAAGGGTTCAAACTTGAAGAGTTTGAGTCCTCTCCAACTAAGAGGAAGTTCTTACAAATAAGAACGGTTTCACAAGGATGTGAACTTCCTCGAGGTTTCTAAGCTAAAGATATTACAACGAGCTTGCTTAGATAAGAGAAGGGGAACAAATAAAAACTCTAAGTGATGAACTAAAGAGGTTCTTCAATGGAGGCTAGTTCTTCACTGGATTCTACGTTGAGATTGCTAAGAGTTTTGTACGTAGATAGCTTGGGTTCCCGGTGTCGTCTCTGCATGACGACTTCTCTTATTTATAGTCGTCGATGGTGAATAGATCCGTTGGAGGGAGGTCTAGCCACGTGTCGATACGACAAGGAAAACGGCTCCTTTAATTTGAACGTTGTTGAGTAGGTATACTCTATAGATTCTCCTCTTTTTCAGTTTCAGAGCAGCTTTTGTCAGAGTAGATGGTCGTTGTCGGCTCCTTATTGGTCGAGGTAGATTGGTAGTTGAGACTTGTCAATCATCAAGGTTGACTTCCTCTGAATCCTCGGACCTACAACTGAAGTGTCTTTCCTACTGATGTTCTTCTGAACATTCAGTGCATGGGCATGAATTCCTGAGCAGATTCAGTTGGAGGTTGTTGTCCAACTGACTTCTTCGATCCTGAGTTCTCCAATTGAGCGCGAGGTCTTCCTCTTCGAATCCTGCGCACTACGAACTCTATCCTACTGAGTTCTAACAACTGAACTCGACTAGGCTATACAGATACGAAGGTAATATATTTAGCTAGGGTTTTGGGATCTATCAAATCTATCAAGTCTATCAGATCTATAGATTCATCTACTGAATCCTTATCCCAACAAAATGTTTGTTGAATCTTGCATATCCACATAATTCCTAAAGCAAGCTATTTCTAAGTGCACAAAATAAAACGTGCTCGGAAAAATTAAATATGCTTTTAACAACATAAATCTTATTTTCATGTTTTTCGTTGTTATCAACTGTAGTGCAGCAGGGTAAAACAGATAAACTGTTGGAACTTTTATTTAATGTATATATTTTTTTTTGCATCAAAAGTTTATGGCTCAAACTGGTCTAATTTTATTTTACGAAATTAAAATTAGTGAACTAGAGTACAATAAAAAAAAATCATGTTTGGAAGTACACACTAATAAAAAGATTATGAACACTAAAAAAGATATAGCCAAAAGATTCATGTTTGTGGCTCAACTTTTATTTAATTCTATCCATATCGAAGAATTAATAATTATCACTATCAACTTTACTTGAAAATAGATAGGTTCTCTTATGTTCAAATTTAATTTTATAGAGTATTAAAATTTACATGAGTCCATTTTTTTTAATCCTCTTTATTATTTATTAATGGTGGACTGTTAATTCTCCGCCGTTGATATCGATCCATCGTGAGTATAGCAATTATAAGATCATGCCTAATCTACAAAAATTACTCCGCGCATAAATTTATTTGATGGTGATTTTATAGATGCATCGGTAAAAGGGAAAGTTGATTGGTTTTGGACCCTTTCCAACGTTGAACGCCTAGAGAGTAGAGAGACAAACATGCCTTTCTTTTACGCTAATACAAAAATTATTTGAGGACACTAACATCAATCGACATCTAAATTTCTTAGGCAGAAACATGCTGCAGTGGCAAGATTATATTTAATGAAGATCATGGATAAATTAGTGGGTGTGGCTACAATCAACCCCGCATTCACATGCTTCATCTCTTCACCATCGCTGGGGATCACCTGTCCCATTTACGGTGGACCACTTGGTGGCCCACCAATCACGCGGCGCCACGCGTGCATTGGTGAGCCACCTTTTTACAACTCAAACGCCGCGTGATTGATGGGCGCCAGTGTCTCTACCGTAAATGGGCCAAAAAATTCGGCTTGCTTCACCATAATGTGGCGAGGGCATCGGTGGACCTTTCCTCCACGTGTCATACTATCATTCAATTCTTTATTTTTATTGTGTTTTTATTTTATTTTATTGATTGAAAATACATTTGATATCATAATTCATATTCTGTTTTAGATATGTATAATGTATATATGAAATAAAACGCTATAGTCAAAATATAAGACAATTACGTTTTGATGTTTCACAACTCTTGACGATTATGTCCCAATTTCTATTTCAAATCAATTGATACCCGATTATAAAAAAAATTTAAATAATTGCGTCTCGGTGCCATATAAAAGGGGCAACAACGTCGTTTGATGATATTGTTAAAAGTTGTAAAAGAGAGACATCAAAAAATGTGATTTTTTTTATCTAAAATGTTTAGTCTCGCACTCTTTTCCTTCTCATATGCTATCAATACAGTTCACCAATTGCAACAACTATAAGGTAAAAAACAAAAACTTTAGCAATGTTATTTATCCTTTTATGTGTTTTGTCATCGTAAACCATACTCATACTAAAGTATAGTCTCTGGATTATAGTACATTAAAAAGTACTCCCTCCGTCCCATTTGAAATGACATGTTTTCCTTTTCGGGACGTCCCATTTGAAACGATCTGTTTCCTAAAAATGAAATAATTTCTTTATATTTTATCATTTATCTCACCTACTGTATTTACTCTCATTATATTAATCATTTTATCTCTCATACTTTATTATCTACTTTTTCACTATCACACTCATCTTCTCTCTCTTACTTTATCATTTACTCATAGCTCATACTTTATCTTCAACTTTCTTAATTCCCGTGCCCATTTGAAACGGATCGTTTCAAACGGGACGGAGTTAGTAACTTTTACCAGAATGATAAGCGAGTATTACAAAATTTTCAAGCCAGCTATATGTATATATCAAGAAAGTATAGGAGAGAGACTAACTTCTATGTAGATTACCACACCTATATATGATTATTCTAAGGTGATTTGCATCTTCTGTGTAGTTTGTTTGTAGCTTATTATAAAAATAACTCTCGAATCTCGATAGTACAAAAAAAATTAAAATAAAATGAAAATACTCAAACCACATATTTATAAGAAATATTTGCATGATGAAACACTAAAGCACTAAAGTCCAAACCAAACTCACCAATGAACAATTGTGTCGTAATTTCTAAACCTCATTGAACCTACTATTGAATTTAATGCTGCAAATGTGATAATGCCTCGACATAAATCCGTATTTAATGCAACTGTAATCGTAGTTCTCCCATTTTTGTAAATTTTCATTATTTTCCTAAAAGCTAGTTTCTTGGCCAACCACTCCAATCATCTCATTTCACGTTTGTATTAACGAACACCTGTGCTCTTGGTTAATACTATAATCTATGCCACTGTTGCCTTAGCCTACCAACACATCCCACATACACACAGACTCACATTTGACTCTTTCTCTAACTGTTGTCCCCTTTATAGCGCGTGTCTATGTTTTGAGAGGGGGGTGTACTTGAACCTGCTTTGTATTCTGTTATGAGTTCAATTCCGTACTTTGATTCTGTTGGCTTCTGAGCACAGAATCATTACAGCGTAGCTTGTGATTCTTCTTCATACCAAACATGAGATACATTCGGACAGCCAGCTTGAAGAGGCTCTTCTCCCTCAAACGCCACGAAGACTCCGAATTTACTACCCAAGAAAATAATCCCGCCGCCGTGGAGCCGTCGGGGAGTTTCCAAAAACCCACATGGAAATGCTACTCCTACGACGAAATCTTCGCCGCCACCAACGGTTTCTCCGCGGGTGACCCACACTTCCCTCTTTCTTCACTAGAAAAAATGCAATCTTTTTTTCTTGCGAATTAACGCTGAGATATGTGTATGTGTGTGTTTCAGATAATATGGTGGGGAAAGGAGGGTATGCAGAGGTTTACAAAGGAGTGCTGGAAGACGGGCAAGCGATTGCGGTGAAACGGTTGACAAAAGCAGAAAACGATGAGAGGAAAGAGAAAGAATTCTTGACCGAGATTGGAACGTTAGGGCATGTTTGCCATACAAACGTAACATCCCTTCTTGGCTGTTGTATTGACTCTGGGCTTTATCTCATTTTCCAGTTCTCATCCAAGGGCTCTGTTGCTTCTCTTCTTCATGGTAAATAAATCTTTTTTTTTTTCTGTATTTACACAATTTAATTAGCTTGTTCTGTTCTCTAAGAAAAATCCCTTGTCCAGATGAGAAATTGTCCACATTGGACTGGAAAACAAGACACAAAATTGCAGTTGGAACTGCTAAAGGCATACATTATTTGCACAAGAACTGTCCCAGAAGAATTATTCATAGAGACATCAAGTCTACCAACATTTTACTAGCTGCAGATTTTGAACCACAGGTAGGTAACCTTTTCTCCCAACTAATTTTGTTGGATTAGAGTGATGTATGGTGATTCATGATCTTGTTTCTCTGTTTCAGATATCCGATTTCGGCCTGGCAAAATGGCTTCCATCACAATGGAGCCATCACTCAATTGCTCCAATAGAAGGAACATTTGGGTACATCATTGTGCTTATTGCCATTATTTTTCGACTGACTATTATTCATAAAAATTGTTGTTTGTGGTTACTTGTGCAGGCACTTAGCACCGGAGTATTTTATGCACGGTGTAGTAGATGAGAAGACTGATGTATTCGCCTTTGGGGTGTTCTTGCTAGAGCTTCTATCCGGGAAGAAGCCCGTTGATAGTTCTCATCAGAGTTTGCACAGCTGGGTACTTATCATTCCTCATTATTAAGGATTATGTAATCATTTATCCTACTTATTCATTACTCTGCAGGCGAAGCCTATACTCAGTCGAGGAGATATGGAAGAGGTGGTTGATCCAAGGCTTGGAGAGGATTATAACGCAATCCAACTCAAAAGGCTTGCATTTGCAGCCTCTCTCTGCATACGAGCTTCTCCTATCTGGCGCCCCTCCATGAGTGAGGTCATTAATTACTTACTTTACCAGCATATTCAATATTACTATGCAATCTGAGGTTGATGTGATTCTTGCCGCATTGTTAAGTAACTCGTGATATGTTTGTTTTATCCGAAATAAATATTAGACGACAAAGGTTTTCTGGCTTAACATATACTTCCTCGGTCCCGCTATTTGTGGCCACGTTCTTTTCGGCACGGGAATTAAGAGAGTAGATGATAAAGTATGAGAGATAGTAGAAGATAAAGTATGAGAGATAGTAGAAGATAAAGTATGAGAGAGAAGATAAGTAAGATAATGAGAGTGTATGTATTGTGATGTGGATTTACATCCCACATCGGTTCCACACGCAAAGTGTGGAGGGTATATAAGTGGGAGCCAATCCTTCCCTCATAACTTGGGTTTTGAGGGAAGTTAGGCCTCTTGCTTGTATTCCAACAATTGGTCCGACCACGCCGGATCCGGAGGCTGGGGGAAGCGGGCCGCCGGATGGGCCCCGTGGCGGGCCAAGAAGGAGGCTATCTGGTGGGCCCCGCGGAGGGGATTGGAACCATCAGGTAAGGGTCTCTGGCTGGCTTGTCCCGGGATCGGAACCATCCGGTGTGTGCCGTCCGTGGTCGTCCGGTTCGAAAGGGGATGTATTGTTGTGATGTGGATTTACATTCCACATCGGTTCCATACGCAAAGTGTGGAGGGTATATAAGTGGGAGTCAATCCTTCCCTCATAACTTGGGTTTTCAGGGAAGTTAGGCCTCTTGCTTGTATTCCAACAGCATGAGAGAAAGGATGATAAAGTAGGAGAGAGAATGTAATAAAGTAGGAGAGAGAAGATGATAGAGTAGAAGATATGATAGTAATTTTTTACCAAATTAGGAAAGTGACCACAAATAACGGGACACCCTTTCGGGAAAGTGAGTCACAAATAGCGGGACGGAAGGAGTAGTAAGTACTGAAGCAACTAGTGAGCATGCTGGGACAAAAGAGGCATTTTTAATGATTTACAACTATTCTATATCTGCTGCAATGCACAAGTTTTGATTGTTTATTTTGAGTTTGTTTGTGCCGGTGATTACTTTCTGAAGTCTTAGTCGCCCGTGATACTACTTTGTCATTACCGATCTTGGTTTGCACTTATTACATTCGTGTCATTTTCGTTTTTACGACGTCATTTCATGTGGTGATTAACCTAATTAAACTTGTGCTAAATAGTCTTCATTCATAATTGACTGAGTTTAGAGATAATGACGTTAAATTGAAGTTGGCACGCCTGTTTAATTTAAATCCATTTACAACTCTGCTCGAGAAAGGCAGAGTTATACACCTAATATAACCTCCATAGTTGACCTGCCGACTTTGCAGTTTAAAGAAAAAAAATTGATTGCTATCTGAAAACGTCTTATTCTATAAAATTTAACCTCATGTGAGTAATTCATGAATTAATTAGCTCTCTTTCCATTGCTTGATGTTTATACCTCACCTAACTACAGTCATAAGCTTTTATTATGCAATGATGATGTGTGTCTTTATTGATAGGATTAGACTATAATTTCCATATAATGACAGGCTAATCCACAGAGAAAAAGGGTCCCCTTAATTTGACAACTATTTCATTTCCATTCAAAAAAAGAAAAGAAAGAATCTTGATTACCTTGAAGAATGCAGATTAGGACAAGACAAAATCCATTTACAGTATAACAACCTAATTTGCTTCCTGTTGTTAATAGTAATACAAGAAGGAAGATTAAACAATAATAATGCCTGCTCCCAGTTGATAATGCTATCAGACTTGTCCCTTTCTCTGTCTTTTCATAGATACCTTCTACTATGAGAATATATTTGAATAGTTTGCAGATTTTAATGTTAAAAAATCTTAGTAAAATTTTGGGAGCTGTCAATATGCAGGTGCTGGAGGTGGTCTCACTGGAGGAAGACGTCGACATGGAGAAGTGGAAGATGCCCGAGGAAGAGGAAGAGGAAGAAGAGTTTTGGGGGTTTGAGGATCTGGAATGTGAATGCGACACTTCTTCGTCTTCAAACTCCCAAAACGACTCCAACTCAACGGGGAGAAGCTCCATCATCAACCACAAAAACGAAAACTAAATTCGACATGTGAATATGGGATTAATAAGCATAAGATTCCCGTCCCTGTTTGTTTTTACCCTTGCAGAAATAGTACTACGCCAATTTTGATCATTCATATTTTGGCGCTCGTTGTGGAACAATCGAGATTGTTCTAAAGCCAGATATGTTGCGAAGATGAAGTCCTGATTAGACTACATGGGACATGCCAACTAATGCGTATCTATCCACAATCCGGATCTTCTGGCCCAATTTGTGAGGAACACTACATAGCCCACCAATCAGTTAGTGTCACATGTGTTTTTAAAGTTAAATAAACACTATAATATTAACTACATGGTCCATCAATACACATGCCGCGTGATTGGTGACGGCCATGAATGAGTCTTTGCAAAATCGTGGGAGAAGATCCCGGCGATCCATGTATGAGAAAGAGCTAGAGGATAAGTTACTTTGCAGAATAATGGCAAGAGGGACAACCAGTTCCAGCCGAGGAGGGGTAATGGTGTCGGGATTATTGAAAAAAATTAATAATAATAAATAAAATAATAATAATAATAATAATAATAATAATAATAATAATAATTGAAATGGCTAGTACAGTACTCATTGGGGGAGAAAGAATGATTTTTGGTAATATATTTGAATGCACCGAAGTTAGAAACGTGATGGCAGATTGCATGAATCTAAAAGCCTTCTTAAATCAATAGTTTTTGGTAGTATAAATCAGTGGGGTTTCATTAAATATTTAATATTCCGTGTATGTTATATTTATGGCTGGTTTGTGGCGTTAATGACTATATTCTTGGCCAGGATAATTCATTTTGTTGACCCTAACTGCATAATCATGTCGGTTATAATTCGTATGAAGATAACTTGCAGTTTATATATAATTCGATTTTGACTGGCATAAAAATATAGAAAAGATCTTTGATTTCATTTTTCAGAACTCACACTTTTACGTTGTTGTCGAAATTAATGTAGCGTGTGAATAAATTAAGTGTCATAATGTAGCTGGTAATGCACACCATAAACGTGACAAACTAGTACTCAATTAATACATCACGCTTTCATAGCACGGGAGCTGTTTTTTCCTCTTAATTCTAATCAAACATTTGCCTGACTTTTAGAACTTTAAATTATTTCTTACTCATTTATGGGCTATTAAATTTATGATATTATGTAAATTAAATACATTAGTTCTTGAAGTTGGCACTTCATGATTTTATTAGGGCATTGCTAATTAGCTTTTACAATTCAGATCCATACTGATTTTTGAATAAATATATATATATCGAGGTGAAATGTGAATATTGGTATTGTAGTAATGGAGCTCCAAAAACGGATTGATATTTTATCAAAAGAGGTTACCCTTAACACATCTCGAATTAATTTATGTAGTCACAATGATATGACATCTTTGTTTGGAATAATAATAATATTATTATTAAATCGATTCCTAACGGAAATCGTACATTAGATTAACTCTAGATTAACCTTTTACACAGAAATAGAATATCAATTGTACTACACGTGGTCAGTTTATTTAAAATAATAAAAATATCAAAGGAAAAGGAAAAGGCAAATATTTAGTGTGGGAGAATTATATTCAATTATGAATTACTATATTCAATCATGGGTAGAAGCATGCAGTGTTAACAGCTGTCTTCTTTTGACAAGGCTGTTTCAACTACCAGTTTTACATAGATAGCGAGCATACTCAACTAGTACGAGTGGCCCTTAACAAAATACAAAAAGTCTGTAACATATAAGACAACTACATGTATAATGATTTATTACTCATATATATATATATATATATATATATATATATATATTTATATATATAATTGAGAATTCAATTCAGCCCATGTACGAGTTGAATGCATAACGACTCAATTTTGATATAACAGAAAACTCAAGGACAAAAACTCTGAAAATTGTATGTTTGGTCTATTCATATATTTTGTTTCAATTATCAAACAGGAGCATGTGAGTAGAACTTATAATCATAGGATTGATGAGTTGTTAAATGCAAAAAATGCTCTAAACCCATCTATATTGATTATCCATGAATTGAATTTTGTATTTTAGAGATTGTTTTCTTAACATTTCGAATATCGAAAATTAAATTGAATACTCATATAGGATATCATAGTAGTATATCATACTAAAAAACAGAACGAATAGTCAATTCGATTCGAATAACGAAACGATCACAAATCAAATATACTCGACTAGTTTCGTTTACAACCAAATAGAGGAAGTTGAATTTAAGTTGGTCTTTAGATAAGGAAGTATTGGAAAAAAGAAGCTGTACAAGCAATACAGGCTTTTGGTATGGGCCTAGGAAATGCAAATAAGGGTCGAGCCCGAATGGGCCGTTAGTGATTGGTAAGGGGAATTTTTACAAACACTTATACCGCATAACTCCACTTAAAAGTTAAACCCAGCTACATAATCTTTTTCACGACTGATTTCATGCATCACTCTACACTCTCCAAGATCCTTCACTTGTTCTAGATTCTATAATCAGGAAAGCAGCCGAGTATGTGACTCGGACTCATTTTAGGCAGGATTAAGCTTTGGATTTTAGGGAGCATTGGGTTGGGACCATAAATTTATGGTTGTTCATCCGTTTAGGCTTTATGATGATAGTGGGTTGTTGGAGCTTGTTTCTTGTATACATTTTAGAAGAAGAACCGTGGGATTTTCTATATTTCCGAGTTAATTCTCTTGTGATTCTTCTCTAATCTCTAGGATCATCATCTCCAGCCACTGATGAGGATTCATCACCAGCATGCATTTGCTTGATAAAGTTATCAACAATTCCCTAGTTGAGCAATGTGTTCATGGAATATGATTTTGATGTGGGAATTGCAATAAATTAAAAAGAGGTGGATGCAATGCAAGAGTGCTAATCATGTGAATAAATGACAATATATGTGATGAAGATATGCACAAAGGGTATTATCATATGAATGTTGTTGGTTACAAAAGCTGCTATTACAACAAAACAACGCCCCGGTAAGTCGAAAAAATAAAACAAACAAAAGAACCATCGAGTCGAGGAAGGCCTCTCTCCGCAAGACGAAAAACGCCCCGGTAGTGCTCTCGGTTTTGGCGTTTCGTCCCCAAAGATGAAACGACGACGTCTCGAGGATTGCAGCAACAATGCAGGATCTTCGAGCTCCGGCGAACTGAACTTTTCCGGCGAGGACAGGAGCTGGACAGCTAAGAGCTAAATATGGAATGCAGAGCTAAGTATGGAATGCTTGTTGTTGCAGATGTTGGTGTTGAAATGGAATGAACACCTGCCTATTTTTAGGCTGTTCCACCCAGGTGTTGATTGCGGGAATAACTCCCGCCCATTAAAAGCAGCGGCAGTTTCAGGGGAGTGGAGACATGGAAGGTTGGCTGCTGAAGAGTCTCTTCCAGATCCTTCCAAAAAGACACACTCTGGTGCAGCAGGAGCACTGCACCACGGAGAGGAATCCAGTGCAGCCGGTTCACTGCACCAAGGACTGGGCCAGCCCACACGTAGCCCACCGAGCCCAAGTGACAAGCCCAACTGCCGAGCCCAACGGCCAAGCCCGACGGACCACCCAAAGGATCAATTGCCAAGATCCAAGTCCACGGACACAGACCGCAACCGAAACCGGAGCCGGGGCCCGGGCACGGGCGCGGCGCGCCGCGCCGCGTGTGAGGCGGTCGGCGAAAAGGCTCGCGCGCATGAGCATGTGTGGCTCAAGCCCACCACATATCACTTTGTTATCTCCTACAATGTGGTAGAGACTTAAATACCACACAAAACATTATTCATTAATCGATGTGGGACATTGATTAATGTAATAACTCTCCCAAACCCGAATAAGGTAAGTTTCTCCACTTTAGGTAATATATTAGTTTTGTCCCCCCAAACTTCGAGCCACTATTTCTCACTCACCGAAAATCGAAATCGAGAAATTAAACACACTATAATTATCTACTCAAAACGTAGATCGACGTGATATATCTCAATTCATAAATCGGATATATATCGAGACTCGAAAAGACGATTAAACGGGCTAAAATTTGCCCAAGTCAAATTAGCATTTAATACTAATAGAATTTCCATAATTACAAAATATATATATAAATAATATATACTCTCTCCGTCCCATTGAGCTGTGCTCATTTCTTTTTTGCACGTAGATTAAGGAGAGTTGTTAGATGTGAGTGAAGTGGTGGGTCCCATAAAAAGAGAGTGAGTAATTGTGTGTAAGAATTTGTCTTTTTTGGAAACAGGAACAGATGAGTGGAACAAACTAAAAAGGAAAACGAGCACATCTCGTTGGGACAGAGGGAGTATATAATAACGATTTTTCCAACAAATGTTAAATTCGATATCTCTGTTATGTGATAGTCTTCTATGTTTCATTAACCTTATACAATGAAATTCAAATATGCTGAGATTTAATTACTCAATCTTCTTCTTGATTAACTTATACACTCCCTATGACGGCCAGGGATCATCTGTCCCATTTTTGGGCGGACCACTCATTGGCTCACCAATCACGCGGTACCACGCGTGTATTGGTGGGTCATATTTTTACCAGTAAAGTATTTATTTACTGGTAAAAACAATGTGACACCGTGTGATTGGTGGACAACTGAGTGGTCTTCACAAAATGGGCCAGAAGATCCGGATTGTCCAATGACACATGTTAAAGGTAATAAAAATGTCTCTCTCTCTCTCTGCTGAAGTGGACTTATTTGTTAGATTTGAATAAAGCAAGATTTTTGTCTTTCTTGGTTACCTTCTGCAAAAAGCTGAGAAACTTCAGGGAGATTCAGATCAAATCCAGGCTGATATAATTTGTCCACATCAATCACAATACTCTATGTAGATCTAATTTCAAATCTTTATTGACAAACATTAGTCGTTATCTAAAACTTACAGTTTTATAAGAGATGCTTGGATTTTTCTTAAGGCTTTAGCAAAGGGATGATTCTGTTGCACATCATGTTATCAAAATTGCCTATCACAATTCCACAGCTTAAAATAGAGATTAATGTGCCTCATTCAACATCGATGTTAGATGATTGAAGTCCGAGTCTTGTAGTTTATAATTGAATTCACATGTTTCAAGATCTGGATTATTTATTAAATAGGCAGATTTCAAGCTAATTAATATATGAGATCATACTACAACCAATCTCCATTGATCTTGGCTCTATCTCGATCATGTGCAGAATCTAGGGATGAGAAAAAAATAGTAAAAATTCAATACATTAAGCGTAACGTACCGAAAAAATATTGAAACTATTAAAGTTATCAGTATAGCGTTATTTTCGACACACTATATATGATATTGTCTTGGAAGACTTTGATAAATTAACTTATCAAATTTCAAATACCATAAAATTCGGTATTATAACATATTCAGTATATACTATGATACCGCATATTCTATCATAAAGCAACATATATTAAACATGGTATACCTTAAAAGCATGAATATTTGATATACCGAATTGATATGACAAATGTTCTATATCAAAGGCATGATACGATATCGGTAAAATTTTGTACTGCAAACATCATTACGGGGCTTATTTTATGAATAAAAGTATAATAACATACCAGTAACCGGCCTAATTTTGTTAAACTTAGAGAGAAAAAAAAAAAACAATAAAGTGAAAATGTATTTTTTATTCTAAATAATCTAATTAGAATCTTGTAATAAAATTTAAGAAAGCCTGCTGAAGTACGATCCCATCCAAATCTAGACTTTAATATTGAAATGAATAATATGAAAACAACTTAAATAAGAACTTTGTGTAAAAAAAATAATTAATACTCCCTCCGTTCCATTGGAAGCGTCTTGTTTCCAATGGGCACGGATGTTAAGAAAATGATAATGTGTGGTGTATATTGTTTGACTTTCGGAAAATTAAATATTGACCACATATTCTTGCCTTTTTTAGAAACAAGACGCTTCCAACGCGACGCCCAAAATGGAAAACAAGACGCTTCCAATGGGACGGAGGGAGTATATGATTTTATTATATAAATTATTAAATTTAATAAGTTGTTTAAATTTTGATGCACATATTGATAATAATATAATATAAAAAGAAAAAAAAACTGGTGTAATAAATTGTACTATGAGTCAAGATTGATTGATTTTTTCTTAGTTCCCATGGGATGGCATAGCGGTGAAGGTGGGTGGTACGGGACCGAAAGTTCATGGGTTCAAATCCCACTGGACACGCTATGTGTGTCTGTGTTGGGTGATGATTCTATCCTCAGCAGTGTTGATAAATAGTGGAAAATGACTCAGTCTTCTGTGGTAACATACGACTCAGTAGCCCTGTGCTCTGAATAAGTCTGTGAAGATTTGAAGATCCCAAAACCCTATTTTATTTGGTGAACCATTACGTTGTAAGTTGTTTTGTCTCTGAGATTTCAGACTCAGCAGACCCTCTGCTCTGGTTTAGGCACTCAGTAGATTATCCGCCTCAGCACCAGAAGTAGAAGACTCAGTAATACTGGACTCAGCAGGAGCAGTATAATGAAAGAAGTCAATAAACTGAACTCACCAAGAGTAGTTCACTGTACTCAGAGCTGATCTTCAGTAGAGCCTACTCAGTAGGAGCACGCTACTGAATCAGAGATCAGACTCAGCAACGGCCAGACAGTCCTCTGACTGTCAGAATCTTTGAAGTCACTTTTCAGCAGAGTCAATACGAGGAAGAGAGAAGTCAGCTTCAGATCTCCTTGAAGTCTGTTCTGTCTCAACCACTTTCTGAACTTCGGCCAATAACAAGCAGCCACGTATCCTACATCTACTAAAGCTGCAAGTTAACAACTTTCCAGAAAATGAGGGAAAGGACACTGCCACCAAACTTCAAAAGAGCCGTTAGCTACCCAAAAGAGATAGACAAAGGATCGTCGTCTCCAACGGATCTATCCTAATCTCTTCTCTATAAATAGAGGGATAAATCGAAATTTGAAGCTCACGGGAAGAACACTTGAGGACATACAGAGCATTCAAACGAGCAAAATTCAAAAAGCCTAAGTCTTCCACAAGAAGTTCAAAGAATCTATCTCCGGCGAAAGACTTCATTCCAGCTCTTAGGGAACCAAGCAGAACTGATTAATACAGCCTTTAGTATCCAAACGATGATACACGAACCCAAAGCTATATTCAGCTGTTCGTCGTTCTAGAAGCCACTTCCTTGTTCCCTATCCCTCTAACATAAGCTCAATAGAATATATCCATAGCTTAGACAAAGGAGTTCACATTTGAACTAATCCTTATTGTAAAGGACTACTTCACAGTTGGAGAGTTTTTCAAACACTCAGTTTGATAACAGTGTAAACTGAGACTTGCTCAGTATAAATCTCATGACCAGTGTTTGTCCAGCGTACAAACCGACTGAGACTATCTCAGTATAATAAATAGCTTCCTGATCTTTCGGGACAGTGGACGTAGCATTTTTGTGTCCGAACCACTTTAAAAACCTCTGTGTCTTGTGTTCTGTTTTTAACTGTTGCATTAATTTACTGTTCATACTGAAAACCTTCTTTAAATCATTCAACTGAGTTTCAGCAAACTTAACAGAGTGCATTAATCAACTGAAACTGTTTTAATAAAAACGTTTTCCTAACTCAACTGAATTGGGCCTACACTATTCCGCACCACTGAACTCTATCTGCAAGATACTGAATTCTGACTCTCAGTCAGCTAACAGGTCTTAGTAGAGTCAGTCACTCTGCCAACACGATTCAGAACAGCTTATCTGGTCTGCTGAACTTGTTCAGTACGACATCATCCTGAGAAGGACTGTTCGTGTTTAAGTTGAGAAAAATCGGTTTTCAGGTGTATTCACCCCCCCCCCCTCTACACCTGAACGTGCTCTCGGGACCAACAATTGGTATCAGAGCAGGAGTTCTATAAGACTCTTGTTATTCTGAAACTGGTCTACTTGAATGGATCCGAAAACATTTTCACTGCATATCATTCTTCATTCACATCATTATTCATCATGTCTGATATGTCAGGGATAAGGATGGTTCCCATGTTCTCAGTAGAGAACTATGGTGTATGGCGAGTCAGAATGGAAGCTCATCTGACCTCTCTCCACGACAGCATGATAGAGGTTCTAGAGGACGGACTTATTGTTCCCATGATCGATAGCGTCGTAGCTCAGGATCCAGCAGATGGAGGTGGAATGGTGACCGGGAAGAAAATTCCCAAGGACAGAAGTCTCTTCACCCCAGAGGAGAAGAAGCTTCACAACTTAGACCGCGTCGCCAAAAACACCATACTGACCACCCTGAATAATTCTTATCTCGGGAGAGTTCAGGACTACAAGTCCGCGAAGGAACTCTAGGATGCTCTAGCGCTACTGAGTCGGGGGACTCAGAAGATCAAAGCAAATAAACTTGCGCTAGAACTCCAAAAGCTGGAGAGATTGTCCCTCATGCCTGGTGACTCCATTGAAGATCTCAACGTCAGATTTACGGATCTGATGAACTCTATCAACAGGCTGGGAAAGACATTCTCCAACCGAGAGATGAATCTCAAAATTTTGAGGGCACTGCCAGACGGTCATTGGACTCCCTTTGCTACTTTATTGCGTCATTCGGATTTAGATATTGTTACTCCTGACCATATCTTTTCAGAACTTAAAGCAGAGGAATTCGAGTTTGGCTTACCTCAAAGGAAGCAGCGAGCTGAAGCTGACACTAAAATCGACCATGCCTTTAAAGCATCAGTCAGCACAGCAGCTCCATCGTCTAGCAAGGCTGAACCTTCACTCACTGAGATACAAGAAGGAAATCTAGCCAAGAAGTACGCACTGCTTGCCGTAAAGTATCAGAAGGAGAAGGAGAGGCGCAGAAAAGTGAGTAAAGCCCTCAGAGAATCCAAGGGTAAGTCTGAATACACGCCTAAGCGCACTCCTGACTCGTATACTTCTGAATGCAGGAAAAAGGATGACTCAGCACAGTCGAAAGATAGTGAAAGCAAGGAAGAAAGAGTCACCACCTACAATCAGTATGACTGTCCTGAGCTCAGTACTACTGAACGAGCAGCACGTAAAGCAAGAAGGGAGAAGTTCATCAAGAAGAGACAAGCATACATTGCTAGTGAACTATCAGACGACTCAGATGAAGTCGACTCTTTCATGGATTCATCTGACGATGAAGCAGCTTTCATGGCCCTAGAGCTTGAAGCTGAAGGAGATGCTGAAAAGTGTCTCATGGCAGGAGAAGAGGATGAGGTAAACTCTCATGAACCATTTAATTCCTCCTCACACTGCACACACGACACTCTTTCAGGTGCGACGAGAATACGGACGTCGCGATCGCATATGAAGAACTACTCGACGAGCGTATTCGGATGAGTTTGCAGCTTAGTAAGACTCTTCAGGAATTGGATACCCTGAAAGTGGAGAATCAGAGACTTTCTCAGGAGAGTCAGGTCGTTACTGAGTCAGAAGGACTTGTGTTGAGACTCAGGGAGGAGATAAACTCTCTAATGGCCAAGTCTCAGCATCAAGAAGATCAGATTTCAGTTTTGACCAAAGACTTAACTCAGAAAGATACTGAACTGAGTCTACTGAAGCAAGAGTTGTCAGGACTTCAGACCGAGCTTGAAACGCTGAAGAAAAGTGATGATGTCTGGAGGAACTTGGTGACAGAGCGATACATGGGCGCTGAAAAGAAACTGGAGGCTATGCTAGCAAGCAACAAGCCCAAGCATTGCAAGGAGGGACTTGGATTCAGGCAGGGAACTTCCTCATCTGCCCCCGTACGCTCAGAGAACCGGCTAGCTGATAGATTTGTTCGAGGGGAGACCATCAATGCAGACATACTGAACCCCTTAGCCAAGAACAAACAGAAGATGAAGGCACCTCATCCTACTCATTAGCAATATGACAAGAAGATCAGCACCAGATCACCCCAGATCAGTCAAGGGGGAATCAGCAAAGTTAAATGGGCTGATTAGTATGGACCTCCTCAGCTGACACATCCAGCTCAGTATGGGTCATATTACTATGATCCAATAGTCAGGAGAGGATCCAAAAGTCAGAAAAAGAAGAAGAAAGCCGCGCAAAAGGCAAAGGTCAGCAGTCCACCCACTTAGAAGATCCGGACTCCTGAACCTGAAAAGCCTCAGAAGTCAGCAGTGATCAGTCCAGTGGTCAAATATGTTGACACAAGTGGAAAGAAACTATCTGAGACCACCAGGGTCGTAAGACAGATATGGGTTACCAAAACTAACATCTAAGGACCCAAAAATCAAAAATAAAGGGTACCTAAATATAATTCTGTTTTGTAGGTGCACAAGGACCCTTGGTATATGGACAACGGATGCTCAAGACACATGACGTACCAAAAGGACTTGCTGAAGAATTATACTACTGAAGAAGGGCCCTGAATCGAGTTTGGAGACAATGCTAAAGGCTACACCAGAGGCTATGGAATACTCAGCATTGGAGCTGCAACAGTTCCAAGAGTATCATATGTTGAAGGACTTCAGCATAACCTTCTCTCTGTTAGTCAATTTTGTGATAACTCGAATAGAGTGATTTTTTACGCTGGTTTCTGTGATGTTATTGATAAATCTACAGGGAAAACAGTGTTATCAGGTTCGCGCAAGAAGAATATCTATGTAGCTAACTGGAACTCAGCTGAACCTGAAGCTTGTTTGTTGGCGAAAATTGACAACAGAACAGGGTGGCTTTGGCATAGAAGACTCAGCCATCTCAACTTCAAAACGCTCAACAAATTGGCTAGAAACACTCTAGCAAGAGGACTGCCGAATGAAGTATTCAGCAAAGACACTCAGTGTGAAGCATGCCTGAAGGGAAAGCAAACAAGGAATCCAAATCCACCTGTTCCATCTCCTTTCACTGATGGAATCCTTCAGCTGCTACATATGGATTTGTTCGATCCAGTCTCTCCGGTGACGATCGGAGGCAAAAAGTATGCATTAGTGGTCATTGATGACTACTCACGCTACACATGGGTCATATTTATTCCCAACAAGTCTGACGTCAAAACAGAGTTACCAAGGCTTCTGAAAAGGCTCAGTGTCGAGAAGAACACGAAGATCTTCAAGATACGTTTAGACAGAGGAACTGAGTTCCTGAATTTCATGGTAGAGGAGTTCTGCAAAGCAGAAGACATAGAGCATGAGACGTCTGCCGCGCGCACGCCTCAACAAAATGGGGTTGCTGAAAGAAAGAATCGAACACTCAAAGAAGCAGCGAGAACCCTGCTCGCAGACTCAGGACTCCCAACCAAATTCTGGGCAGAAGCTACTGATACTGCATGTTATACTCAGAACCGATCTCTACTGACAAAGCAACATAAGAAGACACCATATGAACTATGGAACGGCAGGAAGCCTTCTTTATCTTATAGGGGGAAATTGTTGGGTGATGATTCTATCCTCAGCAGTGTTGATAAATAGTGGGAAATGACTCAGTCTTCTGTGGTAACATACGACTCAGTAGCCCTGTGCTCTGAATAAGTCTGTGAAGATTTGAAGATCCCAAAACCCTATTTTGTTTGGTGAACCATTACGTTGTAAGTTGTTTTGTCTTTGAGATTTCAGACTCAGTAGACCCTCTGCTCTGGTTCAGGCACTCAGTAGATTATCCGCCTCAGCACCAGAAGTAGAAGACTCAGTAATACTGGACTCAACAGGAGCAGTATACTGAAAGAAGTCAGTAGAACTGAACTCACCAGGAGTAGTTCACTGTACTCAGAGCTGATCTTCAGTAGAGTCTACTCAGTAGGAGCATGCTACTGAATCAGAGATCAGACTCAGGAACGGCCAGAAAGTCCTCTGACTGTCAGAATCTTTGAAGTCACTTTTCAGCAGAGTCAATATGAGGAAGAGAGAAGTTAGCTTCAGATCTCCTTGAAGTCTGTTCTGTCTCAACCACTTTCTGAACCTCGGCCAATGACAAGCAGCAACGTATCTTACATCTACTAAAGCTGCAAGTCAACAACTTTCCAGAAAATGAGGGAAAGGACACTGCCACCAAACTTCAAAAGAGCCATTAGCTACCCAAAAGAGAGAGACAAATGATCGTCGTCTCCAACGGATCTATCCTAATCTCTTCTCTATAAATAGAGGGATAAATCGAAATTTGAAGCTCAGGGGAAGAACACGAGAGGACATACAGAGCATTCAAACGAGCAAAATTCAAAAACCCTAAGTCTTCCGCAAGAAGTTCAAAGAATCTATCTCCGGCGAAAGACTTCATTCCAGCTCTTAGGGAACCAAGCAGAACTGATTAATACAGCTTCTAGTATCCAAACGACGATACACGAATCCGAAGCTATATTCAGCTGTTCGTCGTTCTAGAAGCCACTTCCTTGTTCCCTATCCCTCTAACCTAAGCTCAATAGAATATATCCATAGCTTAGACAAAGGAGTTCACCTTTGAACTAATCCTTATTGTAAAGGACTCCTTCACAGTTGGAGAGTTTTTCAAACACTCAGTTTGATAACCGTGTAAACTGAGACTTGCTCAGTATAAATCTCAAGACCAGTGTTTGTCCAGCGTACAAACCGACTGACACTATCTCAGTATAATAAATAGCTTCCTGATCTTTCGGGACAATGGACGTAGGATTTTTGTGTCCGAACCACTTTAAAAACCTCTGTGTCTTGTGTTCTGTTTTTAACTGTTGCATTGATTTACTGTTCATACTGAAAACCTTCTTTAAATCATTCAACTGAGTTTCAGCAAACTTAACAGAGTGCATTAATCAACTGAAACTGTTTTAATAAAAACGTTTTCCTAACTCAACTGAATTGGGCCTACACTATTCCGCACCACTGAACTCTATCTGCAAGATATCGAATTCGACTCTCGGTCGCCTAGCGAGTCTCAGTAGAGTCAGTCACTCTGCCAACACGATTCAGAACAGCTTATCTGGTCTACTGAACTTGTTCAGTACGACATCATCCTGAGAAGGACTGTTCGTGTTTAAGTTGAGAAAAATCGGTTTTCAGGTCTATTCACCCCCCCCCCCTTCTACACCTGAACGTGTTATCAGGACCAACAGTCTGTCACCCTAAGGTGTTTTAACTCTCATGTGTGGTTTGCAGGCTATTGCACAGGAGCGAGGTTTACCCTGTGTGCACTAAAGGTAGCGACTGCGGGTTCCTCGTCATAAAAAAAATTAAAAATAATAATAATAATAATAAAATAAAAAAATAAAAAAAGATTGATGGATTTTTGCATAAGCTCCTTATAAGTTATTATACTCATTTAATTTATAAAATTAACTTATAAAAATAAGTCAAAAGTAATTTATGAATGAGAATGAGAGTAAGTTATTTCCATAAGTTCTCTAAACGCACGCAAAATAAATTATTTTTAAGCTTTTCCAAATAAATATAGGCACATGCAAGTTCATAGACATGTAAATGAATGAAGTACAAAAAATATTACATAGTAAGCTATAGATAAGTTATTATAATCATGCATCATAACTTGGACATCATAAAAAATCACTATGATTAATATCAGGGCCGGCTCAATTTTTTCGAAGGCCTAAAGTGCAGTATTGAAATATATTTAGTTACATAAAAATATAATAAGTAACTTTGGTTTAATGCAAAAGAACTTATACTTTTTATTAAGTCATCTGGGCTCGAATCTTCAACTCTACATCAAGCAAGATTTGAACTCAGGATGTCTACGATGCAAAGGAGCAATACTTTACCATTCGACTAAAGCTCTCATTTATGTTTTATATATGAAACAAAAAAAATATATAAGGATTCAAGGCCTTCTCCATCAACGCAACTACTCGACAAGGCCTTGCTCTTGGCCGGGGGCCTAAAGCAGTGACTTCATCAGATTTAGCCCTAGAGTTGGTCCTCATTAATACTCCCTCCGTTGTATTGGAAGCATCTTGTTTCTTTTGGGCACGAAAAATTAAGAAAATGATATTTGTGGTGTATATTGTTTGACTTTTTGGCTTGCTAGTTCTTGTTCATATATTTTTTGCATTTTTTAGAAACATAACGTTTCTAATGAGACACTCCGATAAGAAATACATGATGTTTGTAAAGGGACAAAGTGAGTATAATTTTTTTAAGTAGTAAATTGGTTCTTTTTCTTTTATGACGCGAAAAACCTATAACTGATATTTTTTGTATAGTAATTTTAATAGGTTATAAATCCATAATCTTCGGTCAGAGCATCGAGTAGCAAGTACCATGTATACACCAGCACCAGGATAGACATGGCCATAAATGACCGAATAAAATTGTGTATACATTTTTTTTTTGAAGAATTTTAAAAACGGCGTGCCAAGCACGTGGTAGAGCATGGGAGCGGGATAACATATTTAAACTATAATAATTAACTATGGGTTTTTATCTATGTTATTAAAACCGGCCCGGCCCGGCCGGTTGACCCAGTTCAACCGTGACCCGGTGAAAAATTCGGGCCGGGCCAATAAAAAATCGATTTTGGCCTTTGACCCGGTACGACCCGACAGAACCGCCCGATTGACTCGGTAATCGGTAACCGGTTGACCCGGTTTACCCGGTAATATTAATTAAAAAAATAAATTTAAATTCCAAATCTCTAATTTACTAATTCTATTTATGAAGTTTGGACATTGAAAATACTAGGTTAATTTTTGACTTCAAATTATATTAATATTAGGTTTTTTATATTTTTAAGTTATTTATTTTATTTATTTGTATTATTAAAAGATATTTAATATTTATTATGTGACACCGGGTTGACCCACCGGTTCGACCGATTGAACCACTAAAATTAATTTTTCCGGGTCAATGACCGCCGGGTTTAATAACATAGGTTTTTATAATATTAGAGTGACAGATATGATTTGAGTTTTAGCTTTTGGAGGAAAGTGGATGAGTGGGAAGTTTCTCATCCCCTAATCACAAATCTCGATGTTACTTATTCTTTAATTATTTTATATATTTTCCTATCTCCAATCACTCTCTTAATCATTAATCATGATTCCATTATCTCTTCTGCCTAACTATTATTTTATATAAATCTTCTTTATTTTTATAACATTAATCACCAACGATTTTCTCTTAATTGGAGGGCTATAATTTAATTTTTAATTAGCCCTCGTCTTGGTTGGTTTCGTGATAAAAGACAAAACAAGTTGCCTGCCTCAGAAATTATGTATATTTATTTGCCTTTTCACAGTTTCACTATTATTTATTAATATTATTGCTTAATAATTTACAATTACATACCTTGTTTGTATAATAACAGCATGATTTACAACAATTAACACATCAGCAAAGCAATTTCAGATTATTATAATACTAGATTAAAAGGAAGGGATTTATACTGTCTGCAAAAAGAAAAACCAACTTTCCTTTTTGTTTTGTTTTTTTAATTTCAATATTCCACCTTTATTATTATCTCTTTCTTTTTAAAAAATTAGATAGCAGCTTTTTCCTACACCTTATTCTCATCATGCTGCAAAAAACCTGCCTGGAATATTTAGTTCACATGCCTAAATTGGCTGAAGTTGAGGAAGTATATATACATATAGATATATATATATTTATGTATGTATATGCATCCATTTTGATTCTCATGTGGGGTCCCTGTACTGATCTTCCTAAAACACAACACTCCTAAATACAATGCACAGATTAAACTAAACACAATATCCTAACTAGCAACAGCTACTCATCTTCTTTCTTTCTAATACACCACACATGCTCATGGACAATACAGCCTGTCAACCTTAATTATTATATTAATTTACAAGAGATTGATTTGTTGTTCCTCCAAAGAGAGAGAAGCATAGGACTTTGTAAGATATTGCTGGTTGGATTATTCAGACCCCATATATGCAACAAACACATGTTGTCATAATACCATTTGATCCTTTGTTGTTTCTCCATAACAACAAAAGAATTTGTGCAAAGCCAGGCTTAGTCTGTTGTATTATCCGAAATCTAATGCGGGCGCGCCATTTGGATGAATTCTGTGGCTTGAAGATCAGCTGGCTGGTTTGTTGGCTAGTGGGATTCGTTTGGTTTTGTTGAGAATAATCTTGTTGGTGAGAGTTGAACATCTCCAATGAGATTCATAACAGAATTCGACGTCCGTTTCGAGGTATGATTACTTCCTTCATTAGTGTAGCATGATATGCTGTGCTGCAGAGTTTCTTGATTTACATTTCTTTGCAACTGGGCTGCAGAGTTTGATATGTTCTGGCCTCTTTCTCTCTCTCTCTCTCTCTCTCAAGTCCTTGTTCTAGTTTTATGATTAGTATTAGATTGCTATATCAGGAAATAGATAGATCTAATTTTTTGCATATCTGATTCAATAATCCTAAATTTGAGACAAAGCTCAAATGTAGTTCTCTGAACTTTAGCTCAAATTAGATCACTCTTGGCATCCATTCCATTATATGACATAAAAAGAAATTATGAGCCTCTTTTTTTGACTTTTTTTCTGGGACAACAACTTCAAAAGGTGTCTGATTTTTATGATAACCACTAGTTTTAATACATTATCTTGTCCTCAAAATCCTACGAAGGAATCGATTGGACTCGGATAATAACGAGCACAGTTAGGCCAATCTTGAAACTTGAAAGGACAGAAGAAAAAATTATTTCTTTGTCTGCATGAGGCTGTTGTAATGTTTAATTAGTATAAAATTGTCAAATGTAAGCAAAGATTAATGAAATAATTAGTCCCTCTTTCTAGTTGTTCCTTTTTCTACAAGTTTAACGGCACTTTTCTCCTCTTTACTTTACCCTCAAGTCTTGCTCTCTTTTGACAATCTGTAGGCATGTTTGTGAAGTTTTGATTGTTGAAATCTAAGTGTGCCACAATCTTTTGTCTTTCAGGCATGACAACTAAACTTGAGCATTCAATAAATCCGTTGAGTAGAGCTCCACACAACTTTGCTTTCAATAGATTGATCATTAATCATCCGAGAAATCGAGAGCCAGAAGGCGGTGGTCTGCTTAGAGCGAAGTCTCCTTCTATGGATAGGATTGTTGAGTTGCAGAAAGTTGAGTCCATGAGGAAGATGATGTTGATGCAAGAACAACTGTTCAAGCAGCAGGTACACGTCTCCATTAATCTAGTTTTCTTGGGATTTTCTTATGGTTCAATTAGCTGATCAGATCTCATATAAGATGAACTTTGTTCTAATGAAGTTTCTGTTCAAATTTAAGGTTCAGGAGCTGCACCGCATATACAATCTGCAGAAGAAGCTGATGCAAGAAGCCGGAAATGGACTAAGACGACGAAAGGAGATAGCAGAAGAGACGACTAATTCTGAGTATGGTATTAGGCATCAAACAGCAACAGAATCTAAGCAGAGTAGTAAGGCATTAAATGATCAAAAGGAGGCAAGTGGAAGCAATTCAGCAGAAAACTCGAGAATTCCAATCAAATTTGATCTTGAAATGCCAGCTGAAACAGAGAGCATAAGCACACCTTCATCAAGTATTCACCCATTTGAAGACCAAATTGGCTTGAAAAAGATGGATGAGGAGGCTGATGTGGAAGTGGAACTAACATTGAGCATAGGACACTGCACGAGTAAACGAAAACCGAAAAGCTACCTGCATAACTGCAGCACAGAGCTCACACATTTGCAAGATTCTGATCAATCAAAGGAGGTTCAACAACTTGCTTCTTCCTCAACTGAAAAGGATACAGAAGAAGCAGCATATGACCAGATTAGTCTCACCACTTCAAATGCATATCAACAAAATACGCTGCCGCGTTGGCTGCTGCAAGATCTAAGCTTAAATAGAACGTGATCATTTTCAAGAATTTCGTGGTGTTTAAAGAAAATTCTTTGCAATTTCTTTCCTCCTTTTTTTTTTTTTTTTTTTTTAACTTAACATGCTAAGATTCATTTTTTATTGGAAGAGTAGTGTTTGTAGAGGTAATAATTGTATAAACTAACACTTTGTTCTGTAGCTAAAAGTCTTCAGATTCCATCAGTTTAGACTCAGTTTTTCCTAGTATAATTTGTTGCTCTTGGTTAAATGGCTAACGGAAGAAGCACTTGCTGAGATTTTTTAGCATCTTAATAAAGAAAGACTTGCTATGTAAAGCTACATTTATATAGTAGACGCACAGGAAAAAGATCAAATAAAAACTCTCCTTCAACTAGGAAATTAAAAAAAAAAAAAATTGAACCAGTGAGCATATAAGATTGATTGATGGTGGTCATTTAATTAGCTATAATGTGATGCATATAATTATCACACGAATGCATTACATTTATAGTTTAGTATCACGTGTCAAACATAATGCATTTTATTCTATATAATTATAATGTATTCACCTCACATGAAAAAGGCATCATTGAAATCCAACCGTCCATCTTATTAGATCAACCTTGCATTTTCTACTATGTATATTTCTTATACAGTTTCAACATGTAAGTAATAAATAGATAATTATCTGCATTAGCATCAATGAACTATATGAGCTCAACTCCACAATAAACTCAAAACAATAAATAGGCCTCTAAATGGGCTTCTAAAACCTTGGGCCTTTAGTGATTCAAACTCACGGCCTAAAACTCTAGGGGCCTAAGAAGCTGCATATACCATCCGACATCTTCATTGTAAGTTAAACCTCTAAAAAAATTAATATTATAATGACCGTGAAATTATATTATTTTAGAAAGATATTAGTTTTTATTAATTTAGAGAGAATTTTTAAACTTTAATGAAATCAAATTTTAATTAGATGAATATAAGGAGTTATAACTTTATTTATATATCATATTTAATTTCATTTTACTATTTACTATCTAGAAATAATCAATGATATTATTTTGTTAAGAAATAATGAATTCATTCATTTAAAAAATAACTACAATGATATAGTTAACATTCATTAGCAATGAATGAAGACTAAAAAATACTAAAGATAATAATTCCTTTGGAACCAATTACGCACGAGGAAGCACTTATTGCGCATAGGACTCTTCATAGTTTTATGGTGCAGTTCAAGAAAATAACATCGGAACTTTTTGATGCAATTAAAAAATTTATAGATGAGATTCAAATATATTTGAGTTTTAAAGAAAAAAACAGGCAACACTAGAATCATAGTTCACAAAATAGCGTTAGCTTTATTGGTAATATAAATGATTATTAATTTATGATATTGATAGGACCATTTTTTAACATTGAATTTTTCTAAAAATTATTATCTTAGTATATGATTTTTTACACTGACTCGAGTCGGGACTAGAGAAAAAAAATAATATTTTAGAGAAATTATTAATTTTTCGAGTATTAAATTATAAAGGTTCTACTGTATTTGGGTGAGAATGTTTTTGGTGCTCCCTTGAATAGGCTCTAAATAGCTCACAAGTGAGACTGTATATTGGATGTTGGATCACTTATTAATTTGTTACAATTTCGTTTTTCACATAATCATATGTGTTATGCGTGTATCCCAAACAATAATATAAAGAAAGAATTAATGTGATAGAAACATATTGGATTCCACACTAAACCAGTGGGTAGATATTTCAACTAGGAAATGTTTGAGGCAAATCCTCCAAGTATCGATCTATTTGCGAAATACCTCAGGCTATTAAGTTTATATACGTAATGGAATGAGGAACCATTTTAAAGGAATGATTTCATTCATGTTGTTTGGTTTATAAAAAACCGCAAAGGAATAATACCTCATCCCCCTCTCCAACTCCCAAATACCACTTTCACAACCCCTCAAGATTGGACAATTTCATTCTTCATTCCTTCCAAATATTCTCTCTCTTTTCTAGCTAATCTCTATTCTCCTCTGGTATTCTCTCTCTCGAATAGTGGCTTCTCTCTTCCTCTCCTCTCTGTAAACCTCTCTTTCTCCCAAGGAACACCTTCCGGCGACGACGACTCTCTCTGCACTCCGGCGAAGGCGCGACGACTCTATCTGCTCCCCTTTGACAATTCTATCTTCCGAAGAAATCAAAACATTTGTGCTTGACTTATGCTCTTGGTTGTTTGAAGAAACCAAACATTTGTTCCTGAATTCTTATCTGTTGAATCCACCGTCACCACCACCACTCCATTTTCTATTCTCTCTCTTTTCCTCTCTTTTTCCACCACCACCGCCGCCACCATCGACGTTGCCGCTATCACCACCGTCACCACCACCTCCCCAACGCCACCATAGCTTCACAGCTTCACCCTACACCTCCCCAACGCCACCATAGCTTCACAGCTTCACCCTACCACCGCAATCTCCAATTCTCCGTTGCCGCCATCTCCATTTTCTATTTTCTCTCTCTTTTCTATTTTCACTATTCCTCTCTTTTTCCACCATCTCCATCGTGCCCAGTTGTCCATGAATCAAAGGCTCCTTGTTGTCCATGAATCAAAGGCCATTTAAATTAGTTTGAAATTAGAATTTTTAGGGTTTATGAATTGGGAATTTTGGTATTAACTTAACTCCATTCATGTCTTCACAAACCAAATAACTGTTTTTTGGAATGATTCCTAATTCCATACATCTAAGGTATGATACCTAATACCAATTATAATTCTTTTCACGAATCAAACAGGGCCTTCCTTTTCTAATAACATTAAATAATTCGTTAAAACATTGAGGATACTTCATACAAAATTTTATTAGCTATTTGAGATTATTATGATCATTTCAATAGAGTCCTTGTCGCACTAAGTCTTTTAGCGGTGGCGCTAATTTGTTGGATATGTTAAATTGTGAAACTGATCATCGATGTTATGAAAATATGAGGATAAAAAAAGATGTATTTGTCATGTTATGTAAGACATTGGTCGACAACTACGGACTTCAGCCTATGAGAAGTGTTACTGTTGAAGAACACATTGATACGTTCTTAACGGGGGTTGGGACAAGGCAAGATAATCGACAACTCCAAGAATTCTTTCAAAGGTCCGAATTCACAATAAGTAAAAGTTTCCATAGAGTTTTGAAAGATTGCACTAAAATGTCGTGGGACTAGATCCGTCCATTTAATGATACATCAATAGTGCATCCTCATATCAGAGAAAATTCAAAGTATTACCCATTTTTCAAAGTATACCTTCATTTTCGAATAACATGTCACATTATATGAATTAGTTATCTAATATTATTTACTTGCTCTCGATGTAATTTTAGGATTGTATTGGCGCCATGGATGGTACACACATGCCTCCTTGCATACTGATGATTAAGTACCTTTTATCGGAAGAAAGAGGTTTCCAAAACAAAGTGTCATGGTTATTTGTGATTTTGATCTCTGTTTCAATTACGTTTTACCCGGGTAAGAAGGAAGTCTTGGAATTTTGTATATTGGAAGCAATTTTTATGTTTGTATTCAATGTTATTCCTGTCCACTATTTATATTTGCACATGTTAAGTCCTATTATCTTGTATACTAGTTAGATTGTGTAGTGTGTTGTAGATCACAGAAGACTACACAATTGGTTGGCCTAACAATATATAAATAGATATCACAACTAACACAACTTTAGTACGAGTTGTCGGTTTAAGCTGCAATTTAAATAAGAAGTAGTTTGTCTTGGCTATTTATCTATGGTGGTACGCTTAAGGTGGTGTATTGACGGATCACAGTGAGATGTGTTCTCCTAACTGACCTGAGTGGAGAACAAAAGATCTCGGTGACTTAGTTGGCCTAAAGCTTGATAAGACTTTAACTGAGTGCATTTGGCTAACTATCACTTTGACCTACTATGGTGAACGTCATCGAGGCCGGATCTACATATCTTGGTGTTAGTAGTCATTTGTGACTCAGACTGGTTGTCTGTATCTTGCAACTGTATCATTGATAATTAGGTTGATAATATCCCTTAAGGAGCTCGGAAGGATTAGCACATTAATAAAAATATGAATTTAAATGTGAATTTAAGAAATTTTAATGTGAATTTAAGAATATACTTTGGCTGTGAGATTGGTAAAATTTAAATGTGAATTTAAGAAATTTTAATGTGAATTTAAGAAATTTAAATGTGAATTTAAGAAATTTTTTTTGGCTGACAACATAATAAATGTGAATTTAAGAAATTTTAATGTGAATTTAAGAAATTTAAATGTGAATTTTTTTTGGCTGACAACATAATAAAAATATACTTTGGCTGTGAGATTGGTAAAATTTAAATGTGAATTTAAGAAATTTTAATTTTTCTTTGTATAGAATAACAAGTATGGGTCAATTTTCATCAATTTGATCGAGAATTTGAACTATTCTAAATAAAAAATGGGGAAAAATTGTATTGGCTGAAAAAGTTATTTTTTTATTTTACATTTTCGAATAAGTAAAATTATACCAAAAAACCATTAGCAATATTAACAATTATTATTGAGGTAGTCCTTCACAAATGATAAACTTTCACAATTATTGTGCCAGATTATTTTGTCAGCATGCATGTAGATTTAAAAATAAAATTTTTCAGATTACTATTAAATGAATTATTGATCATAATAAGTTTTATTGTGATGGAATATGTAATATGTTATTAATGTTAGATATCATTTTAGACTCATTATTTTATCATTTGTATATGTTATACTCATTGTTATATTATCTTTTCTCTAAAAAAAATTTCGGAGACTCCGCCCCCGAACCCCCGATAAATGTCGCTCCCCATCTATAAATCCTGGTTCCGCCCCTGCACAAACTCTTCGATAGTTGGCCCCTACTAAACGAAAAACCTGGCTACACCACTGAGGCCACCCAAACTGTTAATTTTCATGATCATAACTTTAGATTTCTGAAATTGTAATTTGTTGAACCAAATTTCTCCAGGAATTGAAGATGGAAAAGAAAAAATATATATATATCTCGGTATCAATCTTTTGAATCAATTTTCTCCAAGATACAACCTAAACAAGAGGGGAAAAAGAGAAAAGCGGACGAGATGGAGCGCCGGAGATAGACATTAATTCTCCAAAAACCAAGAGAGAGGAAGGCGCAATGTCAGTAAACGACGGGGCAGATTGAAAGATTTGAAGGCGGAGATTGTTGGAGAAATTAGATTAATATGGATTGTGTATTTGTTTGGGCTGGGTTGGAGGAAGAAGATCAGCGGCTGAATATGGAGAATCGAGAGGACAGAGAGAGATATGATGCTTATAGATATTTATTATAAATATATTTTAATTTTAAATGTATTATAGTTTATTATATTTTTTTCATTGAATAACTAATTCTAAATAAAACAAAATAGTTTGATAAGTTTAGAATCCTAGTATTAATAAAAAATAATAATTTAATAGAATTAGAATCGTAGTAGTTATCTTGCACTTATTATCCAAACACCAATCCGGATCTTGTGGTTCAAAATTGATGTCCCATTCGGTGGCCCATCAATCACGTTATGCCGCGCGTGTATTAGTGGGTCATGTTAGTAATAAAAAAATATTTTAGTTTTAAAAAGGTGGGCCACCAATGCACGCGTGGCGGGGCGTGATTGGTAGCCCACGGAATGGACCACCATTTTTGGGTCAGATGATCTTCTGGCTCCAAACACAATGCAGGTCATCGAGTTATTTTCTTCAGTATCATTTTCCACAAATTTACATTCCTTGACAATTTTATTTTCTTGATGACCAAGAGGGGGTGAGGACCCTCTATCTCAAATGATGGACCACTACATATCCCACCAATAAGTTGAGGACATCTCGTGTGGTGATAATTTGATGGTCATCAATGCACGCGTGACAGAGCGTGATTGGTGGGCCACCAAGTGTCCACCAAATAATGGGATAGAGGATCTTTGCCACCAAGGGGCACTATCCGTATTCTTCGAGGCACCTCCTCCCTCCATCTCCAATTTTCCATTATCCAACAAACAATATTCCAACTGACCAACTCCAACTTGGAATCTCCGACCTCCGTTGACTATGTTGTAGATCTACAAGGCCGGAACTACCCATCTCAAATATCCATTGTCGCTGTTTGTCGCCGTCAGTCCCTGCCACAGCCGTTCGCTCGCCGCCACCCCCATCAGCCATCCCCGCTGCTATCCCCCATCAGATATTATCAGTTGACATATTTTGTATGAACCAAAAAATGAAGATTTTGAGTTCGTACAGTAAGTCGCTAAAAATGGGCAGAACAAAGAAACTGGAAACTAGGGAAAAAATCAAATAGATTCGCTTTGATTTTTCGGTTTGCTCGGCTGGCTGGTTTCCGGTCAAAACCGGAAACTGAACTGTAAACTTCAATCCGGTTCTCAGTTTGGTTTTTCCCATAATTGAATGCCCGGTTAACCGGCCGATTGGTTCGGTTCTCTGGTCGAACAACCTTAATATAAACAACAGAGAATTGTATTTTGAGAATTTGATGAAGTTCGATAGGATCAACCTACAGCTGCCTACAACATTTCTCTGCACACTAAGCAGTTTATAGTTGAAATCTATATTTTTGGTATTTGGAATTGCAGAATTAGACCTTCTCTATTTCTTTTCATATCTTAGAAACTTACATCTTATACTTAAAGCTTATGGAATATATTGTACAAATTTATCTTTAAAAATTTATTTTAACTTTCTCCTTAAAATTTAATTATAATTCCACAATTAATGAACAATTATTATATTTTATTATAAATTAATATAAATAAAAATTAAATATTTTATTTAATACATAAATTAATTTTATATTTTATAATATTGAGATGACAATTATAAAGAAAAAAATATACATAAAATAGCTGCAATTTATTAAATTTTCTTTATAAATTATAATTATGTAATAATATTGGGGATAAGACCGTTATTTCATTTAAAAAGTGAGAATAAGCTAATGTATGATCAACATTTTCAAAAAAATTCAAATACGTAATATTTAAAATATAATAGTATTATATGTTTATGCTAATACAATATACTAGAAATTTATGTAATATAAAAATTAATTTAATTTAGTATTTTGTAATATTGAAATCAAAATTATAATGTTAAAAAATAACTTATCAATTTTATTTATTTATTATAAATTATAATTATTTAATAATATTGGGGGTAAGATAAATATTTTATTTACAAAATTAAAATAAGCTAGCAGTATTTTCAAACAATATTTTAACCACTTTCAACAGCTTTCAGAACTTCTTTCCAAACACTTACAAGTTTTTAAATCAACAATTTTCAATCGCATTCAGCACTTATCAATAAGCTTCAGTTACTTCAAACATCCACTATATCATAACTAAATTTAATAATTATGAAATGTTTTGAAAAAAGAATGATAACTGGGCAGTTCGATGTAATTTTTTCTATCAACTATTATAATAATTTTGTAAATTTCGTTATTCGTGTTAAAAGTAAGACACTGCTCCGCCCCTCTCATTTTAAAAAGAATATAATGGACTATGACATATTAAAATCCTTTATCTTAGAATTTAAAATATTTTGTTTATTTAGTTAGTGGTAGTAGTAGTCGTGTTATTATTATTATTATTATTATTATTATTATTATTATTATTATTATTATTATTATTATTATTATTATTATTATTATTTGCAAAATATACCCATCCATTGAGGGGCGTAATTTGATCTCTTCTAATTTTCTGAATAGGCTTTGACTTTAGAAAGGGAGCAACTACACACTTGTTTTACAATTTGATAGTTGCCCAACTTATTCTCTCCAAAACCACATGTTGACTTGAACACGGATAAACTACTCAAATTTTGTATATGTCGGCTCGATTTTTACATAAAAGTAATACTACAACACAAGAAACAATGGATCGAAGATAAAAAGTTTAGTTCGCAAGTCTCAAAAATAGATTTTCTCAAGACTATTAACTGAAAAATCAAGTCTATGGTGTTTTTGGATGTCCATATGACTGCTAGAAACATTAGATGATCGAGGAAGCGTGTGGAAACTATTGCTCTTTAAAATTTAAATCGTACATATTTCCATAGTTTTTATATATTGTTTTTAAAATTAAAAATTCATCCCTTAATTTTTAGGATTTGATCGATCCCAAATAAGAAACTATAGACAAAATGATTGAAGCGAGTGGCAACACCAAGTGTCTATTGCTTTATATTAAATTCATGAGGGCCTATTTATATCTCCTCCCAAATATATCCTATCAAAGTTTTTATTCTGGCCAACAATAAACACCAAAAGTATCATAAGAAAACTTGATTACGTATGTCATTTTTCATTTTATAAATTAATAGTATTTGAAATGTTGTCAAGGACAGTTCCCAAAATGGGTGCTGTTAATTTGTGACAAATTCGCATGCTTTTATTAATATTAAACAATAAACATAATATTTTTTTTCTAGTTAGGGCGGGTGCAGTCGATCCTAATCTCACCCTGGCCCCCCGTGAGCACCCCCACTCTCCCCAGGTTGGTCATGGCCCTGGCGAAGGCCTGGTTGAAGGCGGTGCTGCTGGCGGCGAACTGGTTGACGGTGTTCCTGGACCGAGCGTCGGTGAAGAGCACCTGATCGGACGTGAAGAGCCCCCTCCCTCCCTGGAGGTTCTTGAAGTAGGCGTTGTCGAAGGTGTTGGGAGTTGCGGGGTCCATGTTGATGGCGATCCGTGGGTCCACCTTGAGGGGGCACATCTGCCTCAGCTGCATCGCGTATTGCAGATTCAGAGACGGGTCGATTCTGCTTCTCGGGCTGAAGTTGTAGACCCGGTTCGCAAAACGGCTGCAGTGAGAGAAGCCGATGGTGTGTGCACCTGATAATGCTATAAGATCAGTGGTGCCGAGTCCATTGCTGGCGAACAAGGCATTGAGCTGGTCCAGATTGAATCCCGGCCCGGGAAGGCGGCGTTGAACGCTGGCCATGGTGGAAATTCTACCGTCTCTCCTTCCCAGTTCGACTGAATAGAATGGCCCTCCGGCCAAGTTGACAACATCTCGTGTAGCCAAAGCTAATATATCAGCACATGAGACTTTGTTCCTGCACTGAGGGTTGCTGTCCACAGCGGCCTTGGCCTTCACAACCGTGTCGAATCCATCTCCGGCCAGGGAAAGGTTGTCGGGATGATCCTTCTCCGCCTGCCCGTTAGGAGAGGCCAGAAGAACGGAGGCGTCACACCCCTGCACCCCAACAAGAGAATTTAACTCCAAGTTCCTGTAGAAGAGGAAACTTGAAACATATATATGTATATTATACTTACTCGGACGAAGCAGTCGTGGAAGAAGAGGCGGAGTGTGGCCGGAGCTGTGACAAAGGTCTGCCGGAACTTGTTCTGGACGGCGGTCCGGACGAGGGACTCCACGTTGGGACATGTGGATTTGTAGAAATCAGTTCTGAGTTGAGCGCTTGCAGAGTTGGTTAGGAGGACAAGAACGAGAGGGAGAAGGGACAGCAAAACCATTCTTGTTTGATTCTTCATGTTATTTATTCTTCAACTGTTGTTTCACATGCAAGATTGTGGCGTGTTTGGTAGGGGGTGGAGAGGCCTATTTATATGTGAAATGGGAAAGGGCTCAAGAGACAAATTCAAAGAAATGGATACAATCTGGCCACTTGATTGTGCGGGGATTATTATAATCATATTAGTTTTAGAGTGGACTAATAAGATTAATAGTTAATTCAATTAAGTGATTGGTATTAATATTGTTAGTCAATCTTTATATGTACATTTTATAGTTCTGAGATGTGACGCTGCAGCAATCGTGTGCTGCATTTTGTGCAAAAGCACATGGACTTGTTGCATGGAATCCTACAGCAGGGATACCTTGAAAAGGTCAAGGAATATTATGGGAATTTGACAACTGATGCTGGGAAGATAATATTGAAGTCAATTTTTATTTTTATTAGGCTTAACCATGTGCGACATGCTCACACTTAGTGATGTTCTGGAATTCTAATAGGTGACCACTTCAACTAGTTCATTCCAAAAGAACATGATATTGAGTGTGTGTTTCCATTCTGACCAGGATGCTAATGACATGAAATTCGAAATAAAAGGATACTGCCATGATAATGCTAGTGTTTCAAATCCATTAACATTGGAGTTTTTGGAGCATTGATATCAAAAATGCTGTTTTTGGTTAGTGGTTTTTGGATCGGAAATAAGTATTAATGTTTTTATACAATTCATGATAAGTTGTTTGGTTCGAAATAGAAATATCTCCACTCTTGAAAGGATATATCCATTCTCAGGTAGCTACGTGCTAGCTGTAAATAAACTAATACTTAAATCTAGTTATTGAGCTTTTATTTTAATTTTTATTATTTTCATAATTTATATTTGAAGATGCCAATATTTGTCGTGGTTTGAAGTGAAAGTCTTTATTATTAAAAAGATGAAAAGGGATATGAAAATGGAATTAATGATTTCAGATACAATATGTTTCTTCTTTCAATTTGGTTTTGCATTTATGTACAAATTGTGACATCCATTGTATTTGATTCACCATCTTTTCATAAAGCTCATGCACAGATTTTCCAATAACATGTGGAGGTTTTACTCGTTAAATAAAAATCTTATAATTTATTTAATTTTTTAAATGTCGTCGTGGGTGGAACTTAGTATCTATACACGCATGAAAACCAAAATGATGCTATAAGCCAAATGCTTTTAGTGATTAAGCCAAATTTGTGTTGGCGTCACATAATTGGTAATTAAGCGAGAGGATGAGGACCTGTTTGGTCCGTGATTGTTAATATTATGAAAGCTAATTAGTTATCCAACCAAAGTGTAATTAACTACACAATGAACATGATGAACAGGCTAATTGGGCTTAATTATTCTTCTTTCATGAGTAGATAATATATCTAATTGGTCGCAAGTCCTAATCACATAATCTCACATGGGGGACAGTTGTACCATTCGATCTTCTCCTTTACAGAATCTTCAAATTATTTAGCAAATAAAAACCTATCATCATCCATACAATTAATAAAAAGGCGTCTATAAATTTCAAGCCTGTCGTTTCAAAAGATAATACTCTAGTGTAATATTGAATATTCATGAACCAAATGTATCATTGAGAAAAACCGACTTTTATAGGAATGATAAAAGAAAAGGATTGCTGAACGGACCACAATAGAAGCATCCAAAAAATCTTACTGCCCCAACCAGTACGTTTTCCTAAATAGCGTAATCAAAAGAGAGAGATTTAATTGGCTATTGAGAGAGAGAGAGGTCTCACGGCATCTATCTAGCTCGCAATATGTTATCAGACATCTTTCTTCCTCCTAATCAGAGCCTATATTATCTCCATATCATATGGCACTAGATCATAAATATTACCAATGAGGCCCTATCGATTAGTATTACACAGAAGTTAGCAGGTATAAAAGCCTCTCTGTCTCTCTCTCCGAGTTTTAAATTAGCAGAATATTATGGCACAAGATATCATATAGGTAGGTACTTCTCCCTTGGTTAATAGTTGAATTCAATACCTAAAAGGTTCCTTCAAATGATATGCTACAGCAAAGAATCATTTCGACAGTCAAAATCATCTGGCTTATGCAGGCATTACTTCTTCACCACACGTGATGACGTTAAAAACAGAAGTTACTTGACAAGTATATAATGCCCAAAAAGTTATTTTTCATCGAGGTGTAATCAGAAAGGTTATTCTACTAAGGACAAGATGATAAAAGAGGTCTTGAACAGATAACGATGGCGCACCTCATACCATCTCAGCATCTCTCACTATTGCCGTCGACCACCTGCATCAACAAAATCAAGCCTCAGATCCAAAAATGAAGACCACAAAAAGAGCAAATACAAAGTTCTGTGTAATAGTAGTTCAGCAAAATAGTTGATCCAATGTAGTAAAAACTCAAGAGTAGCTTACATGACAAACAAGTATTAATTCCTCCATGACAAACAACATTAAGGAAATGATGAGAGATGACTGTAGCACGTAATCTATGACAATGACACGGTAGAATCCTCACTATAATCAACACATTAAAACAAGTCATCACTCATTTAGCTTTGTAACATGTAGAAAATGATGTTAAATCTGACGTTTTTTAATTTAGGAAGCTGCAGCACTCTACTGGTTAATATTCAGTGGAGAATAATGGATCTTCGACTAAGTTTCTGAATGGCCATACTTAATGGTTCTAAAAGAACAGCAGCTGAGGAGACAAATGTCCTTAGATAGGAAGATGACACGTGAACAGGAATCAAGTGTAACTTGACTGCATGCATGCATTTTTAATGTGTGCTGGGGAAGGCAATGGTTGAATATGGAATCTCTCAAAACATGATATTTACATCAATAAATCATATAAACATACTATGAACTTATAAAATATTAAAGATAAAGATTAGATATTGCAGCCGAAATACCTGTACACACGAAGATGAAGCTCTTGATCGAGAACTTTTAGATGTCTCCGAGGACTCTTTGAGGATCAAGCTGCCCACTGCAATAACTAGAAAGCACGGGAGAGAGTTCTTGCCTCCCTGTCCACTCTTCACCTGGCTTCAATGTGATAGAGTTCTCAATGGCAGCTGCCCCAATACAGAGCATACACTTATACTCATTCTTTCCAAAGTCAGGCATTGCTTTTGCCTTCTTATCCCAAGGATTCCAGACAACTAGAGAAAAAAATAGCATTTTACAAATCAGGAAGAGGAAACTACAGAAACAAACACTTGATGTTAGAAATCAGCCAACTTGACAGGAAAGATAAAAACGGCAAAACTAATTAGCAAGGTAGAATTTTCGGGTTTCTTCTCATATACACAAGTCTCTAATTTGACCTCAAGTAGATCTCCATCATTTACTCCAACTGTGGTAAGAGGTGAATGAGGACTTAGTCTAATAGGCTAATATCCTTTAGCCAGCATTGCAAACAAAAAGCACAGTTATCACAACAAACTTGGATAAAATGCATGAACCTTGAGCATGTGAAAAGAGAAAAACAACCATACCTGCATCAGGAAGACCGTCTTTATGAATGACAACAGTTCTCTTCTTCGCATGGTCCATAATTGCAATCTTTGAAGGTGTGCTTAGATATATTTTGTCCTCCTAAGGGATATTCAATTAATTAGAAAACAACAGGCAACTAAAAGAGCAGCATTGTTTCTCTGGAACTTACTTCTGTCTCAAATGTGAGTGAATCCCTTTGCTCAGTGAATCGCTCCCTGTCCTTCAAATTATCTAGATAATCCAGTGTCTCCAATCCCTCAACACGTACTTCACTGTTTTGAAGAATTTGACAAGAAAGCCATATTTAGCATCACTCGACAAGACAGGAAAAGAAAAAATCTGAAAACTACCGGATATCAGAAATAGAGAAGTAGTTATGATAAGCAAATTTGAATGAGAAAGGCTTCGAATCGATGTTTCTGATACGGGAAGTCAGAGTTAGATCTCCAGCAGGTCCCAAAGCTACCCTTAGGCGGAACTCAAAGCTGCACAAAGAACCAAAGTGTTGAAACACAAATGAATAAAAAAACAACATAGAGAAGAATTCTCCAGGGAATCAAAACCTAAATGTCCCACAATAAATAAAGCACACGGTCAATTATCTACCTATGAGGCCAGGTTGACCTTTCCACTTCAGTGGACGTCAAAAGCAAGTCTACATATTTTTTGTTAGATGAGTTGCTAGGTTGTGGAGGTGGAGAAGGGTCAATTATCCAGAACCTGGTCCTAGCAAATCCATGAGCCTCAAGGGGTCCATGGTTAGAGAACTGAGAAACAGAGTACTCCATGGGTCAGAACCTAATCAGGCTCGAGGAAAAAACCAAAGTAAGAACACATCACCTGCGGAAAGCAAAGAGGGATGCCTCCGCGAATTGGCTTTGGAGATTTGAAGATGGCCTGAATAGTAAAACAGCTGTAGGTCGAAAGAGAATTGTATAGACATCACGACATATCGTTATTCACTACGGGCAAGTTAAGCATGTTGAATATACCAGGAGTCAAGGAGAATGTCAAGATTTTTCATATATTGACATGAACTAGCAAAGAAGACGTGAAGGTTTTGCAAAATTTACAATAATTGATCAAAACATAAAACTGAAGAGAGTTGAAGGAAGAACCTTCATCAATAAAAGAAAATATAACAGACAACTGTACAGAAGAAGAGATAAGATCAGGCCAAGAAGTTCTAAACATAGCAGATGTAAAATCAGAAGGTTATTGGCTATCAATGTAATCCAAGCTAAGCACTCTAAGAATTCAGCAAGGTCAATCACACCACATTCATTAAACAAGAGAGTATAGTTAAATCATCTGAGTAATTTATTGGCTAAGCAGTAAGCACTCTAAGAGTTCAGCAGGGTCAATCTCACCACATTCATTAAACAAGAGAGTATAGTAAAACTATCGAGTAATCCAACAAGCTAAGCACTCTAAGAGTTCAGCAAGGTCAATCTTTACCACATTCATTAAACAAGAAGGTTACTGGTGGCTATCAAAGTAATCGAAAAAGCTAAGCACTAATCTCACTACATTCATTAAACAAGAAAGTAGAGTTAAACTATCGAGTAATTTATCAGATAGCTTTCAATATTATATAGTTAAAAGAAACTTTGACAGCTCGTAACCGTTTATTTGGAGTATCCTCTAGGACGAGAAAAAAGATGTGGACATGAATCGGTTGCAATAGCCAGTGTAAAGGACAAAAATAAGAGAACAGTTGATAGCCATTTTTCAAGCATGAAGTTTCCTCAAAAAAAAAAAAAAGCACTTCAGTCCTTCGATGTACTATCACTTTATACATCTGCTCTTAAGTCTCCCATCGTAAAAAGAACAATCTCATAGCTTACATCGTAAAAAAAATGTCACACGTGCAAATAATGCCACAGAAGTCCATCATAAGTGATTTGAGAGTACCTTACTACTAACAAAAAGCAACTCCTCCCCGCGCTCATTCTTCCAGGATGTTACTTGAGCGCCATAGAGATATATCTACAAAGCAGATGAAAAAGCTTTCAAAACGAATACATACAAAAGAACTGATACTCAAAATATAGTTCTCGAAATAAGCATATGATTAGTAGCGTAATACACGAACAGGAGGGAGAAAGACTTGATTAATACGGGATTACGTCCTCTCAAATAGGAAAATCATCATCAAGAAAGGAATAAGTATCAGTATATATATTCCAGCGCAGTTTCCATATTTTAGTTGATGTGATCCGTGACTGCCTATAAGCCGCTTAGATTTCTCAATCGACGTCATTTGAGATAAAAGCTTAGCATTAATTCAACGTCTAACCCAAACATGTTCTATGAACACAAAATGCAAATCACCGAAAGATACCTAAAACAATTATACAAGCACTAAATGCTTGAAACTTCACGTTAAGCTATCAACTCTACCACATGACGTCGTACAAGCACTAAATCACACCCTACGACATCGAATTAAGAGTTTCATATAGATCTGCACCATCGTCATATCAGATAAACAGTGAACATCAAACAAAAATCAGCCGAGATCAGTATATTCTCACTTCAGCCTTACTATATCACCCTAGAACCACACAGCAGAAACAGCGCGACGACGTCGCACTCGCACAACAAAGTAATTCAACAGCATTACCTCGACGGAGCTTCCGCGGACGTAATTGAGGACGACCTTGTCGAGGCCGTTGATTCCTTTGCATAATTGCACCGGAGTCTTCTCGCTCGCCTCTGCCGCCGCAACAGAAGAAGACGAAGACGATGACATATCGTAACGTCGCTGATCGACTCTGGAAAAGAGTAGTGAAGGTGTGTTGGTGTCTGCAGTCTAATATTTCTATCTGAATTGTTTTTCCTCTCGGCAGCGAAGCAGTCAAGGAAATATGTAACCGTATATGGAAGTTATATTTTCTGCAGATTATATATAGTTTCGCAATCTCATGTTTTTTAGAGAGGGTGGTGGCCGCTTGGGGTAAAACCGATTGTCCTTTTCTTTCTCTTTTATTTTTCCTAATAAAAAAGTCGGGTTTACCTGCTATATACCTCGTCATAAAAATATTTGTATTTTTCGCACTCTTAACTTAATATCCGAAAAGGTTTCCACATCTCATACTGTACATATAATCTTACGCAAAAACTTAGGTATATCCGTTGTACCTACATTTGGTTCAATTGATCTCTCAATTTCGCGATCCGGATCCATGGTATATATATTCTGTATAATTTAAGTTATATATATATAGCTTATAGTCTAGTGGTGAGCACATTTAGCAACTAAGAGGTTTTGGATTCAAGTCTCTTAGTTGCATTTTTTAATTTAGTGAAATTACTGTTTGATTTTTAAATTTTTCTTTAATTTTTGAATATTTTCTTGTTTCTTCTTCATCTGTTATTTTTTCCAACTTTTATTGAGGACAAAAGTGTTATTCATTTTAAATAAAAGTGTCATTTCTAGAGTATCATTTGCTTCAAACAAAAGTGTCATTTGTTATTTATTAACTATCAATTATTTTTTTAAAAAGTGTGTTATGTTTCGAAAAAAGTGTCATTTGTTAAGGAAAGAAGTGTCAATTGTTATAAAAAAAATATGTCATTTATCTCAAAAGTGTTAATCACACTGAAGTAATGTACAATCATAATTAAAGAACGTGTCATTTTAATCCAATAAATCACATGAAACCACTGTTCAATAATTTAGTCTACAAAATATGATCAGAATAATAACGAGAAATGTTACTCAAAGTATCAATCGAAATAAACAAAAGTGCAATTGTTTTGGAGGAGAGTATCACATTCTCATAGTGCCATTTGTAATGAATAAATGTGTCAATTGCAGTGAACAAAAGTGTTATTTTATTTCAGAGTGTCAATCATAGTGAAGTAAAGTATCAATTATAATTAAGGAACGTCTTACTTTAATCCAATAATCATCCACATTTCTATTATGAGTATATTAGGAGTATGAACCACTACTAAATTGAATCTATTTGAACAAATAAACACAATAATCAATAGGAACAAATATAACACCAAGATTTAGGTGGAAAAACCCCTTCAATATGAAGAGGTAAAAACCACGAGACCTTTAGGTCTAGCCAAATCCAGTATAATCAAGTAGAGAGTACAATCGAGCAAGTATAATATGAATATAACTCAAAATCTAACTGTTAGAATTACAATTCCTTCATGCAGAATGTAGAACGTCGTGTCTTCTAGCACCAGTATGAGTCTCTGATCGTCGAAATTGTCAAAATTATACAAGCTTCGAACTCATCGGTGACTTGACTGCGGCGATGGATGAACGGAGGCAGATTGCGAGACAGCGATGAATGAATGTAGAGTGAAGAGAGATATCTATTTTTTGGTTGAGATGCAGAGAGAATAGGGACGCCCCTACACATGGAGAAGAAAGAAAAATATTGGTGTGAAATTAGTTTTTTTTTAAATAAAAAAGTCAAAATCGGGTCAAAAGAAAGAAATCAGATCACAAACTGAATCCTTTTGACCCAGATGTACCTACATTCGGCGCACTAAAGTGTGCATCATATTCTTATGTGCCACACTTACAAAACTATCTTATATATATATAAAAACCCAATGATTTCAATTGCAATTGATTGCAATTCAATTGCAATTATAATTGATCATATTTCAATTATTTTAAGTCTTAATTTACCCTTTTATCCTTTTCTTTTAATTGTAATTCAATTGCAATCAACCTTAATCCAATTGAATTTAAGCCTTTATTTACCCTTTTGCCATTTTTTTTTAATCTTATCTTATATATATAAAAATCCAATGGTTTCAATTGCAATTGATGTTAATCCGATTGATTTTAAGACTTTATTTACCCTTTTGGCATTTTCTTTTAATTATAATTCAATTGCAATCAATCTTATTCCAATTGATTTTAAGCATTCATTTACCTTTTTGCCTTTTTTAAAAAAATATCAATCCAATAACAATTTCCAATTTCAATTTTAATTCAATTCAATTTTATATAATATTTCGTCCGATTTCAAATAAAATATATATTTCATATAATTCTATTTCAACTAAACAATTTTAATTTAATTTAATCAAATTTATTTTACCTGTTTCTTATTTTTAGTTTAAAGTATTTAAATTAGTTATAAAAAAATTTAAGCTCACTTTCTTACATACTTGATAATAGGAATGTACACACACACACACACATATATATATGGTGTGGATCTGGTGAGAATCATAATTAATGTGAGAACTGCGACCCATGCATAATCCTTATGCATTTTATGCAGAAAAAACTAAAATTTAATATTTTTGTCTTCTGCATAAAACATATAAGAATTATGCAAAATGTAAAACTAAATATTTTATGCATAAAAAACATAAGGATTATGCATAAAACATATAATGATTATACAGAGTTCGTAGTTCTCGCGTTAAATACAAGTTCTCACATGATCCACTTCCTATATATATTATTTATTAAAAACACTTACTCTTACTTAAAGTATCGAAAATCAAAAATATTTTTAAAAATCTATTTATTTTTATTTGACAATAAAAATATACTTAATCAAGTATTATAATGCACAATGCATAAAATGAAAGCACGTCTAAAATCAATCACCGTTTATTTATTTATGAGATCTAAATAATATTGCTCATAATATACTGCTACTCAAATTATTCATATAATCAATAAATATCATAATCTAATTTCAAATCATATATACTATAATTCATCTAGAAAATAAATTATCTAAACAAGTATGATATTTATATGATATCACTAAGATTTTTCTTGGTTTATCTTTTAAATATTTTTAAATAATGAAATTATTTTTATATATGGTGTGGATCTGGTGAGAACCATAATTAATGTGAGAACTACGAACCATGCATAATCCTTATACATTTTATGCAGAAAAAACTAAAATTTAATATTTTTGTCTTATGCATAAAACATACTCCCTCCGTCCCATTATTAGTGGCCACCTTTCCTAATTCGGATGTCCCGCTATTTGTGGCGACGTCCCAAATTGGTAAAAAATTATCACTCTCTTTCCTACTTTATTATCTTCTCTCTCCTACTTTATCATCTACTTTATTATTATACTTATTTTTCTCTCCTACTTTATCATCTTCTCTCTCATACTCTCTCATTATTATACTCATTTCTCTCTCCTACTTTATTATTTATTCATCTCTCATACTTTATTACATATTCCCTTAATTCCCGTGCCGAAAAGAAAGGCGCCACTAATAATGGAACGGAGGGAGTATAAAATTATGCAAAATGTAAAACTAAATATTTTATGCATAAAAAACACAAGGATTATACATAGTTCGTAGTTCTCGCGTTAAATGCAGGTTCTCACATGATCCACTTCTTATGTATATATTATTTATTAAAAACACTTATTCTTACTTAAAGTATCGAAAATCAAAAATATTTTTAAAAAACTATTTATTTTTATTTGACAGTACAAATATACTTAATCAAGTATTATAATGCATAAAATGAAAACACGTCTAAAATCAATCACTGTTTATTTATTTATGAGATCTAAATAATATTGCTCATAATATACTGCTACTCAAATTATTCATATAATCAATAAATATCCTAATCTAATTTCAAATCATATATACTATAATTCATCTAGAAAATAAATTATCTAAATAAGTATGATATTTATATGATATCACTAAGGTTTTTCTTGGTTTATCTTTTAAGTATTTTTAAATAATGAAATTATTTTTATATATGGTGTGGATCTGGTGTGAACTATAATTAATGTGAGAACTGCGAACCATGCATAATCCTTATACATTTTACGCAGAAAAAAACTAAAATTTAATATTTTTGTCTTCTGCATAAAACATATAAGAATTATGCAAAATGTAAAACTAAATATTTTATGCATAAAAAAAACATAAGGATTATGCATAAAACATATAGGGATTATACATAGTTCGTAGTTCTCGCGTTAAATACAGGTTCTCACATGATCCACTTCCTATATATATATTCTTTATTAAAAACACTTACTCTTACTTAAAGTATCAAAAATGAAAAATATTTTTAAAAATCTATTTATTTTTATTTGACAGTACAAATATACTTAATCAAGTATTATAATGCACAATGCATAAAATGAAAGCACGTCTAAAATCAATCTCGTTTATTTATTTATGAGATCTAAATAATATTGCTCATAATATACTGCTACTCAAATTATTCATATAATCAATAAATATCCTAATCTAATTTCAAATCATATATACTATAATTCATCTAGAAAATAAATTGTCTAAACAAGTATGATATTTATATGATATCACTAAGGTTTTTCTTGGTTTATCTTTTAAGTATTTTTAAATAATGAAATTATTTTGCAAGTCACCTTCTCGATGGCCCTGAGTCAGCAATCTCATTTTCCTGGGACAAAATAGTATGATTGCTATTTAATAGTAATTGAGTATTTTGTTGATAACCTTTTATATGGCTCAAGGGATCCCTACTAGCTCGATATTAACTAGAAGTCCTTAAATAATTGTTATTTAATAGTATTGAGTATTCTGGCATGTAAACAAAATGATATATGTGTTTATCATATATATACTGAATAAAAACACAGTTTCTTTTAGACTGAGTTTTCTATTTATATGTTTATCATAAAGAATTTATGAATTTTTATCTTTTCTGGTGCAATCAATTTTCCAAAAACTATTGTATAAGGTAGATTTATGTTTGAACTGTCCATAGCTTTACATATATAACTGAGAAAATATTATAAGTTCGTTATTAAGTAACATTTTATATCCTTGCATACATTTTTTCTTAAAGACATTTGCAGAATTTGAGTATTTTTATTTCTGAAACATGTGTTGAACCTCTTGGCTAAGATATTGTCTTTCTTTGTACATCATAGTAGAAAATATTTTAGATAGTTCTTTTAAATAATTTTAAAAAAAAACTGTCAAGGATTTAATGAGACAATTTTTCAGACGGTCTATAAGCAAGATATTTTAAAAATATATTGTAATATGTATTCATGTCTATATATTCTACTTAATTTTTGAATAAACATATGAGCATGATTCTCAAAGTTAATGTAAACCATCATCTTGAATTGTTTTTACATCTTAATTTAGTATTCTGAACTGTAATATACATGATATATATATATATATATATATATATATATATATATAGAGAGAGAGAGAGAGAGAGAGTGGATCATGTGAGAATCTGCATTGAACGTGAGAACTGCGAACCATGCATAATCCTTATATATATATATATATATATATATATATATATATATATATATATAATATAATATTATATATTATATAATGTATATATTTTATATTATACTCCCTCCGTCCCATTATTTATGTCCCATTGGGACTGTGCACAGTAATTAAGATAGTGGAGTTAAAGGTGTAAAGTTGTGGTTTAAAAGTATAAAGGGGTGGGGTCCACTTGCTTAGATTGATTGTGGTCCACTCATTTATTTCCTTATTTGGTATGAGACATAAATAATGAGACAACCAAAAAAGGCAAGTGGGACATTAATAATGGGACGGAGGGAGTACATAATATATATATAATATATTATGTATATATTATATAATATAATATATATGTATATATTATAGTAGTATATAATATACTCCCTCCGTCCCACAATTCTTGTCCCTTATTCCTTTTTGGGACGTCCCATAATTCTTGTCCCTTTACCTAAAATAGCAAATTTTTACACACACTTTATTTAAAGGTCTCACCATCTCACTCACAACCAACCACTTTTCTAATTCCCGTGCCCAAAAGAAAAGGAACAAGAATTGTGGGACGGAGGAGTAATATATATATATATATATATATATATATATATATATATATATATAAAGTTATATATATACCCTATATGTATATTATTTAAGAAATTTTACTTTATAATAAAGTTATAATATTATTTTTTCGTGCGTAGCACGGGTGCTGTTCTAGTTCTAATTATAACACATAATACACACAAGTGTATAAATTAAGGGCTATGAATTTTTTTTTCATTCAATATTTATTCGGATTCAGCATTATTAATTGGCAAGTTGGCAAATATCATTCAAAATCTTCGCGGCGGTTGCTTTTCTCTATCTCATCCGTCGCCGCCCCAAAAAATAACCTTATCGTTGATATCAACAACTCTACACGAAAATTCCAACCCAGATGAAATCATACGGGATTGAGTGGACGAATTATTATTTATGCACCAGCATATTGCGTTTCCGCCACTATCAACGGTAGGAAAAATAGTGCTATGAGGATTAATATGGTGCCTCTCATTTTAAAAAATAGGTTCCCAAAGATTTTTCTATCATAATTTCATTAATGGAGAAACACAATATGCTAATGTGGAAATAATGCTTCGTCTGCACAATTCCGTCTGATTTCATCTTTGTTAGGATTTTTGTCAAGGCCAGTTATGGGCATGTGCGGGCAACCCACCAGCACAGGGCCCCAAATTTCTAGGGACCCCAATTTTAGTGTGGACCGAAAAAAAATATAAAACTTTGTCTTTATATTGATGTAATTATGCATTACTTTGATGACAAAAGTTTTGTTTTTAATCTGAAAAAGGTCATGCGTTCGATTGATAATTTTTTTTTGTTATAGCCTACATATAATAAAAATGTGTATATACAATTATGAAAAAATTTGTATTATGAATAATTCATATAAATAAATAATTTAGAATAAATAATTTTTATAATTAGGAGATGAACAAAATTATTTTATTCCAAAAAAAATACTCGAAAATGAGTTATTTTAAGATTTATGGAGCCACACTCGAGGGAAATGCACGACCCTTTATCTAGATAAATGACCCACTTTTATTCTTCACTTAGGGTTCATTTTTCCTCATAACTAGCCCTAATTTTTTTTATGTTTTCGGGCGGCGACTAAGGAGATAAGAAAAAGCTGCTGCCGAGAAGATGAAAGTTTGATTAATATGTGTTTCTTTATTTTTTATTTAAAAAAAGTTTGATTAATGCTCGATTTGATAGAAAATTTACTGGTGAGACGAAAATAAAAAAATAAAAAAAAGTTCGGTGATAAAAAAAAAACAAAAAAAAAGTTAGGGACTAATTATTCAAAATAAGAAAGTTTGAGGATGAGATTTGTCAATTAACTATTTCAAAATTCCAATTTTAGCCTTTCTATTTATATTTATTTTTAATTAAAGTTTGATTTACGGTCAAATTGACGGAAAAATTAATAGTGGGACCAAAATCACAAAAACAAGTAGCTTGGGATCAAAAATACAAAAAACAAAAAAAGATTGAGGACAAATGTTGCAAAATCGTGAAGATTGGGGACTATATTTACCAATTTGCCTTACTAGTTTCTTAAAAATCTATAGAACTCAATTCCCATTTCCCCCTTGCAAACAATGCAAAATATTCTTCCTTTGGATGGGTTAGTGGTGAAGCAAGTTGTCTAGAAACAAATGTTTTGAATCTCAGGCTCTCAGCGACCATCATGTCACGCGTGATTCCAATATATTACTATAATTCAATATATATCTACCGTTGGGTTTCTATTTTGCTGTGCTGTTGGGTAGTTGATTTTAAAAGAAAAAGGGCTTGCATAACTCAAGATAAATATATGTGCAACAGAATCCAAAAAACAGAATAATTGCAGAACTGGAATCAAAACTATAACAACTGCATAATTGCATTGCAAATCAATTCTGTAACGGAAAAACTGTCGACCAGTTGCTCAACTCTATCTGATTAGCTTGCAGAATCTTGGGTGTGTTTATTTTCCCAAATGCTTATTTAGACTAATTATGAGATGCTCTACATTAAGGCCTTGAGGTTGTGCTTGAGTTGCAAATAATATTCGAATAAATGCAAGGAAGAAAATGGAAGATTGCAGTTGTAAAGTTATGTTAAAGGGACATTGGCATTGCATTGTACTCAAAAGATGAGGTGTAGAAATGATTCTACGGCAACTTCACATAAATTAAGAAACAACGACTATGTATCATGGCATCTCCCTGCCTTGTTCCTCTTAAGAACAGTTTTATCTAAAAGGCATTCGTCTTTTCTTGCTCCGCTCTAGACGGTGTAATGTTGCTGGATCGTCTCGATGTCGAGGCCCTTAAGCTTCACGACAGACTCGACGTGGCCCTTGAGTGTGTGCAACTCACGAAGCCTGATTCAACCAACCACTCTTATTAATTACCTCATTTTCATATTTGAACAGAAACCAAAGGAGTAAGTTGAGTTTGTACCTTGCAATCTCAGCTCTCCTCTTTGCTTGTTCGGCTATTTCTGATAACTCGCGGTAGCTGCTCTTGTCATTGAAGACATTGTTAGCTTCTGGTGTTTGAAGGCCATGCAGGGTCCTCTGAGCATGAGCCCATTGAGCTTCTCTCTCCTCTTTACCGTAATCTTTCTTGGTTGTGAAAGCAGTCTGATTCATTCAAAGGCAAAAGGAAAGAGTTAATGAGAAGCTAAAAGAAAAAAACAAGCAAAGCTTGCATACATACCTTGTTGTCATACAGGTTTTGCCACGCCTTTCCACTCAAGATGTAACGGATGGCGAACTTCATTACGTCGAGGGGAATATAGAAGACGATACTGTAAAGCCAGATCACACCAGCCCATCCCCAACCGCACCCTTTGATTCTTGCAAACTCCCAGTTAGCATACACAGCAATCAGAGTTGCAACCTACAACGAATATCAGTTTCAACACCATAAGTCTTAAGATAACATAACTCTTTGCAGATTCAAATGAGAAAGGATTAGATATTTTACCAGTTGAGCGATCATGAAAGCGGTCAAGAGAAGAAGTCCAGGGCGTTCCACGAATGACCAGCTACGAGACCTGGTTACGAAGATAAGGGCTTGGCTGACAATACTCACTTGCAAGTATAGAGCAGCCATCATTTCATCCTCACTGTCTCTGATATTTCTAACTCCAAATTGGTTCTGCACATTAATGGTTTAAGTTGTATTCTACAGAATCTTCATGGATGGAAAAGACCAGTGATACTTACTGAGAAAAAGTCGGTTTTGTGCATCAACCAGAAGAATATAACAGTCATTAAAGCAAGATAGCCTCCAAGAACAACGCCAGTTGCGAAAATCTCCTTCAACTTCCAGCTATCAGGCAATGGGGACGGCTTCACTCTATCCTTAGAGATGGTCATAATTGTACCTGAGTATACGGGAATCACATATCAGTTATTTTCCACATTATTAACAAGTGGGAAGTGTAAGTAAATACAAAAGTGCTTACCATCATTGAGAATGGCAATGATCAAAACCATGAAGGGGGAGAAATCAAACTTCCAAATCAATGCAATGAACATGAAGCCAAACTGCAGAAAAGAGAGAATAAAATACGCCATCAACCTCTACAAAGCATGAAAGCGGACCACATCTTTATTATATAAGTTAGCACAATCAGCTTACCACAATACGGATGGTGATGGACACAGCATAAATCTGGCAAAGACAAAATTTGAAGCATTAATGAGAGTGTAACTCGAAATAAGAAGATAGATGAAAAATAAACTCACAGTATAGTTCTTCATTCTTTGGAAAATGGCTCTGCTGGTCAGCACAGCACTGATGATAACACTGAGCCCAGGTTCAGTGAGAACAATGTCAGAAGCACTCCTAGCAGCATCAGTAGCATCAGCAACAGCAATACCAATGTCCGCCTTCTTTAGAGCAGGGGCATCGTTGACACCATCACCAGTCATACCAACGATGTGCTTCCTTTCCTGCAACTTCTTCACAATCTCATATTTGTGCTCTGCATGGCAACAAGATAGGAAGTGAGTTTCTCATCTCATCTTACGATGTAAAGAATGGAGATAGACGAATGAAACAAACCTGGAAACACCCCAGCAAAACCATCTGCCTTCTCAATCAGTTCTTCAACAGGAAGGCCAGCAATGGACTCGTCCTTGTGGTTACCAAGTAAAGAAGCGGATGGGTACATATTTACTCCCATACCAAGCCTACGCCCAGTCTCCTTACCAATGGCAAGTTGATCACCTAGAATTTGGATAAAGGAACCATCATGAATACAGGATTAACTCAGAAGGATCATTAATTCTAAGGATGACAAACTTACCAGTAATCATTTTAACATTGACTCCAAGATTTAGAGCTCTGCGAATGGTCTCGGCACTGTCATGTCTGGGAGGATCAAAAAGTGATAACAGTCCAATAAATTGCCATGGACCACCAGGACTGTCCTTCGATTTCTCTGGAACTTCCTGAAAACATCACATATTTTTCTAGATCTTGAGAGGGTATATCAATCAAAGTAATAAAATAAGGAGCTAGACATCCTGAAGGAGAAAAGAAAAGTTTGCACTCTATTAATATCCGACCTGTCTTGCAACAGCCAAAGACCGGAGCCCACGTTCGGCAAATTTATCAATAACTCCATGAACCTTCTTCTTTAAGTCTTCTCTGCAGTTGCAGAGAGTCAAGATCTGATAGTAGGACAATAAAACAGAAGAATCATTAGTATTGTTCAAACATCATTATATAAAGCTATGGAAGCGGTAAAGGAAAACAAGGAAGGATCAAGCTGACCTGTTCAGGGGCTCCCTTGCTGGCTCTGTGCCAGTTTCCATCAGAGTCGATGTAAGTCAAAGCAGTCCTTTTATCGACAGGGTTGAAAGGGAGGAAATGAACCTCTCTGACACCAGCTCTAGCCTATTAATCAAATGAGCAAAATCATTATTGATTTTAATGCTCTAGTATGCATGTAACGAGACAAAAGCAAGGAATAAATAGATTACCTCCTTGGGATCAGCAAGTGTACCAACAATGGCAGCATCAATAGCGTCTTGATTTTCAGTTCTGGAAGCCCTTGCAGCAAGAAGCAGCACGTGCTCAGGGTCCACACCCTTTGCAAAGACCTCAATCAAGCTTTTATCGACAGTCAATTTGTTAAGTGTCAAGGTTCCAGTCTTGTCACTGCACAAGACATCCATTCCAGCCATTTCCTCAATAGCCGTCATTCTCTTGGTGATAGCTCCCTGCTGCGACAGCCTGTGAGATCCGATAGCCATGGTGACAGACAAGACGGTGGGCATAGCAATGGGAATACCACCGATCAAAAGAACAAGGAGGTTATCGATTCCCTTTCTGTATGGCCTGTGCTGAATCGGGTACATCACTACGATTTCAGCTGCCATACCAACGGCGATGGAGCAAATGCAGAAGTTACCAATTGCAGTGAGCACTTTCTGGAAGTGTCCAACTTGGTTGGTGCTGTCCACAAGATGTGCTGCCTTTCCAAAGAAGGTGTGCACACCGGTTGCGATGACTACCGCTTCTAGTTCACCTTGTTTGCATGTTGATCCAGAGAATACTTCATCATATGTGTTCTTGGTCACGGGCAGGGACTCTCCGGTGAGGGCAGACTGGTCAATCTTTAAAGGATCACCTTCAAGAAGACGGGCATCAGCAGGAACAATGTCTCCCAGTTTAATGCTGATAATATCTCCAGGTACCAGAATAGCTGCTTCCTGCTCACTCCATCGACCATCCCTAAGAACCTGTTGCCAACAATAAAATATTACCTTTGTCTGCTGAGAGTAAATGCACATTAATATATTATACCTTTGTTTTAGGAGCGAGACCAGCCATAAGGGCTGCAGCAGCATTTCCTGCGTTGTTTTCCTCAATAAAACTGATGGTGGAGTTGATAACAAGCAGGCAAACGATACCAACGAAATCTTGCCAATCCGGGGGCTTCCCGCCTCCATTAGCCAGCGCAATGGCCATGATAGCTGCAGCCTCCATCACCCAAGAGAGTGGATTCCACATAAAACCAAGGAACTTGAGAAATTTGCTTTCCTGCAGCATTGCCAACATAAAAAAAACATTACACAATCATGTCAATTGCTTGCAGAGAAGCAAAGGTGATTCACCTTCTTCTCTTCCAACTTGTTGGGTCCAAAAATCTGAAGCCTGCTGGCTCCTTCTTCCGAACTCAGCCCCTCTCTCGTACATTTCAGTTGCTCGAAGACCTCCTCAATTGGGACTTTTTCCTGTTATGTATATATACGACCCAAATTAACAAACTCTTATCATCAATTGGTCTATACTCTTATTTCAACTCCTATAAACCAATCATATTTAGCAACTAAGACTATTAACTGTAGACCATATCTTTACACTATCCATCAACCCAGCATTAATTATTTGTTAATCATCTTTAATTTTTGTAATCATACAAACAAGTTTTAAGTCAAAAAAAAATTTAAGATACGACGTGAGAAAGTAGCCTTTTCAAACAACCAACCCCACAAGGAAAAAATACAACACTTGCAACATAATTCAAACAATCTAATCTTGAAAGAGAAGACTTCAAATTTCTGATTCCCTAGTCAACATCGTTTGTGTCAAAACCAAGAAACTTGAAACAATACATGAATAAATTTAAAAGGTAAGTGCAGATGCATGTACACACCATGCGCGTGCACACAGCCTAGCCCAACTGTCTATTCACATGAAATGGTACAAACAGTGGATTAGGCCCACGGCGCATGGACAATCTAAACATTGACTTTCCAAAGAACGTGAGTAGGGCCCCGCCGAAATCCGCAACGAATGGCCTCAGTTTCGCAGCCAATCACAGTGTGTTTTATCGGGTGCCCACTTTGAGGCGGACCCACCACCACGGACCAAAAGGACAAATTTCACGGAGGGATAGAATCCAAAATGAGTAATCTAGGGGCGAATTGGTAAATGCCTATAAATATAACATTTCGAGTTTTATTTTTTATTTTTTATTTTATTTTTTTATTCGGTTAGTCAGCAGTCAGAGCCATGAAAAGAAACATACAGTTAAATCTCGATAAACTAATAGCTTTGAGACCGAAAGAAAATATTCATTTAATGAAGTTATTATTTTATCGAACAATATTTTAGTGTATTTATCTATATTGGGATCGAAAAAATTATTGTCTAAATGAGATTATTACTTTATTGAATATTACTTTATCGAAATTTAACTGTAATGAACTGTTGTATTCCAGAAAACGCAAATTTCGGAACAAGAGTGCTAAACGTACCACGGAAAAAAAAAGTGCCTATACAAATTCCCTAGACACAAAAGTTGACTATTAATCTTCAATTTTTCACTATTACCCTTTTTTGTCTGGTGAAAATCGGGTCAGAAATTCATTTAATAACAATTTTCTTGAGTAGATGAGTAAGTCAAAAAGGCCTAATTTTTAAAGTCAAATGATGACTTTTATATTGGGATGGGAATCGATTTTTATATTTGGAGGATCCTTGTGAATTACTCAAGTTTATAATAATTAAATAAATGATTAGTACTATTGACGCAAAAAAATCTATTAGGCCGAACAGGATTGGATATTTCGTCCAGCAGCAACATGTGAAAGCCGAAGCTTTTTGTGTAAGAAGAATAGATTCACATATTCTTGATATAATTAGCTGTTTTATGCCTAAATTATCGGAGACAAAAAGCAATCTTTTTTATTATTTCTTCCTCAGGGAGGCCTACTCTACCATGTTTGAAAAATTATCTTAGAATTATATAATTAGCATGAAATTCAAGAACGAAATAGTACAATTTTGACTCTATACTCTCAAGTGTGTGTGTGAGAGAGAGAAAGAGAGAATAAAGAGAAAAGGGTGGGAGAGCCGAAAAATGATGGGAGTAAAAATGATAGAAACAAAGCCTCCATGGGTTGTCTGCGGGAAAAAGCCATTGGATCTTTTTCTACTTTTATGTAAGAAATGAAAGGCATTATATGTACGCATATAAGGTGAAATTTGAAGCAAGGCATCTTGTGAAGGACCGAAGGTAACAAAAGAAATCTAATATCAATGACTTTGTGCAGCAAGAAACAATCACCATTATACCAGATAAGAAGGGGTAAGTAATAATAAAAGAGAGAAATTGAGGGCAGATCTTATTTATAACAACCAATGAATCGATTAAATTAAATTTAGCAAAAAACATCTAATTGAGCATAGAAAAGAAGGAATTAGATTTGATACCAGATCAACAGTCTCATTCTTGATCTCTTCCAGACTGATGGCTTTATCACCACCCATGTTGTCCCCGCAGCAAACACAGGGATCCGCTGTATGGACAAGAGAGAGAGAGAGATAGAGAGAGAAGGAGTGTGTAAGAGTTGAGTGATTCAATGAATGAGATTTCTCACTCCTGAAAGAGGAAGATGTAAAGAGAAAACAGAACTCTCATCCAAGGAGTATTCTGCCTTACCCTCGTTTTATACCACTCCAGATATGCTACCCGCTGTATGTCCTAACCCCACCCCCTCCTCTCTCTCCGTATTTTGTAATATATCATTAAATATTTATCCCTCGTTTAAAAAGTTAACAACTGCGTATTTCTCTTTTGACACTATTACCCTTTTGCCTAGCCGTAAACATAAATACAATCTAATTAGTGATTAATGATTAGACTAGTAGTTGTATATTCTACGCTAATCTTTTGTACTGTGTATATGTACGTATAAACCCATATTTACATATTTGCATGTATGTATAGGCGCATTAAGAGAGTTGCAAGATGCCTTGGGGCGCCAACCCTTTAACAGACGCCGTCTAAAATGGTGGGTCCATGTATACAAAAGCAACTTCATGGCAGCCATTATTGTATAACTGCTTCCTCGGTATACACATCCACAGAAATTAAAATTTTTTGTTACTATAGGCATATTAAATTTTTTATTCCTCAAATTATGTTGGTTTGGTTAATTTGATCCTTATTTTTTTTAATTAATTAATTTCCAATTTATAAAGTTTTGGATAAGTTAGTCTTTTAATTAAATTTTTGTTACTCTTTCTTACTTTAAATGGCACGTTTTTCTTAAATATTTTGTTAGTAAAAATTTTTTAAAGGTATTTTCAGTATATAATATTATTAAGGACCAAAACGTCCAAATACTAAAAGACTAAAAACCAATTCGGAAAAAAAAAATTATTGAATTTTTTATTTTTTAAAAATCAAAAAATATTTTAGTTGTTTTGATTTTTTAAGGACCAACTACGCCAATTTTAAATAAGTTGAGGACCAATCCCGCTAATTATATTATATTTTGGGATCATAATCGTCAAATTTTATAGCTCCGTGATCAAATTTTTGAATATATTATTATGATAACGAGATAGTATTAAACTATAATATAATTTAATATCAAATTTTTTAATATAGTAATATTCGAAAAAATCTGGTTATAGAGTAATAAAATTTAGCGACTATGATTCTCAAATATATTATAATTAGCGGGAATGTTTCTCAACCTATTTAAATTTGGGGTTGTTGGTCCTTAAAAAAATAATTCAAAACTGCTAAAATATTTTTTGATTTTTTAAAAATCTAAATAATTTTAAGAAGAAAAAAAATGGTTAAATTAGTCATCAATCTTTCAGTAATTTAACGTTTCGGTCCTAAATAATATTATACCAAAAATAGCCTTTAAAAATCGTTGACTAATAATTGACCAACAAATTTTTTAACAAAATGATCAATTCATCTAAAACTCTATAGTTTGTGGACCAATTAATTAAAATAAATAAATAAGGGATTAAATTAGTCAAACACGTAAAGTTTGGGGATTAAAAAAATCCAATTTACCTACTACATAATAATAACAATAATAATAATAATAATAATAATAATAATAATATTATTATTATTATTATTTTATACTGATAATATGAATTGAAGAAAAATTGTTCGTTTCCTTTTACAAATTTCGTACATTGTAACTGGATTTTGGTCAAATCCAAACCCAGTATTTGCTGTTCATCTCGTGCATTCAGGTGGATAATTAGTGAGGAAAATCATTACCTAATTAATAATGGCATGTTACCATAAAAATACTGTTGAATATTTGAGTGGATATTTATATTAATTTTCACTGATCACAAATGTTATTATTGTCATATATAAAGATATTCACGAATTACAACTAATACGATTGAAAACTTACGAATATGAATTCCATAGGATTTACTAAGTCTACCGCATTATATATGCACGCACGATAACAATTTTAGTATCTTACAAAAAAACATCTTTTAGTAGTAATATAATATCCCCTTCGTCTTATTTAACATAACACTTTTTTCTTTTCGGAAATTTTCACTTTAAATGACACGTTTTTCTTAAAAAAAATAATTTAAAAAATATTATTAAATTATATCTTAGTTTTTATTTCTCTTTCTTACTTTTTTCATTTATCTCTCCTACTTATTGTTTACTCTATTACAAACTCGTTTATGTTCTCCATTTTACTTTATCATTTACTCATTTCTTATACTTTATCATCCACTTTCTTAATTTACGCGTTGAAAAAAAATGTGTCACGTTAAATGGAACGGAGGGAGAGTTTAAGGTTGACTTAGAATAAATATTACCGGATCTCCTGTAAGAGAATAGCTAATCGTACAAGATTCTATAGTGAAAATGGCATCAACGGTGCATAAAATTGTGATGGGATGTTTTGAATATCTATATTACTGATAGATAATTTAAATTTTTTTATTATTTGTTGCAGTAACAAAATGTACTTGTTGCATTTTTTAAAATTATGTAAATACAGTACAAATTGATGATCTCTTCAGCAACGGTCAACAAGTTGAATATATGATTTTTTCAAATAACAAGTTGAATTTATTGCGCGTTAGAATGCAACCAGATCTGTCCAATAAATACGCATGACTTTTGATTTTTCTTTTCTATGGACTATATTTCCCATGAATTCTGAAAGTGATCTCAACGGGAAATAAAAAATATATCATATCCTCAGACTATCTTTTTGAATTTTGAAACGCATTATTGTTTCTTATTTCAATAAATTTATTTCATTTTCAATCGCCGTAACTCGTAATTATAGACTATAATTTTGAACTGATCACATAGTTTATTAATCTGAGTTGTTGCGACAGAGTGGAATTAAAATGACTAATTAAAATCAAATATCATAGAAGAACAACCCTTAAGATTCTCTCTGTGTTTTCTTCTTATTGTTTATTTTTCCCTTCCATTTTAATAATTATCGACCTAATTAAATGATACTTTTAGTGTAAAAATGTAAAAAAAAAATTAAATTCTTCTGTCACAAACAAAAATGATTCGGGATTTTCTCTTTAAACTATGATTGTAAACAAATTGAGTCGAATATTATTGTATTGAATTTGTATTTGATTCGTTATTCAAACATTTGTATTCGTATTTATTTATTAATCAAATATTAAATTTAATTTAATTCGTATTTGATTCATTAATATTTTTTGAATATTCAATTCGAATTGAAAATTCATTTTGTTTATTAGTATTTTATAGTAATTGAATTTAAATATATAGTTCAGATATTAGATTCATTTTCGATACTATTTAATTCAGTTCAGAACTATTCTATTCAAATGTTATGAAGAAAACCTTGTAACATAACATTATAAATAATATACAAAGCAATATCCGATATATTTACCATACCTATACTTAGAGAGTGGATCATGTGAGAACCTACATTTAATATGAGAACTGCGAACCATGCATAATCCTCATATATTTGAGCATAATCATTATATATATTTCAAACAAAAAGTCTGTAATTTTACATACATAATCCTTATATATTTTATGTAGAAGATTAAAAATGTAAAATTACTGATTTTTTGCATGAAATATATAAGGATTATGTATAAAATGCCCTATTTTACCATCTGAATCAACTTCGAGATGTACCAGGATTCGTTGTTTTCAATTTGTAGAGCTAACGAGAAAACATATTGAACGAATCTGAGGGTCCACCAAAAATCATAAGCAGCGAGCGCCTTCGCACGCACCCTTCTTGGACCAGTCAGCAGAAAATCTTGATTACATGTGTGTTCGTCATGCAAGCTATTTACAATCACAACACATCCCTGCGAGACGATGCCCGTCGAAAAAATGGGCAATCGCGACTCCATCTGCATTTATACTCAACTCGACCAGGGTCAGAACGAGCCACCCTGAAATCAAAACATTGTTCCATGTGCCAAAGTACAACAACAACAAACAAATCCTCATTCTCCCAAAATGTCGCCCCTTCAATGAGTAGATAGTCCACAACGTGATCCAGATCTCGAACCATAGGTGAGTCGGATATGTCAAGAGGAACAAGTGGAAGTAAACCATCACTTACTTCTTCGCCACCACCATATATTATTTCGTTGTTTGGAGGGTCACGGTTGTCCGGCATGAGCATAGACATCAGTTCACTCACACCACCTTCTCGTCTGATCCATGCCGCGAAGTCGGCAAACGTATATTCATTTAATGCAACAGACACCTCTCATAATCTTCGTCGGATGAACTATCCAAATTATTTTATTCATCACTGTCATACACAACATGGGTATCCTGTTCGCGAACATTCTCAGCCCGATGGCTACCACCCGCTTGCTCTTGAAAATTGAACCTTGAACCGAATTGTTCAACAACATCGAGTGTATGATAAGAGTGACCATTAGAATAAATAAGATATAAAATTGGCTCGATTTGTGTACTATAAAGATGAACTAGATCCATATCGGTGACGAGAATAGACCTAAATGTTACACCATGACGACAAATGTATGTATAATAAATTTCATAATTTGACGAAAGTGAAAAATGATTAAGATTGTATTGAATGAATTATCGTAAAATCGGGAGACAAACACTGTTCCTAGGAATGCACACAACTCTAACTTCACCGCCAACATACTCGAACAAATTGTTAAATTACCTGTTAAAATGAACAATAATATTATACCAACTTTTCATTTTTTTTCTTGAGTGTGGAAGGAAAATTATACAGAATGATTTTGTAATTGAAAATGAAATAAAAGAGGATGGAGTGTGTTCAATTTTGGACTTCAATCACCGGTATTGTTGATCCGGAGACGAGAGTCAGGTGTAGAGGTGGGGGGGTGGTGAATACACCTGAGTATTGTTTCTTTTCTCAAACGCGAAGGACATCTGAGCTGTAGGTTGCTACTGATGAACACTGTCAAATAGTAACCTTCTGATCGCGGGTCAGAGCGTGCCAACTACTGAGTCTCTCCTACTGACTTTTGTCAGTGCTTGATTCTCAGTCGAAGACTTAGTGCGGATAAGTGTGTAGGGCCCGGAGATTCGTCTCAGTTGAGAATGTGATTTTCACAAATTAAACAGTTTTGGTTCGTGCATTCTTAGAATACGTTTTATGCAAGATATGAGTTTAAAATATATTTGTATACAATGAAATAAAACAGTAAACGACGCAAGCAATTTTTAACGTGGTTCGGATACGCAAGATCCTACATTCACGGTCTTGCTGAACAGGAGGTCTTGTTGATTAATCTGAGTAAGCCTCAGCAAGGTATCTGTGCACTGGACAGACCCTTCTAAGTTATAGTCCTTAGCGACTTTACGAATCAAACCTAAGTTTGAAGGGGAGGGGATTTTCTCCAACTAGGAAGAAGTTCTTACAATAAGAACAGTCACTAAAAGTGAACTCCTTCGAGATTCTAAGATATAGATATAAACGTTGAGCTTAGATTGAGAAGAGGGATCTAAAGAAAGAAACTCTAGACAGAAGAACTAAAGATTTTCTGGTAAGCAAGTTCTTCGCTGGTTTATCTTTGAATGCGCTAGAGTTATTTCGAATGCTTGAGCGTTTTTGTCCCTTGATATCCCGTGCGTGGAGCTTGGATTTGCTTCTCTATTTATAGTCATGACCCAGGCATTTGCCCGTGGAGAGGACGATGCCACGTGTCACAAGCTTCCAAGGAAAATGGCCATATGTTCGAATTGTTGCAGCAAAGTCGTTGGTTACTGTGCATGAGAGCAGATTTAGTTGGTCAGAGCAGGTAGTGCGTTGACAGCTTCTCATTGGTCGAGGTTTGTGGTAGGTGAGATATGTCAGACATCGGTCTTCATTGGAGTTGACACTCACTCATCCTCGTATGATCTTCTGCTGACTTTTGAGTGAGGTTAAAAGCTGGGTCGTTTCCTGTCGCATACAGTAGACTTGATCCAGTCTTTGTCTTCTTCGTCTGAGTCGGCTGACAAAGGTATTCTGCTGAGTAATGATCAGTTGATGACTGCGAAGGTACTGAGCTTTGAATATGTGGTTCTTCTACTGATGTCGGTCAGCCGATGAGATGTCTTCTACTGAGCGAAGATCAGCTGACGACTTAAGAACACAAGCTCTTACACTGATGACGTGGGGTTCTGGAAAGTGAGCTTCCTACTGAAGATCAGTCTAACATCTTACCCCGTACAGGACTTAGACACAAACGATAATGAAAATAAAAACATTCTAGCCTATTACATCATCTAGTCCTATCAACACTACACTACTGATACCAGCTGGGTTTTGGGATCTTCAATTCCATAGCATGAAACACTATGATTTCCCCCAATACTATTTTGCCCAATAAAATGCTAAGTATTTTCTACTGACTCATAACCCAACAATTTCCCCCTAATTGATGATGCCAAAACCTCTATAAATTCTAAGAATATAAGTCCCAAAATACTGACATAATGAAGACTTTAGTAGTACTGAGCAAATAACTCAAGGAAGTCACCAGTTGAAAGATAGGCACATCAGAGAACGGTTATGTGTGAGTGTGTGTCAGATCACTTCAGTGATCAGTTGTGATAAAGATAAAAACAAACAAAGCCGTAAGACAATAAGTGATTGTCTGGCCAGAAGAAGGAACTGTTATATATATGTGAAATGGATTACATAGTTCCTAACTTCTATACAAGATATGAAGACTACTGCTAACGTCTGAACTTCTTGGTCTTGCTCTTGAAATCAGCAGACTTGTCAGCAGGAGGATCCAAACCATAGGATTTGTATATTCTGGCACGGAGTGTTTGGATTCCCTTGAGATCACTGGGCAGCTGAGAACTAAGATTGTGATGGCGTGCTGCTGATTAGACCTCATCTTCAATTTCCTTGGTGTATAGTAAACCACGAGTGTTCATGGAGGAGATAATTTCCTGAACGTAAGAGCAACGAGTGGCAGCTTCTCCTTTGCTAGGATCAGTTGAACTTGCGCTCTGAGGTTAGCATTGGATTGATGAAGGAATTCATCGAAAAGTTGATCAGCCAGAACCTCAGTCGGATGCATTGCCAAACGTAATATCCCTTGATGAATTCTAACTTAAGTTCCTCCCACTCCTCGTTCAGATTCCATGGTATCCATTTGTCTACATGGCGGTGAGGAGTCTTCTTCTGATAAGTGGCTCTGGGAGCGCCTCGCCTGTAGTACTTGGAAGACCTGGGTATCTGTTTTCTCCAGTTAAGAACTGGTTCATTTGCCATCTTATCAGTCAACTCTACGATCTTGGCCAAATCCTCCAGTCTCTTCTTCTCTCTAAGGGCCGCAACTCTAGTGTCTCCTCTTCGGAGATTCAGTCCCTGCGGTATTGCCTCCCATGTGGCTCTATCTTCTGCCTCCTGCTCAGGAGTAAGTTGTGTAAGATTTTTCATCCTCTGAGCGAGGGGCTGAAGGTCAGTGTCAGAAGCCGCTTGCTCGTCCTGAGACTTTTTCTCCTTCTATTCCTCCAGGAGTTTTCTGCCTTGGCTTTTGGACGCTCTGACACTTGGCTGTTTTTGCTTCTTTTTGCCCTTCTGAGCTTCTTCTTCATGCTGTCGCTCCTGATCGAGCTCATCCTGGAGCTTCTGAGCGACACACATGTCATACGCCTCCTGCTCCGCTTTGGTTTTAAATTTGGGCGTCAGGGAAGGCGGAGGAGTTGATTCAGTAGCTTTCTCCTTCCCCGGCCTTTGCGGTGGCAGTGGCTCGTCCTCTTGGTCGACGAACTGTGCGACCTCCTCAATGTGTTGAGCTGAGGATCCTTCTCCTGATCCTGCAGTCGGCTCACGCACTTCAGTTGTTTGGACAGTAGGGAATTGGACAACTTCGGGAGGGGGTACTGAGCTCGCTCCAGCTGGTATAGCTGAGCCTTCCCCCTTGGCAATTGTTCTTGCCTCTGCTTCTTCTCCTTCGCCCACCTGAGCCGTCTCCGCCTCACCCTTATCTTCCCCTTTTTTGGCATCATCAGCCAGGGAGAGACGAGTGCGGATGGCAACCATTTCCTTTCCTAAGTTGAAGATCATAGTTTTGATGGAAGCAGTGGTGGTGTCGAAGTCTTTGACGGCATCACAGTAATGCTCCCAGTCAGTCTCTTGGTCAGCACGAATCTGCTGAATCTGGGCTCCTGTCTCCTGTCTTTGCTTCAGGAGTGATGTGTCATGAGAAGCGATCATCTCAGCTTGGATGAGCTTAAGGGCCTCCGCCTGAATTTGTATGGCCTTCTGTACGCTGGAGGTGGCCATTTTATTGCGCTCATCCATAGTTTTCTGGACTGTGGCGAGGCTCTGAGTCAGCTGCTCAGAAAACGTCTTCTGTTGAGCTTGAAGGAGCAACTGACTCTCAGCGGCTAAGTCCACCTTCTGAGCTGCGAGTGCGGTCTCAACTATCTCCTGAATATTAACAGATGGAGTAGGAGCTTCGGAGACCTTCTTCATCTCGCTGGCAAGTCTGTCAACTGTCTCCGTCTGAGACTTAGTATATTGTGCCCACTTCAGGTGGACATCCTTAGGAGGAGACGATTCTTGTCTCCTTTCTTCCTGATGGCTTTGTTGACAAACTTCGAGGACACATAACTGATAGGTAGATCTTGATAAGAGCTAGTTCCGAGCCTCTGTTCAGATGCTGCGAGTTGTTGCTTCCTACTTGGCTTCGAAGCAACTAGGGCATCACCTGATGTAGATGGTGGAGGTGGTGATTTGCCCTTCTCGCTGGGAGTTTTACCCTCAGCAGATTCTCCCTGGTCTGCTTCCTTGGGTGGGGTCTGATCCACATCATCATTGTTATCGTCGTTGTCATCGTCGTGATGGGATGGCTGCGATGGGCTGCTGACGATCTCAGACTGAGAAGATAAAGCATAGCTGCTCTCAGATCCTCGAACGAGGCTAAGTCAGTGGGTTCCCCAAACCCGATAGCTGACTGTAAGCTTTGCTCTTTTGTCAGCAAGGACAGTGTTGTCTGATTCATGATTAGCTCTTCGAGGATATTCCAACTCAGGAACCTCAGTAGCATCTGTGTCCTCGCCCTGATCGCAATGTCGACCAGATCCTGGTGTTCGGCAGTTTCTGGGATCTGTGCAGTCACTTCTCTTATGGTTCGGAGATGAGCCGACTGCAGTGTCGTCCATTCAGGAGATATCTCCTCAGCCGGTTCAGCTTCCTCCAACTGAGTCTCCTCAGAACTGATACGCTGAACTTTATCTTTCAGGGTCGCGCCCTCTATTCCAGTAACAGCGTCCAGTATGCTTTCCTCCTAAGGTGGTGGAGGAGAAGCAAGCTTTGCTAGAACATCAGACGTCGCAAGCCTCTTTTTCTTTGGTGGGTCAGCGCGGGGAGGCAGTTCAGTAGTAGACCTCTTCAGTGCAGCTGGCCCACGCCCGACCGACTTCTCAACAGCGGCTCTGGTTTAGAACTTAATGAGCTTGCTGTCAAAGTATCGAGAATCAACAAATGATGCGTAATTCGATACTGAATCCTCGATAAGTATGGACATCTTCGTTCCATACAAAAGCTTGCCCACACTAATTAGTCTCCTCTCTCCTGTATGTGTGGCGACAAACTTCTGTGCCTGAGCCTTGAGCTCAGTCACATAGAACTCCATCCAGTTGATCTGGACACCATCAATGATCGCCATCATCAGCTGAAGCCTCGGCCTAGACAGCTGATCAAAAGAGCCAGCGGCGCTCGTCAGTATATGAGTGACGACGTAGGTGAGCCCGCGGTAATCTGGCAACAACTAATTCTTCGGCAGCGCGGATTTGAAGGAGATATCATCTCTCCCACAGAAACGGATGAACATAGGCGTTGATCTCCTTCTCTTTGTATCCGGCCGGAGATATCCCATGGGCAGGAAGGTCGAAGACACCTTCAACGCTGCCCGGATGTTAATGTCGGAGTGTCCTGACTCCCATTTCTGAGGAGTCACCTCCCTCATGTAGGCGAACTGGGATACCTCGCCGTTTGTACCTTCCATCGTCCGCCAGTTGCAGAAAACTTCGGCCACTTGGCGGGGGAGATACACCTTGGGGTGCTTTGTTACCAGAAGTTCGAGGCCGGACGCTTCCAGAGCCGAGAATATGGGCTCGAGGTAAGGAAGGTCCGCCTGGTGAAGGACCATCATCGGCTCAAACTGAACCTTCGACTTGATGATTTCTTCGACGTTTGGTGGGGTCATAACGATCGCCATGAATATCTGCAAAAAAACTTGTTAGTACTTGAAAAATAGAGTAAGTTAGTAGAGTTTTAAGCAGAGAGTAAGGAAGAATTACCGTATACAAAGAGCTTAAATGAGAAACATGAACAATTTATAGAAGAAGAAAACTGAATGCAGAGAAGCTCTTAAGGATGAAAATGGCGAAAGGATAGATTAGAGTGAAAATGAGAGATTTTATAAGATTTGAATATCAACCGATTTTGATCGAACGGCTGGGATGAAAACTCACTTTTTAATGACGGTTGTGATTTGATGTTATAAACGGAATGATTACTAAGATCGCCTCTAATCTAGACTCACGTAAGATATGCGCAGTTAAGGTAAGGTGAGACGACATGCATTAAATGCGTTGCAGGCAGCATTAAAGTCTAAGCCTTTTAAATGAAAATGGTTTCCTACTGACTTAAACCTTAAAACTTAATGGCGGGAAATAAATGCTCATTAATCTACTGAGTGCAAACGACTGATACAATAAATGCGAGCATGCTTCTGAGAAAATTAAGTATATAAAACTGTGCAAACCTCTTCAGCTGAACTTTTGCGATCAGCTGGTTACCGTTAAGACTCAGGAGGACATTTGATGTGCTGATGACCACGTTCCCCCTTACTGTGTACCGTCTGATTCACCCGAGTGAATCAAAGTACTGAGTCTTTTGACCTGTCGTACTGTTTCCTTCAACTGACTCGACTCAGTAGGATCCAGTAGACCTAGCTCTACTGATAATTCTCTGAATCTGTTCTCAGCTAGTGGTTTGGTCAGTATGTCTGCCCTTTGCTTGTCAGTATGGATCTTCTCCATTCTGATATCCTTCTTCTCGACATGGTCTCTAATGAAGTGGTGTTGGATATCCACGTGCTTGCATCTCGTGTGAAGAACTGGGTTCTGAGTTATAGCAATCACACTGGTGGAGTCGCAGTAGATGAGCACCTCATCCTGAGATATACCATAATCTCGCAGTTGTTGTCGAAGCCAAAGGATCTGGGCACAACAACTTCCAGCAACCATATACTCAGCTTCAGTAGTGGACGTCGCCACTGAATGTTGTTTCTTTGAAAACCATGATATCAGCTTGCTGCCAAGGAACTGACATGTTCCAGAAGTTGATTTTCGATCTATCATGCATTATGCATAATAAGCATCAGAATAACCTGTTAGTATATGATTATCTTCAGCAGGATACCATAACCCTGCGTTAGGTGTTCCCTTAAGATATCGCAGAATCTTCTTTGCTGAGTCCATATGACTTCGCTTGGGATCGCTTGAAATCTTGCACGTACACCTACAACATAAGTTATATCAGGTCTGCTTGCTGTTAAATATAATAAAGAACCAATAATAGCTCTATAATCAGTAGAGTTAATAGAAGCTCCCTCTTTATCTAGATCGATTTTGAAATTTGTATTCATGGGGATCTTGACTGGCTTGCTTGAGTCGCAGCCGAATATTTTCAGGAGGTCTCGAGTGTATTTGGCTTGATTGATGAATATTCCTTCAGGTGATTACTTTACTTGAAATCCAAGGAAGTAGTTCATCTCTCCCATCACAAACATCTCGAATTTCTCCTTCATCATTTTCTCGAATTGTTGACATATTATCACGTTTCTGCAACCGAAAATGATGTCATCTCCTTACTTTATGTTGAATAGGGTGCGATCTACTGTCCCCTTCTGAAAACCTTTCTGAAGCAAAAAGTCTGATAGGGTATCGTACCAAGCCCTGGGTGCTTGTTTTAACCCATACAACGCTTTCCGAAGTCTGTACACTTGATGTCCCTGCTGAAAGCCGGGCGGTTGTTCCACATAGACTTCTTCCTTATGTACGCCGTTCAGAAACACTGACTTTACATCCATTTGATATACTTTAAATCTTTAATGCGTTGCATAGGCTAGGAACAGACGAATAGCTTCCAATCTGGCGACTGGAGCGAATGTTTCATCAAAATCTATTCCTTCTGCTTGACAGTATCCCTTGGCAACAAGTCGAGCTTTGTTTCTGACAATGACGTTATTTTCATCTCGCTTGTTCTTGAAGACCCACTTAGTACCGATCACGTGCTGATGTCTAGGTCTGTCAACAAGCTCCCAAACTTCGTTTTGATCGAACTGGTTTAGCTCTTCTTGCATGGCAATGATCCAGTCAGCATCGTTGAGTGAATCCTCTATTGTCTGAGGTTCTTCTGTGGACAAGAAACAAGAATAGAGTGAGCTTTCTCCTTGACTTAATCTAGATCTCGTGCTGATTGTGGTTGATGGATCTCCTATGATAAGATCAGAAGAGTGAGCGTCGAGCCATGAACGTATAAGTCTGGCTTCTTCTTCTGAGACTACTTCTGCACAGTCAACAGGAGTGTTAGGCATTTCAGTAGTACTGTTCTATGACTGCAGCAGTTCAGTAAGAAGGTTAGGATCTACTGAGTTTCCAGGTTCAGGGGCATTTAGCTGAGGAACATTAGTAGTTCCCCCTGAGTTTACATTCTCAGTAGAGGTCTCAGTTACCACTGGGGCTTCCTCATCGACCGTTGTTACCTGATGTTGATTCTGTTCAGTAGAATCAACCAGGTCAGCTACATTACCTGTGGGATGGGTCTGAATTTCCTCATCGTCTGACTCATCATCCCAACAATGCTGGATCTTTTCGGCTTTGTCGTTTAGTGCGAGATCATGTAGCTTGCTGCTGACATCTTCAGTATTTGTCTTCTTAGATTTTCTGTCCTCAGTAACAAACTCATCAAAGACAATATGAGGGCTTTCCTCCACGTAAAGAGTCCGATAGTTAAAGACTCTAAAAGCTTTACTGATGCGAGAGTATCCTGAGAATACTCCTTGATCAGATTTGCTGTCAAAGACCTTCAACTGATCTTTCCCATTATTGTAAATAAAGCAAGGACAACCAAAAATATGAAAATGAGAAATAGAAGGAATTCTCCCTTTCCATAGTTCCTAAGGTGTCTTCATGTGTTGTTGTGTAAGCAGTAAGCGATTCTGAGTGTAGCAGGTGGTGTCAGTAGCATCAACCCAGAACTTTGAGGGTAGTCCAGAGTCTGCTAGGAGCGTTCTTGCTGCTTCTTTAAGTGTTATGTTCTTACATTCAGCAAGTCCGCTCTGCTGAGGGGTGCGAGCTGCTGATGTCTAGTGCTTGATTCCCTCCATTTCGTAGTACTCTTTTACTACTGAGTTGAGAAATTATGTTCCTCTGTCTGAGCGAATTCTCTGTATCTTGATGTCCTTTTCCACACTGAGCTTCTTCAGCAGTTTCGGTAACTCAGTCATAACATCAGATTTGTTGGCTATGAAGATGACCCACATATATCTTAAGTAGTCGTCAATAACGACGAGGGCATACTTCTTGCCTCTTATAGTCACTGGAGAGACTGGCCCGAATAAGTCCATGTGTAGCAGTTGAAGGATTTCATCAGTAGAAGGTGACGGAATTGGTGGATTGCTATTCTTTGTCTGCTTTCCCTTCAAGCATGCTTCACAATTTATGTCTTTGATAAACGATTCATGGGATAGTCCTCTGACTTTAGAGTTCTCGGATAACTTCTTCATAGTCTTGAAGTTCAGGTGACTAAGTCTCTTGTGCCACAGCCATCCTGCTCTATCACTAGATTTTGTCTGAGCAAGTAAGCAAGCCTCAGGTTCTTTGGTTTTCTAGTTTGCAACGTAGATATTCTTTCTCCGCGAACCTGATAACACTGTTTTCCCTGTAGATTTGTCAACAACATCACAGAAACCAGTGTCAAAGATAACTCTATTCAGATTATCATAGAATTGACTGACAGAAATGAGATTATGTTGAAGTCTTTCAACATATGTTACTCTTGGAACTGATGCAGTCCCAAGGTTCAGTGTTCCGTATCCCCTTGTATAGCCTTTAGAGTTGTCACCAAACTCAATTCTGGGACCATCTTCTTGTACGTAGTTGGTCAGTAGGTTCTTTTGATAAGTCATGTGTCTCGAGCAGCCGCTGTCTACAATATGCACCTGCAAAACAGAAATAGTTTTAGGTACCCTTTGGTTCAGTTCGGGTCCTTAAGTGTTAGTGGGTGATTTCGGAACCTAGATCTGTCTTGGGACCTTAGAAGTCTGAGACTTCTTCTTCCGAACCTTGTCAGCTTTCTTCTCCACAGGACTTGGAGATACTGACTTTCTGGCAGTTTTGGGTTCAGGAGCTTTCTTCTTCTTAGGTTGTGTTCCTCCTGACCCTAGGCTCATAATAATACGAACCATACTGTGTTGGATGCTCATATAGTGGTTCATTGTACTGCTCTGCCCATCTGACCTTCTTGGTTCCCCCTGAATTTGATCGTGGTGTCCTGGGGCTAGAAGCTCTGGTCAGTTGCTTCTTGTTGCTCGGCTGAGGTGCAGTCATCTTCTGTTTGTTCTTCGCCTGAGGTGTTGATTCAGTGACCTGAACTTTTCCCCTAACGAATCTATCAGCCAGCACTTCTGAGCTTTTCGATGTTGAAGTGGAAGAGTATAGTCAAGCCCTTCTTTCATGACAGTTGGCCTTTGAGCTCTGAGCATACTTTCCAACTTCTCCTTAGCTCCTAGGTACTATTCAATCATCAGTCCTCGCCAGACCTCATCACTTCTTCGAAGTGATTCATAATCATTTTCGACTTCTGCGAGCTTCTAACTGAGTCGGGCTATCTCAGTATCTTTCTTAGAATTGTCCTTGGTCAGAACTGATATTTGAGTTTCTTGAAGCTGAGACTTAGTCATAAGAGATTTAATCTCTTCCTTGAGTCTCACAACCAGATTCTTCGAATCAGTAGAGACCTGACAATCAGAAGAAAGTCTCTGATTTTCAGCCTTTATCTGTTCCAGTTCTTGAATGGTTCTGCTGAACTCTCTACTCACATGAATCTGCTCCTCTAGTAGATCATCGTATGCTTGTACCACATCTAGAGGTTCATCTGTGACCGAGCACGTGTCGTGTGTGCTGTGTGAAGAGGAGGTTATATTAAGTTTTGAGTTTACCTCAGCCTCTTCTCCGGCCATCAGACAATATTTTGCAGTTGATTCAGGGTCTGATTCTCTGACCTCAACGGCGAAAAATGCATCTTCGTCTTCAGAAGAATACATGAACGTATCTTCCTAGATTGAGTCATCGGATATCTCTCCGGTGATGTAGGCCTGCCTCCTTCGGGCAAATTTCTCGCATCTGTCCTACTATTCGGCTCTTTGAGCAGCTGAGAGTTTGATAGTGTCCCTCCTTCTTGCAGTTGTAACACACAGTGGTTTTGCTGCCTTTTCCAGCTGAGCTGTTGGATGGACTAGCAGCAGGTTATGCGTTCCTGCAATCAGTAGAAGGTTTAGATTCTTCCCTTTTTCAATAATCCTTTTTACCTGAGGGAGAATCTCTGTGGTATTTCTCCAGCTTCCTGACTCTTTCCTTTTCTCTTTAATATTTGAGAGCCATGAGTGCAAGCTGATCAGATCCAGGAGTCTCGGATGACTTCATATCTGCAGCAGCTGTCGTTTTGTTGGAAGAAATAGGATTGGCTCCAGTTTGGCTGACTGTTGCTTTGAAAGCATGATCTATTTGAGTGTCAGCTGGAGCGCTAGAACATCCTTGGGGTAGGTTGTGCTCAAATTCCTCCGTCTTTAGTTCTGAAAATATAACATCAGGAGTTAGAGCATTAAGATCTGAGCGACATAAATAACTAGCAAATGGAAGCCACTTCAGTCGAGGTAGCGCTCTCAAGATATTCGTGTTTATCTCTTTGTTGGTGAACGTCCTCCCCAGCCCGTTGATCACATTGATCTGGTTGGTAAATCTGACACTTAGCTCGTCAATGGTCTCGTTGGGCTCCATGGCAAATGTATCGAACTTCTGTAGCTCTAGCTCGAGCTTATTTTCTTTGATCTGCGGGGTTCCTTGGCTCAGTACAGCCAGGGCATCCCAAAGTTCATTTGCCGTCTTGCACCCTCCCGAGGTGTGAATCACTGAGCGTTGTAAGGATTGCATTTCGCGCAACTCGGTCGAGGTTGTGCAGCTTTTTCTCTTCTGGCGTGAAGGCAGATTTGTCTTTTGCAACTTTGGCACCTGTCTGTACTCCTACACCTCCCACAGCTGCAAATTGTACGCTGTCGATCATAGGAATGATGGGTCCTGTCTCAAGGACGTCCGTCATGCTGTCATGCAAGGATGTAAGGTGCGCCTCCATTCTCACGCGCCATACCGTATAGTTTTCTATGGAGAACATCGGCACCATCCGAATACCTGACATATCAGACATTATGGGTAAGAGTATAAGGATGTATGAAGAGATGCTTGTAGAGTAAAAAAAAATGTTTTCAGGATCTGTTCGAAAAGACCACTAGTTTCAGAACCGATGATCAGAAGAACACCGTTGCTCTGATACCAATTGTTGGTCCGGAAACGAGAGTCAGGTGTAGAGGGGGGGGGGTGAATACACCTGAGTACTGTTTCTTTTCTCAAACGCGAAGGACAACTGAGCTGTAGGTTGCTACTGATGAACACTGTCAAATAGTAACCTTCTGATCGCGGGTCAGAGTGTGCCAACTACTGAATCTCTCCTACTGACTTTTGTCAGTGCTTGATTCTCAGTCGAAGACTTAGTGCGGATAAGTGTGTAGGGCCCGGAGATTCGTCTCAGTTGAAAATGTGATTTTCACAAATTAAACAATTTTGGTTCGTGCATTCTTAGAATACGTTTTATGCAAGATATGAGTTTAAAAATATATTTGTATACAATGAAATAAAACAGTAAACGACGCAAGCAATTTTTAACGTGGTTCGGATACGCAAGATCCTACATCCACGGTCCTGCTGAATAGGAGGTCTTGTTGATTAATCTGAGTAAGCCTCAGCAAGGTATCCGTGCACTGGACAGACCCTTCTAAGTTATAGTCCTTAGCGACCTTACAAATCAAACCTAAGTTTGAAGGGGAGGGGATTTTCTCCAACTAGGAAGGAGTTCTTACAATAAGAACAATCACTAAAAGTGAACTCCTTCGAGATTCTAAGCTATAGATATAAACGTTGAGCTTAGATTGAGAAGAGGGATCTAAAGAAAGAAACTCTAGAGAGAAGAACTAAAGATTTTCTGGTAAGCAAGTTCTTCGCTGGTTTATCTTTGAATGCGCTAGAGTTATTTCGAATGCTTGAGCGTTTTTGTCCCTTGATATCCCGTGCGTGGAGCTTGGATTTGCTTCTCTATTTATAGTCGTGACCCAGACATTTGCCCGTGGAGAGGACGATGCCACGTGTCACAAGCTTCCAAGGAAAACGACCATATGTTCTAATTGTTGCAGCAGAGTCGTTGGTTACTGTGCATGAGAGTAGCTTTAGTTGGTCAGAGCAGGTAATGCGTTGACGGCTTCTCATTGGTCGAGGTTTGTGGTAGGTGAGATATGTCAGACATCGGTCTTCATTGGAGTTGACTCTCATTCATCCCCGTATGATCTTCTGCTGACTTTCGAGTGATGTTAAAATTTGGGTTGTTTCCTGTCGGATACAGTAGACTTGATCCAGTCTCTGTCTTCTTCTTCTGAGTCGGCTGACAAAGGTATTCTGCTGAGTAATGATCAGTTGATGACTCCGAAGGTACTTAGCTTTGAATATGTGGTTCTTCTACTGATGTCGGTCAGCCGACGAGATGTCTTTTACTGAGCGAAGATCAACTGATGACTTAAGAACACAAGCTCTTACACTGATGATGTAGGGTTCTGGAAAGTAGGCTTCCTACTGAAGATCAGTCCAACATCTTACCCCGTACAAGACTTAGACACAAACAATAATGAAAATAAAAACAGTCTAGCCTATTACATCATCTAGTCCTATCAACACTACACTACTGATATCAGATGTGTTTTGAGATCTTCAATTCCATAGCATGAAACACTATGATTTCCCCCAATACTATTTTGCCCAATAAAATGCTAAGTATCTTCTACTGACTCATAACCCAACAGGTATTAATAAAGAAAATTTCTTGAAAGGTCGATTTTGACCGTATAATTAGCTGATAAAGTCTCGCTCGATCATGAGGCAAGACCGAGCGGGACTTGGAATAGAATGAGTGGGACTTAACAAGGCCGAATGAGACTCTGTGAGCGGGATTCTGCTCCCTACCAAGTCAAAAAGTGGAGCGAGACTTAGCAGGCCGAGCGGGACTCCTGCTGTGAAGCTGAGCGGGACTTGCCGAGTGGGATTCTACACTTTGAACTAAATTAAATTAAATGGGTTTTTAATGGGTTTCAGTAGTAAATTAAATTTATTACTATATTTTTATGTATTGAACATGTTGAAATTTTAGTAGCATATATGCAAATATCAAATCGAATATTATAACTTCATATTTATATTTGAATACTAAACCAAATCAAATCGAATATCTATATTTGAATTCGAATATCAAAATTTCGAATACGTATATCGAGTTTCAAATATGAATATTGAATGAAGTAAAAATATTGGATTTGTTTTACATCCCTAAAGTAAACTTACAATTTAGTTAATACTTCATTCATCTCATTATTGTTGGTCTACCGTGAAGTATACCAAATATTTGGTATTGAAATTGATTATACCGTATATCGTACAATCTTATTAGTATACTATATTTTACGGTATACCGAACATTTACGTTATATCAAATATTGACGGTATACCGATATATCATGTTATACTAGAATTTAAAGGCATACCCAATATTATTTATTTAAAAACACATGCATATATTTAAATATATAGATATATAACACGTGTATGGATATGATTTAGTAAAATAAATATACTTATCATATTACTCACATATTTAGATAAATAGGTATACAATATGTGTGTGGAGTACTATTTATATTTTCTTTTATAATTCTAATAACATTTTTTTGCATAATTATCATTATTCATTAATGTAAAATATTAGATAATATATATATTATTATAAAAGACAATAAATCTAGAAATAATTAATACTATATAACAATAAATATACCAACATTTGTTGGTTCGGTATAAAACTATATAATTTGGTATTTGAAAATTCATACGTTACCGTAACATAAAAGATCGGTACGATATCATACTATACAAAAAATTATAGTATACCGATAAAGTTGGTATTTTCGGTACGGTATATACGATGTATCACGATATACCAATTTTTCGATATATTTACCTATTCTAAATGGAACGGAGGGATTAATATACAATGATTTTAATAAACACTCTAAAATTGTGAAATATTACTGTATTAAAATCATGGTTTTATAAGTACATAATTTTTCATACCTGTGATGACTGATGAGTAAATAGTACTTCATCCCTCCTATTAAAACCGCCTTATTTTAATGAGAAAACACTTAATAAATACTTATGTATGATTTTTTTAATGTTTCATAAATATTAAATTATATGGCTTTTATTGTCATGACCATCACCCTCAATTTCAGAATCCCGCAGGGTTTAAATGAGTTTGTTGCAACAAAACAAAGGAGTGCAAATATATATTTTATGTGAATCACTATAAAATATTCTTGCTCGACGTAAATCAATGAAAGTATTTTAATTTGGTTTTCTAATTTAAGAGAAGCTAACACAGAAATTAATTTTTATATAAGCATTAAAAATTGTTTATTTAAAAGTCAATTGCCAAAATAATAGTACTTAAAAAAATTATTTTCATACTACTTATTTATTTATTTATTCTTTCTACTGCCAATATAATAAGATTAAATATGAAAAATAAAAACTTTTTCGCATGTAGATGGTTATGTGGCAAGAAAATATGTTAGCTTAGGAAATATTATTGAGAGAGTTATTTTAGGAATTTCTCTTTTAAAGTATTATTTTAACAATTACTCGTTTATACAATTAAAAAAATTAGATAACTTAAAAATGGCAGTTGCCAATACGTACCGAAACTTTTTGCTTTAAAAAAAAAAAATCAATGATATAATAAAATCGAATTCCAAAATAAACGCCGAAGTAATGGAAAATCACTATAAATAAGATTACCAACATATGTTAAGACTGAAACATGACACTGGACACTGTATTCATATCCGATTTTAATAGTTAATGAAGACGTTCTGTCCCATTTTTTATGTTATTCTATGGCCAAAAATAAATTGGTGATACATGTATTCTATAATTCTATATTGAATCTGGATTGGTAACCCCACAATTAAGTATTTTGAGCTAAAAATGTGTACTATTTCATTAGTGCGTCATGAAATGAGATAAAATATTAGAATAAAAGATCCTTAGTAATAAGCATCATAGCATTTGATAGTCTTTGTTTGCACTATCAATAAAATTATCTGATTATATCACTAAATTTATTATAAATTATATTACTAAATTTATAATAAATAAATATAAAAACTTTCGATATTCCATACATTACATTAAATCAATATTATATTATATATCAGAATTGAGGAACCGTCAAAATGAATAGAATCATGGTTGTCGTATATCAAAACCTACTCCCTCTAAAACTTGGTAAATAAAAAAATAAAAATCCTTATATAAGAATCAAGAGTCCAAGCTAAGTACATGGGATGTCTCTTTGCTAATCTCAGGGAAGAGAAGAAAAGAAGGAATATATATAGACTATAAATATTAGTGTGTACATATACGTGTAGAAGTGAGAGAGACGAGAGAAGATATTGACTTTAAAGAGATGGGGCCATCAATAATTATGGATTCTTTAAAACAAGTCAATTTTAATAAATGATTCTTCCACTGTCATATGATAATATACAATATGAATGGTGTCCTTTAACTCTTCTATGGACCATTAAAATATGTAAAATTCCATTCGTCCCCACAATTCTATTAAAAGGTGCCTATATAAACTATTTTCAATGTCTAATGTGTTCCCGACCTCAACACCTACTCAATTGATGGCTTTTTTTTCCTCCTCACATTATTAATATTCACTCATGTAAGAATTTCTTTGATAAAGAGATTAAATATATATTTACTATACTTTAGCACATATAGCTTATATTATCTTAATAATTGGTATCCAAATCAAATTTTGCTTATTTAATATAATAAAAATATTATGTAAAAAATATTCATTCATGTCTAGCCTGTCGAAATACTATTTAATTTTTCTTTTTCTTTTTTTTCCCTAGTAAAAACAGATTGTTTTTAGAGGGGGATGTCAACTCTATATATATTAAAGTTGGAAAATGTAAAAATATACATGATGTTCCATAAATGCAAAAATGTACAAATTTACCTACTTCACATGTATTGTGTGTGTGCAGTGTGTGCAGACTGTATGCACAGTGTGTGTCGGCTGCTTTAGCCTTGTTTTTCGTGTTGCCTCGATTTAGATGAAAACTTATTTTATGCATGCATGAAATAAGATGTGTTGATAAAAAAAAATTTGCTTCTAAAGATATAAAAAAAATATATATATATATATATATATATATATTTATTTGAGGTGAAGAAAGGTTAAACTCGAGACCTCCTTAATATTCCCAAACAAAGATACCGTTGTGCCATTATGAATTCTCATAAAATTTGTAACCTTTTTATCTCTAGAAGATAAGTGTAGACTAAACAAAATAAAATAAAAATTTAAGGCACAAATAGGGATCTAACCAGAGACGTAACATGTTTTTTCCAAACTATAAAACCATTTTACTAGTATACATTCTCCTTAATTTATATAACTAATAACGTTATTATATATATTATCATATATATTATATATAAAATCATAGATTTCTAAATATTCTTACGTAATTATTCCTAATTATTCTTACGTAATAACCATTGTAACAGGAATGAGAATATTAGGGTTCCAAATTATTCTTACGTAAAACCTTGATAAGTATTATCATATATATTATCTATACAATCATAGATTCCTAATTATTCTTAAGTAAACCTTGATATATATATTTGAAAAATATTCAAGATTATCCTATATATTATCCAATTTCGAAACTAAAAAGGATTCAATGTTATCCTATATATTATATACAATATTATCCTATATAGTATATACAATATTATCATATATATAATACTTTATATTATCAAACCTAATATAACCAATAATTGAGTACTGTAAATAGAATAATTGAGTACCGTAAATAGTGTTACATTTTTAAATCCTATTAAAAGTAGTCAACAAATCTGAACCATTGGGAGAAAGCATGCTGAAAGGAATATATGGGAACTCGTTTTTGACTGAAGTTACACGACATGTTGTATAATTCTTCACACATATTCTCTTCTTCTTGACACTCCTTGTTGTTGTTCTTTGTTAATTTAATTTAGACACTTTTGTTAATTTAATTTAGCCAATTTTGTTAATTTAATTTAGGGATTTTCGTCAATTTAATTTAGGCAATTTCGTTAATTGAATTTAGACAATTTCGTTAATTTAATTTAGGCAATTTTGTTAATTTAATTTAGGCAATTTCGTTCAAGTGGGATTTAGGAAATTTCGTTAATTTAATTTAGGGATTTTTGTCAATTTAATTTAGGCAATCTCGTTAATTGAATTTAGACAATTTCGATAATTTAATTTAGGCAATTTCGATAATTTAATTTAGGCAATTTCGTTAATTTAATTTAGGCAATTTCGTTAATTTAATTTAGGCAATTTCGTCAATTTAATTTAGGCAATTTCGTTAATTGAATTTTAAAAATTTTTGTAATTTAATTTATGGAATTTCGTTAATTTAATTTAGTGATTTTCGTTAATTCTGAACTAACTTTCCATGGTGTTAACGAAGAAGATAAACATAATTTTTGATATTGATAAAGTTGTAATATTGAATAAGATAAAGTTGTAAACATAATTAATAGTGAATGTCGTATGAAATAATATTTAGATATAGTATTTAATAGTGAATGCCGTATGAAATGGATTAAACAATTACTTTTTAATATTTAGATAAACATAATATTTAAATGGGACATATTTAATAGTGAATGCCGTATGAAATAATATTTAGATGGCATGCATTTAGTTGGCATGCACCGTAAATGAAATAATTTTGTTGGCATGCACTTAGTTGGCATGCAGCGTAAATGAAATAATATTAATTTGGCATGCAGTTAGACGAGATGGCATGCATCTAGTAATGCTAATATTTATTTATTTTATCATCCGCGGACATTTTTTCATAACTATAGGTTTGATATATAAGTATGAGTTTAGCTTAATATATATAAGTACGAGATTAGCTTAATATATTAGGGGGATAATAGATATATAAGTCTGAGATTAGCTTAATGTATATGTGAAGTCACGTGAATAACATAAAAAAGTTAACTCACGGTATAACTATGATGATATTATAGTTCTTTTGTTTAGGTATAAAACAGAGTAGTAAGATTTATTTGGGCAGTGCTAAGATAATTGTAAAAACACGAAAACATCTTATGTATGAACAAGTCATTTACTGGAGAATAGTATGATTTCAGTGTTTTTCGTGTTCATATCGGCTTTCTAGGGTTTGATTTCAAAAAACTAGGTTATTCATATTGCATTTGTAATACTACTTTGTGGTTCATGAATAATTACAACATATAACTTCGAAACAGTTTGATTTGAAATAGTATATTGTACTGAGACTAAATATTACATTTTCTTTCGTTGGATTATACTAAATATTATATTGTACTAAGACTAAAAAAAATTGGAGATTGCTAGAATTATTTCCGTAAGTGTGAGTATGATATAATTATTATTATTATAGATATTGGTATTACTAATATAGATTGGTATTAGCTTATTGTATATGTGAAGTCACATAAATAACATAAGGTAGTTAACTCACAGTATAACTAGATATTATAGTTCTTCTGTTTTTTTTCATAAAATGGAGTATTAAGATTTATTTGGGTAGCACTAAGATAATTTTAAAAACAAAAATATATCTTATGTATGAACACATCATTTACTAGAGAATATTATTATTTCATTGTTTTTTCATGTTCATATCTGCATTCTAGGGTTTTGATTTCAAAAAACTAGGTTATTCATATGACAATTGTAATACTAGTTTATGGTTCATGAATAATCATGCTCTATAACTTCAACAGAGCCTGGTTTGAAATAATATATTGTACTGATACTAAATATATTTTTTTTTGTTGTATTAGGTTCTGAATTTTTTCTTTCTTCGCATAATACATCGTAATATAATGTTACGGTTCAGGCAAAAGTGTGAAGATGTATTTATGTAGTGCTAACGTGTGTTAAAGTCTTAATTTCTCTATCTCATTGTTTTTAAACTACTTCGTTAATAAGACTTCATACTTCAAATAATACATAAAACACAAAGTAGAAATATGACACAACAAATTTAATCTTGTGTCTCCCTCTTTGAACATGTCCTCCTTGTGTGGCCTCTTTCGTGACAAACACCACACTTTCTGCTACCACTTTGTCTTGAGCTTGTGGAGGCTTGTGCCCCCGATCGGTAACGTCTTTGCTTTGGTCGACCGGCTTGATGCTTCGCCAGGGGCGGTAACAGTGGATCTACATCTCGAATGTGGTTAGGAATTGTCCAAAGCTCTAATGCAGGTAAAGAATTAAAGTGGTGTTCATATATCTCCTTGTGGTTGCTTGTAGTGTACATGTTGGGATTTTGTATACTGGAAGCACTTTTTATGCTTGTATACAATGTGTTTTTGTCCTTACCACTGTTTTATTCTCCTATCTAATAAATATGTATATTTGCACATGTTATCCTTTATCTTGTATAAAAGTTAGATTTGTGTGGTGTGTCGGGTATCACAGAAGACAACACAAATTGGTTGAACTGACAAAATATAAACAGTTATCACAGTTGAGACAACTTAAGGATAAGTTGTCGGTTTAAGCTGCAGTTTAGATAAGAAGTGGCTTGTCTTAGCTGCTTGTCTTTACTGGTACACTTAAGGTGGTGTATTGACGGATCACAGTGAGATGTGTTCTCCTAAATGACCTTAGTGGAGAACCAAGATCTCGGTGACTTAGCTGGTCTTAAGCTTGGTAAGACTTCAGCTGAGTGCATTTGGCTATCTATCACATTGACCTACTATGGTGAACGTCATCGCGACCGGATCTACGTATCTTGGGTGTTAGTAGTTATTTGTGACTACTATGGTAAACCCGGCCGGTTGATTAAGTTCAGGTGTGTTAATAAGGTCGAGTGGTACTACTCAGGAATATAAGATATTAATTAATTTAAGCTGTCAGTGAGCTTAATTAATTAACGGATATTTCTATCTTAAATACGGATATCGATTAAGTCTAAAATACAAGCCCTTGCTCAATTTGGGATAAAGGGGTAAGTCAGCACGGATTCTCTAGTGGAATGAATCTGTGTTTATCAATTAATTTTGCTCTGGGCTGAGCATGGATAATTAATTAATTTGAGGCCCAGCTTTATTTCTTGTATTGGATCCCTGATCTGGCCCAATTAGTTGCCTAGTAATTTATTGTCTCTCAGAAATCATTATTAATGGATTAATGTATTTTTACATTATTTAATAATATTATTTATCTGGAATTAATTGGTTAGGCCAATTAATTGATAAATATTAGTAGCCCAGTAAATTAATTAATTATATTATGGGCTGGTTATGTGGAAGCCCATTAGAAATATAATTAAATTAATGGGTTACAAATATATTAATATTATATTGGCTTTTGAAGCATATATATATTAGTATTCTGTTCAGAAACAGAATGCACACCCACATAATCACACACGCATATCGTGTTTGAGAGAGAGATAAAAATTTATTTTCTTCAGTTCTCTGACCACCCAGAGGAAGAAAAAGGCCGGGACACAGATCAGAAGGTCTAACACAGGAGCAACAATCAAAGCCGCGACAACACACCAGGAGGAAGGTATCGGTTTCTAACCCTAATTATTCCTTCAGTACATAGTGTGAACATAGTTGTAAAATTGGTCTCCGCTCTCCCTATCAGTGAAAACAACACTGTGTTAGATATATAATAAAAGATTAATAAGTGTAAAAGAACTCCTACAGAATAGCAGCGACAGCGTGGGAGCATGGCATTAGATCCACATCAAATTCATGACACGTATACGTTTGGTTCTCCAAGTCCACCTTATAGTTGTGATTTTTCCCATCGTTCACTTTGTATCTTCCTCTTGCGGTCAAGGCCACAGTATATGAGCATGCAAGGTCAATCTGCGCGCTTAACTTCCTCTTCGCAATGTCCACCAATGGATGGTCATTCTTACTCAGCAGTTGTCGCCTTTCATCCCACCATGACTCCAGGATCGCTCGTATAGTGTCTATCAGCGAGCAAGTCGGCAATCGACGAGACCACAAAAGTCTTCTGTTGAAAGACTCGAGACAATTTGATGATAGAAAACTGTAGCGATGTCGCGCGCATTGCGACCGTGCCCAACGTTCGGGACCAACCTCGATGAGCTTGTTATATGCTCCTTCACTCGCCACAAGGATTGATGCCATGTATTTCCTAAAGTCTGACTCACGGTATGCAGTGGCTGCCTGTCGGAACATGTAGGGTATTCCATTCTTGTAAGAAGTGAGCTTGTTCCGAAGATGAAAGTTGCAAAGGCAGTGAAGAACTCCGGCAAACACTCATTCGACAACATTTTTAATACTAACGTGCTGGTCAGACACGATCACTAGGTCACCGCTCGATCCGCACACTCGCTTAAGATTCGGCAAAAACCACGCCCAAGAGTCATTGTTCTCAATTGGACCAATGCCAATGGCGAGCGATATAAGTTAATCGTTGCAGTCTTTAGTAACTGCAGCAAAAAGGATGCCCGTATTCTTTCCCTTCAAGTGGATCTCATCCACTACAATCACCTTTCTAAAATGCCACATAAATGTGGGGATGCACTGGCCCCATGCAACAAACGCGTACTCGAACCTCCCGTCGCCGTCAACACGAAGATTAGTTACCGTTCGAGTTTTGCCTGCTTCAACATGTGCAAGTATCGAGGGAGCATCTTGTACGATTCTTCGTGGCTCCCATAAATCAACTCAATCGTCTTGTTTCTAGCACGTAGGGCCTTATAATACTCCACCTTCACACCAAATTTCAGACGCATCTCATTGATTATGTCTCGAGGTCGCAACATCATGCCCTCTATACGCATTCTTTGCCCAAAATAGGCTCCGATAGTCTTCGTACTAATTGTTATCGGCCTGGCATTATAAAAGTCGTACTGACATCTGTGATCCGGCACGAAATTATAAACTGTCCAATACATACCATTATGTCGTGCATGTACTCTGAATGGACAAAGATTGCCCAACAGACATTCAAACCACTGATACTGAGGACTTGCCCTCTTCACTTTCTAAGATCATCGACACTCTAAATGCCGACCAACGACTGTTGTTAGGGCGTCCTTCTTAAAAGATATTGCCGTTTCCGAGAATGCCCTCTTCAATCTTCTCTATATCCGTACAACCAATGACTCCTGCTTGACCTGGCGGAATAATTGGCACTAGCCAATTTCTGACTTCGTTGACGACTTTATTATCTTCATCTTGTAGGGTGAGTGCTCTATTCTGTGGCTGCTCTAGAAGTGTCAATAGTCAGTTTAAACCGCCTTCCCCACGAATCCACGATGCAAACTCATACATGGTTCCATAAATGTTTTGAGCGACAACATGTTTGTCTTCCTCATCCTCTTCCTCAACTGTATAATCCTCGTCGTATGCATCATCATCATCATTATTATCATCAACACCGTGATATTTTTGTTCTGCTTCTTCTTGCTCCTCTTGTTGCTCTTCTTCTTCTTACTCCTCTTGTTGTTCTTGTCTTCCAAACTCATATTCAGCTCTGCTTTGACTATATGCATCACCAAAAATATCGGGAAAACTAAATTGGCCACTTCGAACAAATGCATTGTCTGGCAAAGGGTAATCAAATGAAGGGACGTAATGTCGTTGTTGTGATGTTCCCGCGCAATCAGCCGAAGCCATCAAAACGACGCACACAGTTGGGTCGACCTCTAGGTTGATAAGTTGAACCAAGTCATCATCTGTCATCATTATTAACTTCATCAACTTTCCAGATTGAACATGCTCCAATGAATAAAGCGCATAGGGGGTAAGCCGTGAGTTAATCTATGTACGGGCTTTGATGCTCGCTCTTAAGGACGACAACGTTAATTGGTCGGTCCAAAGTGGGGCAAGTTGTTCATCCACACCTTTGTAATCCGAACCCAAGAAATAACCTCCATACTTTACAGTACACGTGTCCAGCTGGACATCTGGAAAGAATTAAAGAAGAAAAAAATATCTTAGTACTCTGCGAACCGTACTCAGTACTCCGTAAACAAGATATATGATAAAGATAACATGCGAAGAGCTAAGACAATACGTGAATTTAAAAATAATTTTAAAAAGTAATTATAATAATTTATTTCCGACTGTGTGCGTCAATTGTCACTAAGTAGATGAGTCAATTTCACGGACCAATAATTTATGTAGATAATTAAGCACAGACGATAAATATGACCAACAAATAGAATAGAAAATACGGACATACATACAAAAATTATAACAAGAATACTGCCGATAATTTCTACATCTTTATAAAATATTATTCGAATTACTTGAGAATTATAACAAGAATATTTCAGATATTCCTAAAATGAAATGAAACAAAAAATTATAACAAGAATATTATTCGAGTTATTGCGAGGAGATTTAGATGCTAAAAATATTCCTAAATTCAAGCAAGAATTATAATAAGAATATTTGAGATAGAGATTAATTGTGGATTAGGTTTAGGATTAGGGTTACCTTTAATGGTTTCTGGGAAAACAACGCTAAGCCCTTCTCGAGCGCTCTCTTGCTCTCTCCGCAGTCTCGCTCTCTCTCGTTCCCTTGCTCTCTCTACTCTCTCTCTCTCGCTCCCTTTGATTTCTCTTTGATGAAAGAAATTTATTCTTTATTTAAGTTGCAACTCTTATGTGCTGCATGTGATGAAAAGACGATTCAATATGAAAAGAATTGGATTCCTCTCCTACAGTGTATAGGCACTGCCCTCCTGCATCTCTATTTTATGCATGTGACTTTCTGGAAAAGGTAAGTAGAAGAAATCAAAGTGAACATTGTTGGTCCCGAGTGTACGGTCAGGTGTAGAGGGGGGGGGGTGAATACACCTGACTCCGATTTTCTCAACTTCGAACACGATCAGTCCTATTCAGGAAAGTGCCGTACTGAAATAATTCGGCGGACCAAATAGCCGTTTCGAATCGTGTGTGGCAAAGAGTTTCGACTCTACCGAGATCTCGCTAGCCGACCGAGTCGAATTTAGTATCAAACGGTAGAGTTCAGCGGTGCGGAAAAGTGTAGGCCCAAATCAGTTGAGTGGAAAAACCGTTTTAGCAAGTCTCCAGTTCAGCAAATAGACAGTTCAAGTATCTTTGAGACAGTTGTATGATTTTAAAGTAGGTTTTCGGTATGAACAAGTAAAATCAATGCAACAAGTAATCGAAAGCAATAACAAGACACGCATTTTTAAAGTGGTTCGGATATCAATCGATCCTACGTCCACTGTCCCCGAAAAGTTTAGGAGGCTATTTATTATACGGAGTTAGTCTCGGTCGGCTTGTGCACGGACAAAGCCGTGGCTTGGGGATTATACTGAGCAAGTCCTAGTTTACAAAGGCATCAAACTAAAGTGTTTGACAAACTTCTCCAACTATGAAGGAGTCCTTTTACAATAAGGATTGGGTTCAAATATGAACTCCTTCGTCTAAGCTATAAGTATGTTCTGTTGAGCTTAGGGTTAGAGGGATAGGGAATGAGAGTGTGGGAATGAGAGAGTGGCTTCCAGATCGACGAACATCTGAAATAAGCTTTAGGTTCGTGTATCGTCGATTTGGATACTAGAGGCTCTTCTAACAGTTTAGCTTGGTTCCCTATGAGCTGAGAAGGTAGTCTTTCGCCGGAGATAGATCTTCAAATTCTTGCGGAAGACTTAGGGTTTTCTGGTTCTAGCTCGTTTGAATGCTTGTGTTTGTTTTCGTCGTTAAGCTTATGGGCATTTGTCTCTCTCTCTTGTGCCCTTTTTCAAGGCTTGAAATGTCCCTCTATTTATAGAGCAGAGATTGGAAAAGATCCGTTGGAGACGATCTTCCTTTCTCTCTCTTTTGGCGGCTAACGGCTCTTTTTGAAGGATGTAACAGTGTCCTTTCCTTCCTTTTCTGGAAATATGTTGACTTGCAGCTTTAGTAGGTAGAGACACGTGTATGCTTGTCATTTGTCGAGGATTATGGAGTGGTTGAGACGGAACAGACTTCGAGGCATACTGAAGCTGACTTCTCTTTTCCTCGTACTTGACAATACCGGATTGTATATTCAAAAAGTGTCCGACGGTTCGAAGACCGGCTCGCCGTTCTTGAGTCGATCTTCATTCGGTAGAGAGACAGTGAGGGTACTCTGCGATGGTCGGCTCCGAGTTCGATGAACTACTCCCGCCGAGTTCGGTTCTCCGACTCCTTCGATATCTTGCTCCCGCCGAGTCCGAGAAATACTGAGTCTTCTACTTCTGGTGCTGAGGCTGATAAGCTACTGACCGCCTTAACCAGAGCAAAGTGTCTACTGAGTCTGAAACCTCAGAGACAAAACAATTACACGGGAATGGTTCATTAATCAAGATAGGGTTTTGGGATCTTCAAATCTTCAGATAGGTACAGAGCACGAGGCTACTGAGCTTACGGTCAGTGCTGAAGACAGAATCATTTCCCACTAAGTATAACAGTGCTGAGGATAGAATCATCACCCAACAATTTCCCCCTATTTGATGATGCCAAAACCTATCATCTATGCTAACACTAAACTATCAGAAACAGAGCTCCTTACATTATTACAAGTAGGATCAGTGGAGTTTGTTCTTCAAGTTCTAGTCTACTAAGGGGAGCAGGGCAAAACAATTTCCCTCTATCTAAACAATTTCCCCGAAACACAACAACTAGACTATCAGATCTAGAGAAGCAATAAGCTGACAAGTAAGATAAAGTGAGTGTGTGAGTCAGCAATCACTTCAGTGATTCTGAGTGTTTAAGCATAAAACAAACACGGTTGTTTAGACAATAAGATATTGTCTGAGCCAAAAGAGAATGTATATATAAGATATGAAAGTTCAGTACATTACATCTCTTTCTAAGCTAGGAAGATAAAGAAATCTAATACTAAGAACGCTTGTACTGCTTGATCCTGTCCATAAAGTTTTGCGATTCGACTCGGAGGGGGGGGCAAGCCATACATTCCGTATGAGTTCTTCCTCGGCTCGAGTATTCGGCGAAGTCTGCTGGCTCATCTTCTTCAAGTCCTCTGTTCACGGCAGCATTCTTCACTTCCTTTTCTATTACTCCATGATGGATTGAGTCATCATTTCTTCTTGGCGGAGGTATGATTCTGGGCTCAGGAACACTGACTTCTATACCTTCAGACACGGCTTTATGCAAGTATACGTATAGATCCGATTCTGTTATCATCATCCATTCTGTGTAAGCATCAGTCTTAGCCTTGTCTGGCCAGAACCTCCAGAAATAATTGCGCTTGATAAACTTTATCTTTGCAGATTCCCATCTCTGAGTAAACTGAGCAGGCATCCAATCGTCTGTCCTTGGCCATCTATGCGATTTCAGATCAGCTGGCTTCCTGAACCTTTTGTATCGATAAGGAATATCAGATTTTGAAGGTACTCTCAGCCTGGCCTCTTGTTCAGTACGAATTCTCAGTGTCTCAAGATCTGCCATATGTATTCTCTGTCTGGCAGCTTCTATCTGTCTGGCTTCCTCTCCTCTGTAGAGATACCTATCCATCTGAGCGAAAATGGCTTCGATCTCAACATCTTGTTCTTTGGATCTCATATAGGAAGGTTGGTGAGGAGAGTCTTCTGAGTCAGCAGGGGTACTGGATTTCTCTTTGGATGTACCCTGCTTCTTTGTATTCTTCTGTTGTTGCTCCTTTTCCTTTTCTCTATCTTCATCATCATGAATCTTGAGCTTCCTTGGAGGCAACCTAGCAGTTTTCTTTCCGCCTCGAGCTGGTGCCTTAGTTTTGCCTTGAGAGGTCTTTGCTTTAGGCTTGTTGGCAGCCTCAGCTTTGGCTATCTCCCTAGCAAGCTTCTCATCAGCTGCTATCTGAGCCTCCTCTTCAGCAGAAATGTATCTGTTTGATTTCTTTGCTGGAGGGGTCGGGAGTTCCAGTACTTTCTTCCCTTTGCCTGGAACAGGTGGTGGTAGAGGGGCTTCTTCCTCTTCTGAATCATCATGTTCAGCATACTCAGCAACCTCCTTAACAATATCAGTAGGAGTCTGGGTTGCGTGAGTAGCTGTTCCAGAGCCACTTGGGCCGGTCTCTGCTGTGCTCGCAGCGGAGACACCCTAGGTCTGAACTTCGCTTGCGTCTGCTACTGACCTGGTTTTCTTGGCGGGCTTCACTGGAGCTTCCCCCTTAGTGAATTTGGCTGTGGGTTTAGTCAGGGTCAGCTTGGGGGTTGGCTTGTCCCCTTTTTCACTGTCTTTCTTTTCTTCCCTTTTATCCTTTCCTTCCCCCTTTTTTGCATCATCAATTATTACCGGAGTCGGAGTGGATATCTTTAGGTCTAGGCTTTTGTAAGAGGTTGACAGAGAGTCGAGAATGTCTTTGATTTTTGTTAGGGCCTCATGAAGCTCATTCCTCTCAGAAACAAGATCTTCACTGTATTTCTTGTGGGAGAGTTCAGCCGCAGCCTTAAATTCCGTCAGCTTCTCAGATACCTTATCCTCCAGAGCTTGTTGAATATTGTTGAGTCTGAGCTCAGTGGCCTGGGATAGGTTTGAGACTGATTCAGTATGAGTGGGCTGAGAGGCCTTGAATTCTTCAAGCAGTTTGGCCTGTCCCTCCTGAATCACTCTGAGCTGATCTTCAAAGTCCTGTCTCTGCTTTGCCAGCGCGTTTGAGACAATGGAAGAGACATCAGGGGCAGCTGAGTCGGATAGAGAGGTTTTCAGCCCCTGAAGCTCAGCGCTATTGGCTTCAGCAGTTGTCTTCCATACTTTATGGACAACTTTGGCTAGAGCTCTGTTCTGAGCTCCTTGGCTTTTCAGTGCCTTGGCCATGGACTTTGAGCGTCGGCTTTTGGGGCAAGGCGCTACTTCAAACTGAGATGTTAGCAAGAGCTGAGCAGGCTCTGCAAACGTTGAAGTACCAGCCGCCGACTTCACAGGCCCAAGGATACCGAGCAGTAGATCAGAAGTTTCAGTAGTTGTATCCTTGTCCTGGCGTACTCCCTCATCAGGCTTCCCAGGGCCTGAATCATGGGGTGGGTCCTGACCGTCGTGGTCAGATCCATCTGAGGGGGCTGAGCCTGAAGTCTGCTGCCTATCGTTCAGTAAGGCCAGCATCGCGACCCTCAGATCATCAAAGTTACCTAGGTCAGCAGGCCTGGAGTAGCCTATTTGCTGCCTTAGGTGCTGCTCCTCCTGATGTAATTGGTCACAGGAGTAGTGAAGGATGAGGCGAAGCTGTGGGTGCCACTCTTGGAACCTTAGGAGCATGTGGAGCCTGGCCTGTCTAGCAATTAACACCAAGTCTTGGTGGCCAGCGATCTCCGGTATTTGGTCAGCTATCTCTCGGAATGCTTGAGATCTGAGCGCTGAGGCCTCCATTCCGATTGATTCTTGCTTAGACGCCGTTTCTGAGCGTCAAGATCTATGGCGGACGTCTGTTTTTCAGCAGATGGCAAAGTGCTGAGTGGTGGAATATCAAGCGGGCTTTCCAGAGTTTATATATCAGCACTCTGGCTAGGTTCAGCTGGAACCCCTTGATCCACTTCTTGAGTCTGTTCAGTGGAGACGGCCTTCTCCACCGAATGAGTCTCCTCGGAGGACTCTGACTCATCTATTAGCTGCATAGGAGTAGAGTACGTTCGAGTAGCATGTTCGTAGCTTTGTTCGGCAGTTGGTTGTTCAGTAGTTTCCTCCGGTACAGCCTCGAATTCAGTAGGGACATCAACGATGGCTTTCTTCAGACGTTTAGCCGATGTCTTAGAAATTTTCGCTAGAGGAGACCTCTTCTTGGTAGGCGTGGTTTGCTGAAGCGACGGTCCTGAACCGGTCTGCTGAAGAGCAGCTGTTCTGTTGTGGAACCTGATCTTCTTTACATTAAAGTATACCTTGTCCTCAAAGGTGATCTGGTCATCTCCACAGATATCTTGTATCATGATGGACAACTTCAGTCCATACAGCAGCTTGCCTTTTACTGTCAGGTTGCACGTTGCCTTATCAAATTTGGTAGCTTGAACCCTGAACTCTCGAAGAAAGAACTCCTTCCAGTTGATTTTTGCTTTGTCATATATTGCCATCATGAGCTGGATCTTGGGTCTCGATACTTGATCGAATGAACCCACTTGGCTTGTCAGTAGCTGCGTGACTATATAAGCTAGTGCACGGAACTGGGGCAAGCATCTTGTTCTTTGGGAAGGCCGCTACGAATGTGGTAGGCTTTCCGCGAGAATATAGATAGATAGTCGTCTATCCTGTCATCGTTGTAGCCAACATTGCTAACTCCTTCAGCAGGCAAAGCGAAGCTTCTCCTCAGTGCTTCTTTAATTGAGATCCGCTTCAGTTGCATAGAGGCATCGCCTATGGAGTGGACGGCAAAACGTCCAATGATGTCTCCAGATATCGAATCTGAGTTGAGGTATATCTGAGACACCTGACGAGGAAGGAAGAAGGTAGGCTTCCTTGAGAGGAACTGCTCCAAACCAGACGCTCTCAGATACGAGAAAATCTCATCCATGAAGTCAAGGTTGCAGGCGTCAAACTGCATGACGGGTTCGCACCAGACACGGTCTTTGTCTAAGATTTCCTGCATGTTCCCTGGGGAGACGAGAGAAAGATTTGCCATTTTATCTGTCATAAGAAAAGATTATAAGTATCGTTTGTTCATAAAACAGTTAGTATAGCGATACTGAAAAGAGATAATGAAGTATAGTAACAGATTTAATAATCATACCGATAAAATTATGAGAATGGAGAAGATAAGAAGCAAGTAAAGGATTGCTAGAGATCTCAGAATTTTCGGAGCAAAGGATTTGAAGATATACTAATGGCGGTTTCTAAGATATGATCGAAAATATATATCTAACGTGAAGGTGAACAGTTTTCGATCAAAGGCCAAATTTAAATCTGCTTTATGATATGGACGGTTAAGATTGGATATTATAAAGAAGGTAATGATCACAGTAGCCGCCTAAGTCAATGCCAGTTGTAATTTGCCTAAGTAGTAACTATGAGAGGACATGCATTAAATGCGTGGCAGAATTCAGCATACTTATGCATAGAATGTCGTGCATTAAATGAGAGTCGTTTTCATTAAATGACAAACTTTAAGATAATTAATACCATGCTGAATCTGAATTATAAGTGCAGAATAATGTTCTATTAGTTACTACTGAGTAGAGATACGCAAACCTGTCAGCTGAACATAGTAGTCAGCTGATACCTCATGTAGATGGTTGTTGATTCTCTACGTACTGATTATACTCAGTACTTAGAGTGAACATTCCCCCTCACTGAAATGGTCCTCTCTTGAAGACTCTTACTGACTGGGGTCATTAGGGTCCAGCAGACCTAGCTCTACTGAAAGTTCTTTGAATCTGGATTCAGCTAGAGGCTTGGTCAGAATATCAGCCATTTGTTTGTCAGTACGGATCTTTTCCATCCTGATATCCTTCTTTTCGACATGGTCACGAATGAAGTGATGCCTAATATCCACGTGCTTGCATCTCGTGTGAAGTACAGGGTTCTGAGTGATTGCAATAGCACTGGTACTATCACAGAATATCGGCACTTCATTCTGAATGACGTCATAGTCTCTTAGCTGCTGTCTTAGCCAAAGGATTTGGGCGCAACAACTTCCGGCAGCCATGTATTCAGCTTCAGTAGTTGACGTGGCTACTGAGTGCTGCTTCTTTGAAAACCATGAGATCAGCTTACTTCCTAGGAACTGACAAGTTCCTGAAGTTGATTTTCGGTCAATTCTACATCCTGCATAGTCAGCATCAGAATAGCCAGTTAGTTCAATATTGTCATCAGCTGGATACCATAAACCTATGTCAGGTGTGCCTCTGAGGTAGCGGAGAATCTTCTTTCTTTGAGTCCATGTGGCTCGCTTAGGATTCGCCCGAAATCGAGCGCAGACACCTACATCATAAGTTATGTCGGGACGAGTAGCCGTTAGATATAATAAGGAACCAATTATTGCACGAAATTCGGTTTGGTCTATCGATACTCCCTCTTTATCAAGATCGATTTTCATATTCGTGTTCATCGGGATCTTGATAGGTTTGCCGGATGTGCAACCGAATCTTTTGATGAGGTCTCGAGTGTATTTGCCTTGGTTAATAAACGTTCCCTTTTCAGATTGTTTGACTTGAAAGCCGAGGAAATAGTTCATTTCACCCATCATTGACATCTCGAACTTGTCCTTCATCATTTTCTCAAACTGCTGACACGTGACGACGTTCTTCGATCCGAAGATAATGTCATCTACATAGATCTGCACGAGTAATAAGTTGTCTTCCAGTCGAATGCTGAACAACGTGCGATCTACTGTGCCTTTCTAAAAACCTTTCTGAAGAAGAAACTCTGACAGGGTATCGTACCAAGCCCTGAGTGCTTGTTTTAACCCATATAGAGCCTTTCTGAGTCTATAAACCTGATGTCCCTGCTGAAAGCCGGGTGGTTGTTCTACATAGACTTCTTCTTTCAGTACGCCGTTCAGGAACGCAGACTTCACATCCATTTGATAGACTCTGAATCTTTGATGTGTTGCGTAGGCTAGGAATAGTCTGATTGCCTCCAATCTTGCAACTGGAGCGAATGTCTCATCGAAATCTATTCCCTCAGCTTGACAGTAGCCTTTCGCCACGAGCCTTGCTTTGTTCCTTACTATAACGTTGTTTTCATCTCGCTTGTTCTTGAAGACCCATTTTGTTCCAATGACGTGTTGATGCCGGGGTCTGTCAACAAGCTCCCAAACTTCGTTTCTCGTGAACTGATTCAGCTCCTCCTACATAGCTATGATCCAGTCAGCATCTTTAAGTGCATCCTCAATCGTCTGAGGCTCTTCAGTAGACAAGAAGCAGGAATATAATGCGCTTTCTCCTTGACAGAATCTGGATATTATCTTGAGTTTTGCTGAAGGATCTCCAATGATTAGATCAAGAGTGTGAGCATCTAGCCACGATCTACGATGTTTCAGCTCTTCATCTGGAATTTGATCAACACAGATAGTAGGTGAGTTAGGCATTTCAGTTGTACTATTCTGAGATTGAAGCAATTCAGTAATGAGAGTGTGATCTACTGAGTTTCCAGGTTCAGGGGCATTCAGCTCAGGAACATTAATAGATGTTCCCCCTGAGTTGTTATTCTCAGTAGTGGTCTCAATTACCTCTAAGGTTTCTTCATCGACCTGAGTTACCTGGGATTGACTCTGTTCAGGAGAGTCAATCTGTTCAGCTACTTGCGTTGCTGGTTCAGATTTAGTAGGCTTATCTTTAGTTTCTTCATCTGAATCATCATCCCAACAAAGCTGGATCCCTTCAGGTTTGTCTTTTAGGTTCAGATCCTATAGCTGAATACTGATGTCCTCAGATTCAGACTTAGAGTTATTGCTCCTGTCTTCAGTGGCAAACTCATTAAAAACAACATGAGGGCTTTCTTCCACGCAAAGGGTCCGATAGTTGAATACTCTGAAAGCTTTGCTGACTCGAGAGTATCCTAAGAATACTCCCTGATCTGACTTTCTATCAAAAGTTTTCAGTTGATCTTTCCCATTATTGTAAATAAAGTACGAACAACCAAAGATACGGAAATAAGATAAAGAAGGCTTCCTGCCGTTCCATAGTTCATATAGTTCGGCAGTCCTCTTGCTAGAGTGTTCCTTGCTAGTTTGTTGAGCATTTTGAAGTTGAGGTGGCTGAGTCTCCTATGCCAAAGCCATCCCGTACGGCTGTCGTTCTTCGCCAACAGACAAGCTTCAGGTTCTGCTGAGTTCCAGTCAGCTACATATATATTCTTTTTACGCGAACCTGATAACACTGTTTTCCCTGTGGATTTACAATGACCACCACGAAACCAGCGTAAAAAATCACTCTATTCGAGTTATCACAGAATTGACTAACAGAGAGAAGATTATGCTGAAGTCCTTCAACATATGATACTCTAGGAACTGTGGCAGTTCCAATGCTGAGTGCTCCATATCCTCTTGTGTAGCCTTTTGCATTGTCTCCAAACTCGATTCTGGGTCCTTCTTCAGCCTATATAATTCTTCGGCAGGTTCCTTTGGTACGTCATATGTCTTGAGCATCCACCGTCCACATACCAAGGATCTCTCGTGCACCCGCAAAACGGAATTATATTCGGGTACCCTTTATTTTGCTTTTGGGTCCTTAGATGTTAGTTTTAGTAACCCAAATCTGTCTAACAACCCCGGTGGTTTCGGACGGTTTCTTTCCACTTGAGTCAACATACTTGACCACCTTGGCTGGTCAAAGCCGACTTCTTAGGCCGTTCGGGTTCGGGAGTCCGGATCTTCGAGCCGTGGACTCGCCGACCTTTGCCTTTTGTGCGATTTTCTTCTTTTTTCGACTCTTGGAACCTCTTCGACTATAGGATCATAGTAATATGACCCATACCGAGCTGGATGTGTCAACCGAGGTGGTCCATACCGATCAACCCACTTAACTCGCTAGTTCCCCCTTTGACCGAACCGGGGTGTCTTGGTATTGATCTTACGGTCGGAATCCGATGCGTAGGATGAGGTGCTTTCATCTTTTGTTTGTTCTTTCTTTGAGGGGTTCGAACATTTGCATTGATTGTTTCCCCTCGAACAAACCTATCAGTTAGACGCACTTCGAGTGTACGGGGGCCAGATGAGGAAGCTTCCTGGTTGAAACCAAGTCCTTCCTTACAGTGCTTGGGCTTGTTGCTTGCAAGTATAGCCTCCAGCTTCTTTTCAGCGCCCATGTAACGCTCAGTCATCAGGTTCTTCCAGACATCATCACTCTTTTTCAGTGTGTCATGCTTGGTCTGAAGTCCTGGCAGTTCTTGCTTCAGTAGACTCAGTTCAGTATCTTTCTGAGTTAAGTCATTGGTCAAAACTGAAATTCGATCTTCTTGATGCTGAGACTTGGCCATCAGAGAGTTTATCTCCTCCCTGAGTCTCAACACAAGTCCTTCGGCTTCAGTAGCGGCCTGACTCTCCTGAGAAAGTCTCTGATTCTCCACTTTCAGGGTATCCAATTCCTGAAGAGTCTTACTGAGCTGCAGACTCATCTGAATTTGTTCGTCTAACAGTTCTTCATAAGTGGTAGCAACGTCCAAATTCTCATCTGCACCTAAAATAGTGTCGTGTGTGCAGTGTGAAGAGGAGTTAAGTGGTTCATGAGAATTTACCTCATCCTCTTCTCCTGCCATTAGGCACTTTTCAGTAGCTTCTTCAGCTTCAAGCTCTAAGGCCATAAAAGCTGCTTCATCATCCGATGAATCCATGAAGGAGTCGACTTCTTCTGAGTCATCTGAGATTTTGCCTGCAATATAAGATTGTCTCTTTTTGGCGAATTTCTCTCTCCTTGCCTTGCGTCTTTGCGCGTTCAAAGACTACTCGAGCTCAGGACAGTCATATTGATAATGTCCTGACTTTTTGCAGTTGTAGCAAGCGATGACTCTTTCTTCTTTGTTTTCTCTATCCTTTGATGGTGCTGAGTCATCCTTCTTTCTGCATTCAGAGGATTGTGAGTCAGGAGTGCGTTTTGGCGTATAATCCGACTTACCTTTTGTGTCTCGGTATGCTTTAGTTAGTTTTCTGCGCCTCTCCTTCTCCTTCTGATACTTCAAGGCGAGCAGCGCGTACTTCTGAGCGAGACTTCCTTCTTGTAAGTCGTTGAGTGAAGGTTCAGTCTTACTCGTTGTCTTGCTCGTCGCGGGAGATGCTGCGCTGACTGATGCTTTGAAGGCATGGTCAATTTTTATGTTAGCTTCAGCTCTTTGCTTTCGTTGAGGTCAGTCGAACTCAAACTCTTCTGCCTGAAGTTCTGAAAAGATATGGTCAGGAGAGACAACATCTAAATCAGAATGGCGCAATAAAGTGGCAAAAGGTGTCCAATGTCCGTCCGGCAGTGCCCTCGGTATCTTGAGATTCATCTCTCGGTTCTTTGAATGTCTTTCCCGGCCCGTTGATGGAGTTCATCAGATTCGTGAATCGACATTTAGATCTTCTATTTTGTCACCGGGCATGAGAGACAAATTTTCCGGCTTTTGGAGTTCCGGCGCTAGTTTGTTAGCTTTTATCTTCTCGAGTCCCCCGACTCAGTAGCGCTAGAGCGTCCCAGAGTTCCTTTGCAGTTTTGCATTCCTGAACCCTGCCAAGATACGAATCACTTAAGGTGGTTAGTATAGCGTTTCTGGCGACACGGTCTAAGTTATGAAGTTTCTTTTCCTCAGGAGTGAAGAGACTTCTGTCTTTGGGAATCTTCTTCCCGGTCACCATTCCTCCTCCAGCAGCTACATCCTGAGTCACGACGCTGTCGATCATAGGAACGATAGGCCCTTCCTCAAGTACTTCAGTCATACTATCGTGGAGGGAGGTCAGATGTGCTTCCGTCCTGACCCGCCATACCCCATAGTTCTCTACTGAGAACATAGGTACCATCCTTATACCTGACATATCAGCCATGAAGAATAATGATATAAATGTAGAGTGATATGCAGTGAAAACAATTTTTCGGATCCGTTCAAGTAGACCAGTTTCAGAACGACGAGAGTCTTATAGAACTCAGGTGGTTAGATGAACATCGTGCGCTCTGATACCAATTGTTGGTCCCCAGTGTACGGTCAGGTGTAGAGGGGGGGGGTGAATACACCTGACTCCGATTTTCTCAACTTCGAACACGAACAGTCTGTTCGGGGAAAGTGCCGCATCTTGAAATAATTTAGCGAGACCAAATAGTCGTTTTTAAATCGTGTGTGGCAAAGAGTCCGACTCTACCGAGATCCCGCTGGGCCGAGCGAGTCGAATTCCGTATCAAACGGTAGAGTTCGGCGGTGCGGAAAAGTGTAGGCCCAAATCGGTTGAGTGGAAAAACCGTTTTAGCAAGTCTCGGTTCAAAGCAAATAGACGAGTTCGGTATCTTTGAGACAGCTTGTATGATTTTAAAGTAGGTTTTTAGTATGAACAATAAAATCAATGCAACAAGAATCGAAAGCAATAACAAGACACAGATTTTTAAAGTGGTTCGGATATCAATCGATCCTACGTCCACTGTCCCGAAAAGTTCAGGAGGCTATTTATTATACTGAGTTAGTCTCAGTCAGCTTGTGCACAGGCCGTGGCTTGGGGATTATACTGAGCAAGTCCCAGTTTACAAAGGCATCAAACTAAAGTGTTTGACAAACTTCTCCAACTATGAAAGAGTCCTTTTACAATAAGGATTGGGTTCAAATATGAACTCCTTTGTCTAAGCTATAAGTATGTTCTGTTGAGCTTAGGGTTAGAGGGATAGGGAATGAGAGAGTGGGAATGAGAGAGTGGCTTCTAGATCGACGAACATCTGAAATAAGCTTTAGGTTCGTGTATCGTCGATTTGGATACTAGAGGCTCTTCTAACAGTTTAGCTTGGTTCCCTATGAGCTGAGAAGGTAGTCTTTCGCCGGAGATAGATCTTCAAATTCTTGCGGAAGACTTAGGGTTTTCTGGTTCTAGCTCGTTTGAATGCTTGTGTTTGTTTTCGTCGTTAAGCTTATGCGCATTCGTCTCTCTCTCCTGTGCCCTTTTTCAAGGCTTGAAATGTCCCTCTATTTATAGAGCAGAGATTGGAAAAGATCCGTTGGAGACGATCTTCCTTTCTCTCTCTTTTGGTGGCTAACGGCTCTTTTTGAAGGATGTAACAATGTCCTTTCCCTCCTTTTCTGGAAATATGTTGACTTGCAGCTTTATTAGGTAGAGACACGTGTATGCTTGTCATTTGTCGAGGATTATGGAGTGGTTGAGACGGAACAGACTTCGAGGCATACTGAAGCTGACTTCTCTTTTCCTCGTACTTGACAATACTGATTGTATATTCAAAAAGTGTCTGACAGTTCAGAAGACTGTCTGCCGTTGCTGAGTCTGATCTTCATTCAGTAGAGAGACAGTGAGGGTACTCTCCGATGGTCGGCTCACGAGTTCGATGAACTACTCCTCGCCGAGTTCGGTTCTACCGACTCCTTCGATATCTTGCTCCCGCCGAGTCCAGTAAATACTGAGTCTTCTACTTCTGGTGCTGAGGCTGATAAGCTACTGACCGCCTTAACCAGAGCAGAGTGTCTACTGAGTCTGAAACCTCAGAGACAAAACAATTACACGGGAATGGTTCATCAATCAAGATAGGGTTTTGGGATCTTCAAATCTTCGAGATAGGTACAGAGCACGAGGCTAGCGAGCTTACGGTCGTCTTTGAAGACAGAATCATTTCCCACTAAGTATAACAGTGCTGAGGATAGAATCATCACCCAACAATTTCCCCCTATTTGATGATGCCAAAACCTATCATCTATGCTAACACTAAACTATCAGAAACAGAGCTCCTTACATTATTACAAGTAGGATCAGTGGAGTTTGTTCTTCAAGTTCTAGTCTACTGAGGGGAGCAGGGAAAAACAATTTCCCTCTATCTAAACAATTTCCCCGAAACACAACAACTAGACTATCAGATCTAGAGAAGCAATAAGCTGACAAGTAAGATAAAGTGAGTGTGTGAGTCAACAATCACTTCAGTGATTCTGAGTGTTTAAGCATAAAACAAACACGGTTGTTTAGACAATAAGATATTGTCTGAGCCAAAAGAGAATGTATATATAAGATATGAAAGTTCAGTACATTACATCTCTTTCTAAGCTAGGAAGATAAAGAAATCTAATACTAAGAACGCTTGTACTGCTTGATCCTGTCCATAAAGTTTTGCGATTCTGACTCAGGCAGGGGCAAGCCATACATTCTGTATGAGTTCTTCCTCAGCTTCAGGTATTCAGCGAAGTCTGCTGGCTCATCTTCTTCAAGTCCTCTGTTCGCGGCAACATTCTTCACTTCCTTTTCTATTACTCCATGATGGATCGAGTCATCATTTCTTCTTGGCGGAGGTATGATTCGGGCTCGGGAACACCGACTTCTATACCTTCAGACACGGCTTTATGCAAGTATACGTATAGATCCGGTTATGTTATCATCATCCATTCTGTGTAAGCATCAGTCTTAGCCTTGTCTGGCCAGAACCTCCAGAAATAATTGCGCTTGATAAACTCTATCTTTGCAGATTCCCATCTCTGAGTAAACTGAGCAGGCATCTAATCGTCTGTCCTTGGCCATCTATGCGATTTCAGATCAGCTGGCTTCCTGAACCTTCTGTATCGATAAGGAATATCAGCTTTTGAAGGTACTCTCAGCCTGGCCTCTTGTTCAGTACGAATTCTCAGTGTCTCAAGATCTGCCATATGTATTCTTTGTCTGGCAGCTTCTATCTGTCTGGCTTCCTCTCCTCTGTAGAGATACCTATCCATCTGAGCAAAAATGGCTTCGATCTCAGCATCTTGTTCTTTGGATCTCATATAGGAAGGTTGGTGAGGAGAGTCTTCTGAGTCAGCAGGGGTACTGGATTTCTCTTTGGATGTACCCTGCTTCTCAGTATTCTTCTGTTGTTGCTCCTTTTCCATTTCTCTATCTTCATCATCATGAATCTTGAGCTTCCTTGGAGGCAACCTAGCTGCTGGTTACCTCGTCATAAAAAAAAAGACATGAGACAACCGGTATACAGATATAAGTAGGTAATTTATTGATTTTTTTTTTTTGTATTACGAGAGAAATTCATCATCTCAATTCAAAGTGTGTATTACACATATCGTATTTTAATGTAAAATGCTCACTATGTATGCTACATCCGAAAATGAATTTCATTCCCAATGTTAATGGTCTTTTTGTGAGAACATTGAGCCAAAAAAGAAAGACATGTTTAAATATGAAAATGAGTACATTTCAAAGTCATACTTGTGAATTGTGAAGTGTAGTTAGACACGGCACTAAAGATTGTGCTAACCACACTCAAAAATGCCGTTTCACTTTTATTTATAATGATTATTGTTCTATTCTCTTATAAATTCCACAGGATTTTTTGTTCGAAAAGTCTAAATAGAAAATTATATATCTGCCAGACAACAATTTCAATTTCAATTCGATGAATCGTAAAAAACTCACAAATTTGTATACAAATCACAATATATATAAATTGGCAAGATTATCACTTACAATCTACGGTAATGTTTTTCTAATACTACACCGCTTCCGAAATCCTCGGCTTGTTTCATGATGATTATGTTGTCATTGTCTGTGCCGAAAATGATTATTACACTTCCAAATACACACACAATAATGAATCGAAGATTATATATATATTTCTATAATATGCGTGTATAATAATCTCGATCCATGTTACTTGCAAATGCAATAGAAATTATTGAGTCAAATATTTATCATTAAAGGGTTTCCGTTACGCTCATGTTCATGTTGGCACATGGCAATGCATTTAATAGGAAGAATTTTAAAATTGATTTGCGACAAACATTTTTTGCCTCCAAACAAATATTTTTCACAATATTATCAATAGAATATATTCCTCCGCCGCTCGCTCATGTCAAATCTATTCCTAATAAGTAATAACATAATGAAAATTAAAAGATTCCCAATTTGTTCAACAATATAAGGTGCAGCGGAACCGTGGCATGGTCTACTTAGTGTAAAATGACACCAACTCATGAACAAAAATATTATAATTTTCAATCTCACCAATATTTCCTCAATTGAGATATATTTAAGTACACCAGTAAATAAAATGACCACGTTAAATATTAAAAACCCAAAAGAAACTAGGGTACTAAATTAAATCCCAAACCCCTACGTATACCCCATATACGTGCTATATTTTACACATAAATTATAGCATATTAAAAAAAAGGAAAATCTCTTAATCCAGAAAGGCTGGACCATCACGGTGATTGTGGAATGAGCTATCATTAGGGATGATAGCACGATGGAAAACTACTTTGATTCTATTTTGAATTTGTAGATGTATATATTTAGTTCTAGTTTTGGAAAACACGTATTTTATTCTTCCTGAAATTGCAATTTATTTAGATGGCTTGTAGTGTGAGCGATGTGAATTTGGATTGAAAAAGTTTATATGTTTCACAATTTGCATATTTATGTTATTATAAATATGTTATACATTTTATGTATCATAATTATAATAATTTTGTAATTGTCACATATCATCTATCTTAAATGTATGACATAAAATTAAAATGTGTATGTAAGTTAAAAAGAAAATGAAACTCCACAGATCAGTAATAAATTGAAAGAAATGGTAGAAAATTGTTAGCGTGACGACATCAGATCGAGAAAGGAAAATCTTGATAATATAGAATATTAATATCAACTTGCCGGTGCAATTAATCACAGAAATTACAGGTGCACATTCCCACATACTTCTACGTGTGTGGGATTAATTTTTAATTCTTATTACTGGAAAAAAAAATAGTTTACCTGTTGATGTGAAGTGCATTGTTATTATACGATAAAGACTTAGATTTTACTAAAAGCTCTTGCCTATAGTTGACTCTAGAGAACCAGTTTTTCACCTAATTAGTCTTCAAAGTGAATTCAGCCGTGGAATCAAAATCAGCATCTCACACACATTTCTACTGTTAATCTTGAAAAAAGAAAAATTGAATCTTAAATAATCTTTTTTAGCGGAGCGTACGAATCGTCGCTACTTATGATTAATTAAGTTCTAGTTAATTATTTTGTAGCGGAATTGGAACTCTCAGACGGAATTGATGATCTCAAAAGGAATCGCACCACAAAAAGAGTGCGAGATTATAAATAGTTGGTATAAAATGGGAAAATAGTGGGAGACAAACACATAAGACTAAAATCTTGAGACAAGGGATGGGAGTGTAGTGCAATAGTATGATGCTCTTTTGTGCTGTTTTAGAACAATATGCCCTTCCACTTGTGCCCTACTTTTTTTTTTTTTTTTTGTTAACGAGGAACCCGCAGCCGCTACCTTTAGTGCGCACAGGGTAAATCTCGCTCCTGTGCAATACACAGAAGATTTAAACCACCCTTAATGTGACAGGGTAATAGGCTCACACATAGCGTGTCCAGTGGGAATTGAACTCATGACCTATCGGTCCCGGGCCACCCACCTTCACCGCTATGCCATCCCATGGGGACACTTGTGCCCTACTTTCACTTTAGGATGGGGGAAAAGCTGAGAGGCTCACAATCAAATTCCATCCCCCTAAAATCCAAATGGTCCCACTATTTCTTTCGTTTCAATTTTCTACTCCTTCAGAATATGGAAAAATATTAGCCCACTAATTCACAAGAGAATTCAAGCGCATGCAGCTTGTGGGTTGTGACAAGGAAAATGACTTTTAGCTCAATTATTGCCACTAAACAAATTCATTCCAATTCTTGCTTCTAAGTTTTGGCTTCAATTTTCTGGATATTTTTGCCCTTGATTTGGATAAGACAAGTTGACAAATGAAGAAGAAAATATTGGTTTTCCTACTCTCAATTTTTTGTGCTAGTTACGTTCCATGCTTGAAAGCTTTCGGTCATTGGACGGCAATCTAAAATTTGTCCGTACATTGTTTGAATATAAAGGATTCAATCCATGAATACTTGGTGAGTGTTTTACTTGCCCATGCGTATGCTATAAATATGTTCTGATAGTAACAAGGATTCAATCAATACGTGTAACCTCAAGAATATATATAGCCTCCATCTCATGGGCGGATCCAAGATTACGAGGGAGGGGGGAATTTTTAAAAAATTACGTGTATAAAATCATGTTTCGACACGAGTTTGGGGGGCTGCCGCCGCCGGATGTCCCCCTTGGATCCGCCACTGCTCCATCTTGTGGATTGTAACATATAGCAAAGCAAAGGCTTAATTATCTTTAATTTACTCCAATCTTCACATCAACTGAAAGAATTCGATAAAAAGGGAGAAGACAAAAGAGTGGTTATTTGTGTTTCCAATTCATAGAAAGCTAACTTAACACCTCAGGAAATGAAAGGGTAATATATTGAGATAGTTGAAGGCTTTTGGAGACATCCCCATTGGTTGCCAAGCGTGAACGGTTTTGGACATGACGAATCTTTTAAATTACAAGTATTTAATATATAAAAAAAACCTAACTTGGCCCATTAAATTAATCAAAAAACACTTTATTCTTATCACTTTTTGAGTCAATGAAAATAAGCATGTACTACTATGATTGTAATTGATGTGAACTGCTCAAAACAATAATCTTTCCAACTTTTTACAATGTTGTACCTTCATTCTTGGTCCCTAGGGATTAGAGTCGAATTTGGATTAAAGAAAACATATGATTAGTGCTCTAAATCGTTGATGCGCATATTTCGATCTTAAGCTTTTAGTGCAAATATTTCTATTTTTCCATCAAATTTCTAATTTTTTTTTATGACGAGGATAACCCGCAGCCGCTACCGAAGTGCGCACTGGGTAAACCCCTGCAAACCACACAAGAGAGTTCAATCACCTTAGACTAACCATAGGTGACAGACAACACATAGCGGTTTCAGTGGGATTTGAACCCATAACCTATCGGTCCCGGATCACCCACCTTCACCACTACGCCATCCCAAGGAGACAAATTTCTAATATTCTTTTACATATCCTTGAGAGACTAGAAGCAAATTTGTGAAGTCTTTTCATATCTACACTGTCAATTAAACAAATATTGCACTAGCTGGCATGCTCCAAAATCCAAATAAAGCGGTTTGGTAATATTTGCCAAAATTTAGAAAGAATAAAACAATAAATTTGAAAAGCCGGTTTTGGAGGTATTTATTTACTGCAAAGTTGTACCAAAAAAAGTACCATGACAAGGATTCCAAATTTATTACCAATAAGAAAGGCTAATTATCAAAAAAGATTTATGGATTTTCATGCCATATGTGTACAAAAGTTAGGGGAAAATTAGGTAGTTTTTTGAGGTCATTAATTAATAATATCATGAAAATCATTGCCACTCAGAGTAGATCTTTTCACAATATTACTAAAATTCTAGATTGTTAAAGATGTACGACAAAAATGTTTTAGGAGGCCACGGTTATCCGGATGGGGATCTTCTATCTCACTCTATGTCCCACTATATGTCCCACCCATTAAGATTAGGACATGTGTCCTTTTAACCTAACTTCATGTCTCCATCTAACCCTTAGTTAGGTCAACCTTGAGAGTGAGACATGTAGTGGGACATAGAGTGGAATAGAAGATCCCCAACCACGGTTATCCTTTCCCACACGAGCACCTCTCTTTTATAATTTTCACATTGCGTCAAGATATATAGCAGAACTCAGTTGGCAATCTTTTATTTGATCATAAAACTCCTCATATTGGGCCAGTTTTGTGTTTGGGCGGTTCAAAAGCCCCTTGATTGGTTCAAAGGTTATATTTACTTCATATTCTAGCTTCGTTTTATATTTCAAAGCCGAACCTTTTTACAGTAGTAATATCTTGAGGCAATTTAGCCATGGTGTTAGATAACTTGTTGGTGGACGGGCCGGGGGGGGGGAGTAACTCGGCTTTCAGGTTAGCTTCTGCTTGACTTTAGCCCACTATATTGATTACCTATTAGGTTTCAAAATAATTTAATTTTAGTCTGTTTTATAAAATCGAGATTTAGTCCAATTATAGTCCTATTAGCGCATGCTAATGCGCTTAGAAATTTTCTTCTTAAAAAAAATTACATTTTCTTATGTGTAAGCTGCAAATCAATTTTAATTTAAATTCTCGTCTGTTATTTTGACCAATCCGAAGTTGATAACAAACGAAAATTGATATTAAAACTGATTTTTGGGCTTACCTGGAGAAATGTGATTTTTCTTTCCGTTTTCTTAATTTCTAGGTATAATAGCACTAGCTAATAGAACTAAAATCAGACAATTCAATCGATTTTATAGAACATATTAAGATTGGACTGTTTCGCAATTCCATGGATTATGTCTTGACCAACATAATGTGGCAAAATAAAAAACGGCCAACCAGACAATTTTTTTCCCTAACTTCTTACTAAAAAGTTACAAGTTTAAACAACTTAAAATAAGTCATTATGGCAAAAGGACTTATTGTATGAGGAATTAGAGGAAAAATTCTTAAATTTAATAAGTTGTTTGTGTTTGGATGCACAAATTAATAATAACTTATACAGTATAAAAAAAATAAAAATATAGTGTAAAAAACTGTAGCTGTCAGGATTCGATGTTGGATCTCTGCATAAGCTCCTTGTAAGTTATCCATAAGTGATAAATATTAACTTATAAAAATAAGTCAAGAGTAACTTATGGAGTAGAATAAGTTATTTCGAAAAAACTCTCCCAAATGGACACAAAATGACTTATTATTTAGAATAAGTTAAAATAAATCATTTTTAAGCTCAAAAGTCATTTTTAGAATAGCTTATGTAACACACATTTATATCGGAGACGTGTTAGAAAAATTATGCCCTTATACAATAGTATCAAGTAGCAAAAGTCGTATATGTTGTTCCTGCAATGACATAACAGTTAAAGTATTTAACCTATGGCCGAATGTTATGTGTTCAAAATCCACTATGACTGTTATGTGTGAGTGCGAGATTTACCCTATGCGCACCAAAGGTAGCGGCCGTGGGTTCCCTTATCATTATCATTAAAACAACAGGGGTGTTTCGTATACCCAAATGGGTGAAGTAAAATACATTTCTATGGTTCTACCCTCCTCCTCACTCTACTATCTACCTAAGATGACCAAATTACCCTTGCTTTTTGTGGAAAATCACTCTCCCCAATAAAATTCAAGTGATTTTTGTTAATTTATGTGCAGCAAATGATTGATTTTCAAACAAAAAATAAGTATTTTCGAAAATAACTTGTCCGATCACATGCTCAATCAATGCTTGACTGATCGAGACAAGTCCGACAAAGCACATGCCTTATCATCTGTCCGATTGATAGAGTACACTTTCTTACGAATCAATGCATCAGTGTGCACTATCACCTTTTTGCAGTGTGCTTTATTATGTGCTTGATCAATATGACACTTTCATGTGAGAATAATGAAAAAGTAAGGATTTTTTGGACATTTTGAATATATTATGGATAGTTTTTATAAGGTTGAGTAGTTTTGCCCTTATGCAAAAAACATATAAGGAATATGTATAAGAAATATTACAGAGCATATTCAATCCAACCATCGAATGATAAAATGAAGGGTACATATTTCTTCTTATTTCTTATTTTAAGTTGTCTTTTCCTATATGATCCATTTCATGTGTTTGTTATATAACTTTGAATAGATTTGTATAATTCCATAAAAAAAAACCACCTACCTTTAAAAAAAAAGTGGTAAATGCTAATTATATGAAACGTATAATATTTCTTCGCTATAAATCATACGGAAAATGTAAAACACTAACCATAAATAAGTGAAATCTTTTGTTTGATCGCAAATCACGAGACTAACAATTGGGCCATTTTTGTGTTTGGGCCGGATAATAAATCTGAAAGCCCTTTGGTTGGTTCAAAATAAGGACATTTATCATTTTGCTCACCTTTCAGCTTCATGTTATATCACAAGCATCACACAATCCACTAGAGACAATCTAGTGGTTGACTCCCCTCTTTTCTCACAAACAAAACCTGCGTCTAGGGTATATTTCATCTTATAAACTACTCCCTCCGTCCCATTTAACATGATACGTCTCTTTTTGGCACGAGAATTAAGAAAGTGGATGATAAAATATGAGAGAGGGATAAATGATAAAGTATGAGAGAGAAGATAAATGAGTTTGTGAGAGAGTAAATGATAAAATATGAGAGAAAAATGATAAAGTAAGATAAATAAATAAAAATGTAGGAGAATTAAATAAAAAAGTAAGAGATAATTTAGTAATATTTTTTAAAGTTATTTCCTTTTAAAGAAACGTGTCATTTTAAGTGAGGCGTCCCGAAAAGGAAAACTTGTAATGTTAAATGGAATGGAGAGATTAGTAGTTTGTGAATTAAAAGAAATTGCAATAACTAATTACAAGTGACTGCTTCAACCTATTAAATCAATATTACACTAATACGGGACACTAAAACTAAAGAGACATATTTTAAAAGATCTAAAATATGACATGATACTAATGTTAAAGATTTAAATACAACCAGATGCAAAACAAGGGAAATAATATAAACCAAAAAAAAAAAAATATGTGATGCAGTTGATTTGAGGGAGAGAAAAGATTGAGTTAATAGAATATCAACAATTCTAATACAAATTTATTAAGCACAATGTGGACGCTTACCAACAATTATCGTACCAATTAAAGGTTGAGTTATATAATGTCGACGTATTTTGAAATATATTGGATACGACTATATATTTTAACAACACGGTTTCAAATTATCAAAAGAGTGTCGAAATATCCCACACGACTAAATATATTTATGTTTATATAAAATTAAATAAACGCAAAATCTTGGGAAGGAGACTAAATTTCTCCCTTTTTTTTTTTTTATTCGTGGAACTCGCAGCTACTACATTCGGTGCGCAGTAGCCTGCAAACCACACATGAGAGTTCAACCATCCTAAGTTAACCATAGGTGACAGGCTCCACATAGTGGTTCTAGTGGGATTTGAACTCATGACCTATCGGTCCCGGACCACCAACCTTTACCAACTATGCCATCCCAAGGGGACTAAGTAGGTGTTTGCAACCACTTTTAAGTTGTAACTTACAACTTAATTTAATGAGAAGCTCCAAAAAGAGTGTTTGGTAAGATTAAAAGTGTAAAAATTATCTAAAATTAAGTTAAATAAGTTGAAGTTTGATAAGTTGCTCCAACCCAACTTAAGGAGATTATGGCAATTTGGTTATTTTAGAGAAGTTGTAGTTGGACAATTTTAACCCCACTCAAAATTTAATAACCCCAAATTAACCTTACTGATTTGGGATCTGATAATTTAAAGTTAAATATAGAAAAATCTTCTCTTCTTCCTCTAGAAATGCTCGTACCAAAAGAAGAAAACCCTTGTCTATTTCTACTGCAAATCTTCCATAATTCCTTTATGAATTGAGGTAATATTTTCATTTATTTGTATGTTCAAAGAATTCAACATCAATTCCATATCTTCTTCCTCTAGTACTGCTTGTATTCAAAAGAGGAAAACCCTTGCATATTTCTCGTGCAAATCTTCCAGAATTCCTTTATGAATTGAGGTAAGATTTTCATTTATTTGTATGTTCAAAGAATTCAACATTAATTCCATCTCTTATGCTTTAGTTTCTAAAATCTTCTTCGTCAGTGAAACTTACATTTTCACAAAAAGAAATACTTATTTTAGAGTGATAAATGGCTTGAATCTTCCTATTGTTCTTTGATACGTCAGAGGAGGAATACATGATCTTCCTAGTATGTTTAGGGGTGGGCAGAGATTTGCTGGTGTTTGAGTAGTGATCTTGCGTTGTCTCCTTTGTTCTTTGATACGGCATGATTGCTTGTGCTTATCTTCGGTTTGAGTTTTCACATGCTTGATGAAAATGCTATTTCATTTGTGTTGTGTAGAATGAATCTCTACTTGTCTTTCTTGATTCACACTGTAGTCCCTTTCTCTGCCTTGGACTAAAAATACTCAATCTATATGTAGACAAAGAGAGAGAGAGAGCAAAAATTCTCCAGTAGTGTGAATTTAGCATGGTGATAAAATCAAATCTTTGCTTTGAATCAACTGCACTTCTTTTTCCCTAATTCATATTAAAGCTATAGGTATGAGACTAATAATGAGAAATCCAGAGTATCTTCCTGAACAAAATTCTCAAACTTCTACTCAAGCTATAAATGAGATAGGATGTTGAAACAACAAGTTGGGATAAGGCAGCGGACATGTTATTCATTACTTTGTGTGTTGATGAGGTAAGGAAGAGAAATCGACCTGACAGCCATTTAAGTGCAGCTGGGTGGGACAATGTTCTTGAGAAATTTAATTTGGCTGCAAACCGTGAGTACAATAGAACTCAAATGAAGAACCACTGGGATGCTCTGAAAAGGAAGTGGAAAGACTTAAAAACACTTCTCAGAAATGAAACTGGACTAGGATGGGATCATGAAAAAGAAACCATTGTTGCTACAGATGACTGGTGGGCTAGAAAAATAAAGGTACATTACTTCTCATTCATTCTTTTGAGGTTGTATAATATTTCTACTTATCAGTACAACAACTAAGGTCCTCTTCTTTGTCTTTTATGTTGTAATACATCTATATGATACTTTGCAGGAGATCCCTGAAGCATCCAAATTCAAAGATAAGGGACCACTTATGGTTTCTGAGCAAGAACTTCTGTTGGATGATGTGATTGCAACAGGATCTCGAATATGGCTTCCGATATCCGGTGTGCTGCCTCCACATATGCAAGAGAATGATGTTTCTTGGGAAGAGAGTACTAAACCTGTTGGATCACCTACTACAAGACTTGGTGCCACCACTCCTATTGAGGTTGATCTTGAAGAGGATGAAGGACCTAACTTGCGAAGAAAAAATCCTTTTCCAGCAATCATTCAGAGGAAGTCAAAGAAAATTAATACGGGCGAAACCATTGCCAAATCCTTTGCAAGCGTGGTAGAACTTATTAAGAATAAACAAGCATCTGCAGTTTGTCATCCCGTAGCTCCCCATTACACTATAAAAGCATGTATGGAGGCGCTTGATTTTGGTTATGTAGTAAAAGTATGTTTGCAGCTCTTGAAACTATCGACTAAGTATAGCTAAGTGCCCAGATACTTCTTTAAACTATCAGCACCCCAATCCTTGAAAAACATCATCATCGTATGGCTCCTCCATTCATTCAGAGCATCATTCGGTCCATGGTCTCGAATGGCTCCTCCATTTTCAGGATCATCAATACTTGTATTATACGTCTCACTTGCAATTCTCTGGAAATCTTCATCCTCATAATGCATCCATCGGATAAAATTGTGCAAGGCCATGGTCGCAGGAACAAGTGCAACTTGGTCTTTAAATTTTAAATTGACCGGCATATCATGCATTATCCGAAACTTTGCCTTCCATACACCGAATGACCTCTCAATAGCGGACCGCAATGATGAGTGAGCGTGATTGAAAACTTCTGAATGGTTATTATAATTAGCTGCACGTCGAAAATCAGGCAAATGATACTTTTCTCCCATGTATGGTGCAAGAAACCCCTGAGTATTCCTATATCCCGCATCGACCAAATAATATTTTCCTATTGAAATCTTTTATAAGTCAGTATAGTTCATCACATTTTCACAACTTTAATCATTTAGAAAACAACGAACCTGAAGGAGGCTTTGGAAACTTTTTTTTTAGTATCTCTTAATGCATCATTAAAAATCCGTGTATCGTGTGCACTTTCTTCCCAGCCGGGTAGAACATAAGTGAAACAGAGATCAAAATCACATATAGCCAGGACATTTTGTGTGGGGAATCATTTTCTTCCGATAAAAGGAACTTGCTCATCAGTACGCAAACTAGTAGGAATGTGTGTACCATCCATGGCATCAATATAATCATAAAATGATCAATTCAAGAACAAGTAAATAATATTACATAATTAATTCATACAGTATGACATCTTATGCGAAAATCAAGGTTTACCTTGAAATATGGGTAATACTTAGGACTTTCTCTGATATAAGGATGAACCACTGATGTATCATTATATGGACGAATCCAGTCCATTGACATTTTGGTGCAAGCCTTCAAAACTCTATGGAAACTTTTACTTATTGTGAATCCAGACCTTTGAAAGAATTCTTGGAGTTGTCGATTACCTTCCCCTGTTCCAACCGTCATCAAGAAAGTAGCAATTTGTTCTTCAACCGTGACACTTCACATAGGACGAAGTCCGTAGTTATCGACCAATGTCTTACATAACATGAAAAATACATATTTTTCCATCCTCAAATTTTCATAACAACGACGGTCATTTTCACATTTTAACATATCCATCAAATTAGCCCAACCACTAAAAGGCCTAGTGCGACAAGGAACTTTGTTAAGATACCTTTCATGATATGCAATAGCTCCCATGCTTGTTGCTATTAAAAGGTCTTCTTCATCTTCACTATTTTCGCTATAATTTGTGCTTATGACATCTACATTACCGTTGCGATTTGAATGGAAGAATGATTCCATTCTGTTAAAGCTCAACATATAGATTAGTAAGAAAATAATCATAGTTTTTTTTTCTCTTTTCTTCAATCTTCTTATAATTAATACAATAGGTCAAAATAAACACATAATTAATTGTCACAAACAACAAATATGCATCAAGTTACAATTTATAGAACATATCTAGCAATCAAACATTTAACACATAATTTGAGCCATCTTCAACTAACAGATTTCCATCCCAATGCTCATAATTCACATACGTCAAAGAAAATCATCTCAAAGTAAGTGAAAAATTGTATACTTGCATTTACCTTAGCACCTTAGCTCCAGTAAACTCTTGTAAATGGATGTGAAACTTCTCTATCCAATTTGCATTTTCTATTCGGTTAAAGAGGAAGATTTGTGACGGTGGTTGAAGAATTAAATTAGTAATAAATGTTATGTGATTTTGGTAAGTAGAAGGTAGTTGCACATATTCTTAATTTAATTGTTTTATTTAAATGAACATGTGTAAATATTAAATGGTGAGTTTACCATCATTAATAGTATTGATATATATGTAAACAATAATTTTCTGTAAACTAATAATATATTATGAATATAGTAATTAAGTTTAAAAAATAATACACCTTAAATTAAATAAAAGATGAAATGTAGTAAGGTTATTAAAATTAATACAAGTCAAGCTAAATTAATAAAATAACAAATATTGTACATATCATTATTTTAATCTTAGGAACGAAATAGACTTTTTGATACTATACCCAAAATAAATTACTAGATTAAAAATGTTTGCAAATTTTTGGAAACACACTCAAAAATCTCTAATAAACTATTTTTACCAAATTATCCTTAATTTAAGCACTTAAAAAAAGTTTAAGCTGTTGCAAACACTCTAAACCCATGACTAATGGACTGTTTGGAACAGCTTTTTGTAAGCTGCTTCAGCTTTAAGCTAGTGTGGAGGTGTTTGGAACTCCCAGCTTAAAGCTGAGATTCTCTAAAATTGGGTTGAAAATAGAGAATCTGCTGAAGCTGCTCCACCCCAGCTTCTAGCTTTCAGCTTATAGCTTATGCATTTTTCGGACCAAACTACCCCTAATAATTTTATCTAATTCCAGAATTATCCCTAACCCTAATACTTTGTGAGGACACATTTTTATCACATCCGCCGCATCTCTTCTCTTCTCTCTCTCAATTCTTCATAAAATTTATGGAGGAATTTTTATGTATTTTGTTTGTATGATTAATTTATACAAATAAATAATATTTAACATATAATTATATACTATATTTATTATGAAACAATTTTATAATATATATAATATTTAGGTTAATTTAGTATTTTATAGTATTAGATTGAAATTGTAAGCAAAAAATAAATATTGAATAACAATTATTTCTTAATTTTATTATTTATTATAAATAATAATTAGTAATACTAAGGGCAAAACAGACATTTCTTTTAAAAAGTAATAATAAGCTACTTCTATCATCAGTATTCCCAAACACTATTTTCCCCACTTTCAGCACTTATTTCCAAACACTAACTGATTTTCAAATAAGCTACTTTGAGCAGCTTTAAGCAGCTTTCAGCACTTATCAATAAGTTTCAGCTACTCCAAACACCCCCTAAATTTCTCCCGTTTGCTTATATAGATAGGATGGGGGGTGTAGAAAGCAGCAGCGGACCTTGTAAGAAGAGAGATATCCGAATAAAATCCAGTGAATCAAAACTTCAAACACCTCCTGCTCATGTGAATCTTAGCCATGGAAGGAACCCTTTTCCCCAACAGACCCGCATTCCCAGCTCCGTCCACGAAACCCGCCTCCCACAGCGGCCTCAAATTCAACACCTCCAGCCTCCCTCTCCCGCCTTTACTGCCGTCGCAGCAGCAGCAGTCCTCCACTTCGTCCCACACTTTTCCGCTTGATTCACTCCTCCAGCACCTCCTCCACGTTTCTTCTCCTATCAAATCATCTCTTGCTTCTTCCCACGTCGTACCTTCCCGCATTCAAGAATCTTTACCCGCCCATTTCAGGAAGGATGCGATTCTGGTGATTGGTGAGAGCTCCGTCAAAGATGGGGGGTCGCTCGATTTTCTTCCGATGAAGTGTAAGTTGATTCTTAACTCAATTGTGGAGCATCCCGTTTCCGGTTTGCGTTCGTATTTTGATTCGGTCAAGTTCGAATTGCTTCGAGAAGTTGATTTGATTAGTCTGTTGAAAGGCTTGGATATTTCTGGGAATGGTGAGAGAGCCATCTTGTTATTCGAGTGGCTTGTTCTCAATTTGGATATGTGTAATAGTGATAGATTGGACAATCAGATTATTGAGTTGATGGTCAGGATTCTTGGCAGAGAATCTCAGCATTCTGTTACTTCTAAATTGTTTGATGTGATTCGTGTTGAGGATTTTATGCTTGATGTTCGGGCTTGGACTACTATATTACATGCTTATTCTCGCAGTGGGAAGTATGATAAGGCAATAGCTTTGTTCAATTTCATGAAGCTCAGAGAGTTGAATCTTACTTTGGTTACTTACAATGTGATGTTGGATGTTTATGGAAAAAAGGGTCGTTCTTGGGATAAGATTTTAGACCTTTTGGATGAGATGAGGAGCTTGGGGCTTGAATTTGATGAGTTCACTTGTAGCACTGTGTTATCTGCATGTGGGAGAGAAGGATTGTTGGAAGAAGCAAAGAGTTTCTTTGACGGACTTAAGCTGAATGGCTACGTGCCAGGAACAGTAACGTATAATTCTTTGCTTCAAGTTTTTGGGAAGGCAGGAATTTACAATGAGGCTTTCAGTGTTTTGAGAGAGATGGAGGAGAACAATTGCCCTCCTGATTCGGTAACTTATAATGAGCTCGTTGCTGCTTACGTGAGGGCAGGCTTCCATGAGGAAGGAGCTGCCTTAATTGGCACTATGACAAGTAAGGGTATCATGCCAAATGCTGTCACTTATACCACTGTCATTGATGCGTATGGCAAAACCGGTAAGGAGGACAAAGCATTAAGTTTGTTCAAAGAGATGAAGGAATTAGGCTGTGTCCCTAATGTGTGTACCTATAATTCCATCATTGGAATGCTTGGGAAGAAGTCACGCATAGAAGACATGATGGGAATAATCTGTGATATGAAATCGAGTGGGTGTACCCCTAATCGTGTTACATGGAACACTATGCTTGCTATGTGTGGTAGCAAAGGGATGCACAAGTATGTGAGCCGTGTTTTCCTTGAGATGAAGAAATGTGGTTTTGAGCCAGACCGAGATACTTTTAACACTCTGATAAGTGCATATGGTAGGTGTGGGTCTGAAATCAATGCTGGGAAGATGCACAACGAGATGATCAAAGCAGGATATTCGCCATGTATCACTACCTATAATGCACTTCTAAATGCCCTGGCTCGCAAAGGGGACTGGAGAGCAGCAGAATCTATTGTTTTGGACATGAGGAGTAAGGGTTTTAGGCCTAATGAGACCACACATTCTCTAATGCTTCACTGCTACTCTAAAGGAGGAAACATAAGGGGCATAGAGAGGATAGCTAAAGATATTTATGATGGCCATATATTTCCAAGTTGGATGCTTTTGAGAACTCTGATTATAGCAAACTTTAAGTGCAAATCCCTCACGGGAATGGAGAGAGCATTTCAAGAACTCTTGAAGAAGGGATACAGACCTGATTTGGTGGTGTTCAATTCCATGGTTTCCATTTTCTCGAGGAACAAGATGTACGATCGTGCTCATGAGATGCTGCATTTCATCCGGGAGAGTGGGCTGCAGCCGGATCTTGTTACCTACAATAGCTTGATGGATATGTATGCTAGGTCAGGCGACTGTTGGAAAGCAGAGGAAGTGCTCAAGGGATTGCTGCAAGGCGAAGGGAAACCGGATCTTGTGTCGTATAACACAGTCATCAAAGGCTTCTGCAGGCAAGGCCTTATGGAGGAGGCCATGAGGACTTACTCTGAGATGACTACCAGGGGAATAAGACCCTGCATAGTTACCTACAACACCTTCATTGCTGGCTTCTCAGGGCGAGGCCTTTTCCAAGAAGTAGATGAAGTGATAAGTTACATGATTCAGAATAACTGCAGACCCAATGAGCTAACCTACAACACCATTCTAGATGGTTATTGTAAGGCTAAACGGTACAGTGATGCTACGGATTTCGTGGCCCGAATCACGGAGAAGGACCCCTCCTACACCGAGCAAGCTTTGCAAAGGCTGGTGTCTCGAGTAAGGGAAAATATGGAATCATAAGGAGCAAGATTAAGATAGGGATTCAGACAGCAGAACACATACTTACTATGACGTTTTGTTCCTAATAGAATGGTAGTGCATTCATTGCCCGCAGCGTCTTTTTTGTTTATATAATGATTCGCTAAGATTGTATGTATACTCCTTTTGTTGTTTCAGATCTGGTTATGAAATAAATGTATCAAATTCAGGAAACAAGATCTGGCCATGAAATCCCTTTTAACATAGCACATAAGATACAACATTCTGAACAAAGCAGACACTCATTCACATACATACATCCCTATATGTATTTTCCCTCTTCAAATTTTCGTGGTGTTTCAACTTACAGAACCTGAAGCACAATACATACATGATACAAGCTATAAGACTACATATATAAAGGCCTACCATTCTACCGAGTAATAGCAAGCCTCGTCTCGAGGGAGCTAATTCATATACATGGCTCACAAAACCAGCATTTCTCCAATGGAGAAGTTGATTTCGACACATGTTCTGGAAACTCAAGTCTTCTTCACAAGTTCTCTATTCGGTCTAGGTTATAGACAGCTTGCCAACGATAGCTCATGAAGTTCACTCAGCATCCACTCTTCCCCAGTTTGACCACCAAGAACTATAGCTCTAGTTCCTCCAACAACACATGTACTATGACCCCATGCAAATCTAGGTGGCCGTCCTGGTACGTTCAGAATCCTCCATGTTGGTTTCTCTTCTGTCGGATCAAGTATGTAGAGCTGCGATGCAGAGTGAAGACCAGCCACAGATCCACCGAAAACAAGGATTCTACCGCCTGGCAGACTTACTGCTACATGATCTAATCGAGGAGGAGGAGCTATGCCTCCAGGATTTCCAGCACCAGGCATCCCACTCCCAGTAACACATCTCCAACACGGCTCATCCTCGCTCAGATCCATGGTGAATACATCGCTTGATCGAAACCGCAGAGGTCCACTCTTAGCAAGACCTCCAAACATGAGGATTTTCCTTCCACCATAAACAGACAATGTGTGACCCAAACGCGAAGGAGGCGTCCATGATACCGGTATCTCTCGCCAAACAGGCTTTTCTATTGACAAATCAAGCAAGAAAGTATCACTCAACAGCACTCCGGAATCTGCACAACCACCAGAAACTATTAGCTTAGTCCCATCTAGCGTGCAGGAGCTATGCCAGGATCTAGGAAGCGGCGGGGCCAAGCTGGAGATTTCACGCCAAGTAGGATGTTTAGCATCCAAGTCCAACACGAAGACATCATTAAGTAACCCTTGCCTCCCACAGCCCCCAAAGAGGACAAGATGGGAACCATTTATACAAGAAAGCGTGTGACCCCAGCGCCCAGGAGGAGGAGAACTCACTTTGACATGTCGCCACTCTGGATTTGTCGAATTCAGGTCCAACACAAATGTATCGTTCATGGGCTGCATGTTAACACCTTCTCCACCAAAAAGAACCACACGGTTTCCAACAGCACACGCACTGAAGTTGCAACGGGAGGGTTCGACTGCACCTCCCACAGTCAGTTTTCTCCATGCTGCTGCTTCAAGAGTGGTTAGTTCTCTTGCCATTCTACCCCATCCCAGTCTTTTAGCACCGGGGACAGTCTCAAGTACTCGAGTAGTTTCACTACCCCATGCATTTTGACAGACTGTTCTCCATAAATCTTCGTTCTTTGTCAACTCATAAAACCTCTGACAAACAGAACCAAGAGAAGCAATATCTCTTGGAGTCAGCCGTGAAAGAATCTTTAGAGAAATTACTTCATCACTTAACTGCATTATCCCAAAAGCCCCAAGGCCAATGTTCTGTTTCCCATCCAACACTACTTCAGGATTAGAAATATTGAACCTGAATCTGTCTGGCTTTTTCACATATTCCTTAGCCAGGGATCCTGGAAGTGGACCCAGATCAAGAGTTACTTCCACAAAAACCTGTATACCAATAATATGTGTTATAGTTTCATCATCACCGTATATTGGGATCATACGCAACCTGTTCATCAATGGAGACCCATCTTTTTTAAAATTTAACAACTCCCCCTGAAACTCAATCCCTTCCCTAATACATCTTCTTATTTCAGAAACTACTGTGTGATTTACGAGAGGATGTCTTCTCTTCGCAAATGGGCCTCTGCACTGCAAGAAGCGGCTGCAATAATTTTAAAGAAAAGTCAGATATGGAGTACATGGAGTATTTATCATATACAATGACCAGCATAAACATAACAAACCACTCAACACCTGTAAAAGATGTTAAAAGAACAGCAAGTTCAGAAAATTAGTTACTCCTCACAAGAGAACAGAATAGAGAGCTTACAAACAGTTTACTTCAGCTGATTAATATAGCAGAAAGGAAAAAAAGTTTGTCACACACTCCTTCAAGTTGATTTGGTAGCAATGTACAAGGCATTAATCTCAATATGGCAAGAAGTTGTTCAAGTTTGTCCAAAAGCGCAATTTATCACATAGACACTGTATCAAGTTTCTGAATTATATCTTTTGTTAGTTAACTCTCATTCAAACACACTCTTGCATTATTTGGGAATCACCTATCTTCTCAATATCACTATCATAATTCATAAATCACCTTTAAGCTCTTCTCATAATCTCATTAGTTGCTAACTATCTTCGCAATTAGTGGTGTTTTGCGGAAATAATACATCATAACAACTGACTATTTTGTCACATGATACACTGATACACATAAATGCGGAAAGTTTCTACTTCCTAAAAATGATTCTTAAGCATCCAGTGACGTCTTTTAAAAAGAATAAGGAGAAAGTACAACTTGATAAATTATACTCCCTCCGTCCCACTCCATTGGTCCCATTTCCCTTTTTGGTTGTCCCACTCCATTGGTCTCATTTCCCTTTTTTGGTTGTCCCACTCCATTGGTCCCATTTCCTTTTTCAATTAAAATACTCAACATATTCAATAGACCCCACAACTTTATCTTACTTTACACACAAAAAAAACTTTTTTAATCTCCGTGTAAAAAAGAAATGGGACCAATGGAGTGGGACGGAGGGAGTACTATTTTGCGGCAATGTCATATATCCCGTCATACTAAAGTCTACAAGCATTTGACCGAATCCACTTAACTAAATCTAAGTAGTCCAGAAAGATTCAACCTACATAAATAAGGAAAAACAGAATAGTATTTCAAAATGAAAATCAAATTTCTCAAGGAACTGTAACCTGATCCATCTTAATCTCAAGTTTGTAGAAGAAAAAAAATCCTTGACACCCAATTCAACTAGCAAGATAAGCTACACTCCAACGGGGTGGAGCCGTGCAGGAAAGAATAGTCTTTCCAAGGATATCTTAATGCAATTTTAAGCAGTGAGTCATTGGTAACAAGGTCCAAATTTCTTTTTAGCAAAGAAGAACGCTTTAAAAGGCAGCAGAATATTATCCAATTTAAAATACAGAAAATGAGTCATTTTTCATTACATTGATTTAACATTATTTCCGTGGCCTGTAGCCAGGTATTATGGTCTGTCTTGAACCCAACTAGAAGTTCTGAAATACTTGGCTTAATTACTTTCAGTACTAAAGATCGTTTCAAGTACCCCGGTTCAGCATCAAAGTTGGTCTTTAGTAACAAGCTTGAGTGCAGGCATAACTTAAAATATATTGACTGGAACTATATTGTATTAGACTATTAGTATACATAACATGGTGTGTGTATGCTGAAACCTAATGTTCAAATTTTGAACGTTATCCAACGGTAAGGCACACCACATACACTGCCAAATGATCAAGACACAGCCTGCGGGTGATCCGAAAAAAAGAGATATGGGTGACACAATCATAAATAAGGTGATTAACTACTACCAACTATCTAAACTGAATTGTAAAATCATCTTGCCCAATTTAAATATGTTACCCCAATATCCTCTTTATGCAAGGAGTTGCCTTCACGGTGAATAGTGAATTAACGTATAATCAGGATTGCCTACTAAGTAAGTCACATACTTCTCCATAACTAGTTTATGAGCTTAAAGAATCTTCAAGCATAAAATGAAACAATTCGACATAATCATAAACTTAGAAACAGAATTCATTAGGAAAAAAACAGGAAAACTGAAACAAAACACTAACCAATTCCGACCAAGAACTTCCTCCGCACGGTACCCAGTAACCATTTCAAACACCGAATTAACGTAGATAATGGGATTGTCCGGCTCCAAAGCATCCGTAACAACAAACCCACACGGAGCCGGTTGCAGAAACGTCTCCACAGGGAACGGAACACCCCCGCCACTCTTCCTGAACAGAAAACCTAACCCTTCGGCGACCTCCTCCTCCAATTCCTCCTCCGAGCAGAGATCGGACTCCGAGTTACTATCCCACTCCATTCCACGTCAATGATACGCCGCTCTCCGTTCACCCTGTACTAATAGGAATCAATCTGAAACCCACGACACCAAGCAGAGTTGGAGTAAACATCAATTGGATTTCAGAAATTGGGAATATGGGGTTTCTATGGGCAGGGGAATTAGTAGAGGGGAAATAGAGTTTAGCAAGTACTGGAAACGAACAATCGAGAGAGAGAGAGAGATTGCGATGAGCAGCGGGTGTAGAAGAAATGAAGAAATATAGCAAAAGCCTGGGGTGATAAAAATCTGGGTGTAAGCGTAATGCTAGTGGAGATACAAGGGAGATAATGCTAGCTGGAAATTGTTTTTGACTTCTCGAAATTATATATATATGTATATATATAGGGTGAGGAATGTGAACGGCATATAAATCTTTAACTGTCCCGGTACAACCCTTTCTAAAAACAAACCTAACTATCTTTACTTTAAAGCACACAACCTAACCCCCTTTACACCCCCCTTTAACCCCCAGGCCCCCCAACACCACCCACCCCCAACACTTTACCCCCCATCCCTCCCCCCCCCCATTAAATCCAAAATATATATAATATATATATATATATATATGCGTAATATATGAAATGGATCTATAATTTTTGGAGTCAATTCTCAAAATAATACTTAAAAAAAATAATTTCTAAAATAACACTTTCAAAAATAGAAAAAATTTGTGTGCATGTAACATGATCCAACTACCCAATTTTGACTCACTTTGACCCATTTTGATTTGTTGATGTTAGCATGACATTATTATTTTTTTAATTTTTTTTTCATTTTTGTCTTTTTCCCCTTTATTACAAGGGCGCATATCACTCTTTGAATACTAAAGTGTTATTTGTTCTAAATAAATTTTATTTATTTATTTATTTATTTTTGATTTTTTTGATGAGAAAGGTGTGTTAATAAATGTATCATTTGTTATTTATCTCAAATTATCAATTGTAACAAACAAAATTGCCATTTTTATTTATATAAAGTATCATTTATTGACTATCAATTATTTTTTTTTAAATGTGATTTGTTTCGAAAAAAAAGTTGAAGGAAAATAGAGGTTAGGAACCGATTACCTTCCTCCTTCGTATATTATTGCAGCTCTGATTGTTGCTCGTGTGTCAGATCTTCTGATCTGTGTCCCAGCCTTTTTCTCACTCTGGGTGGTCAGAGAACTGGAGAAAATAAGATTATTGTATCTCAATACTCACGCGCGTGCATGTATGATTATGTGTATGTTCTGTTTATGAACATAATACAAATATATATATGCTTCAAAAACAAATATAATATTAATATATTTATAGCTCATTAATTTAATTATATTCCTAATTGGCTTCCACATAATTAATCCATAATATAATTAATTAATCCACTGGGCTACTAATATTTATCAATTAATTGATCCAGCCAATTAATTCCAGATAAATAATATTATTAAATAATGTAAAAATTACAATAATATATTAATAATAATTTCTAAGAGACAATAAATAACTAGGCAACTAATTAAGCCAGATCAGAGATCTAATAAAACAAATAAAGTAGGGTCTCAAATTAATTAATTATCTGTGCCCAGCCTATAGCAAAATTAATTAATAAATACTGATTCATTCCACTAGAGAATCCGTGCTGACTTATCCCTTTATTCCAAATTGAGCAAGAGTTTGTATTTTAGACTTAATCGATATTTGTATTTAAGATAGAAAATCGTTAATTAATTAAGCTCACTTACAACTTAAATTAATTAACATCTTATATTCCTGAGTAGTACCACTCGATCTTATTAACACACATGAACTTAATCAACCAGCCGGGTTTAGTGTGGTAATCCTTTCGAGTTTCTCAGGGGATATTATCAACCCATTTTACTAGGATGCGGTTGCAAGATACAAACAACCAGTCTGAGCCACAAATGACTATCAGCACCCAAGATACGTAGATCCGGTCGCGATGACGTTCACCATAGTAGGTCAAAGTGATAGATAACCAAATGCGCTCAGCTGAAGTCTTACCAAGCTTCAGACCAACTAAGTCACCGAGATCTTGGTTCTCCACTTAGGTCAGTCAGGAGAACACATCTCACTGTGATCAATCAATACACCACCTTAAGTGTACCAGTAAAGACAAGCAGCTAAGACAAGTCACTTTTTTGTCTAAACTGCATCTTAAACCGACAACTTATCCTTAAGTTGTCTCAGCTGTGATAATTGTTTATATCTTGTCAGTTCAACCAATTTGTGTTGTCTTCTGTGATACCCGACACACTACACAAATCTAACTTTTGTACAAGATAAAGGATTACATGTGCAAATATATATATATTTATCAGATAGAAGAATAAAATAGTGGTAGGGATAAAACACATTGTATACAAGCATAAAATTTGCGTTCAATATACAAAATCCCAACAATTCTCCCACTTATACTAAAGTAAACTTTTAGTATATAATGTTTCAGTTCTAGGTACAAACTAGTACTCAACTATCTCTCAGCTATCTATCCTATCTATCATTGCATCTTCTCCCACTTATACAAATGTTTCTACAGTCCTAAGTGGGGGCATCTCTGCCACTCCTAAACCACAAACATGCTTCTCGTAAGCCGGGAGTGGTAAGCTCTTTGTGAAAGGATTAGCTAGGTTGACTTCAGTTCCAATTTTGTCAATCACCACGTCTCCTTGATTTACGAATACTCGTATAATATGGTACTTCCTGTCTATGTGTTTAGACACATTGTGAGATCTAAGTTCCTTAGAATTTGTCAGTGCACCCGCATTATCACAATAAATCGTGATTGCCTTAGGCAAATTCTGAACAATATCCAGATCCAGGAGGAAATTCTTGAGTCAACTGCCTCTTTCGAAGTTTCTGAAGCAACCACATACTCTGCTTTCATGGTTGAGTCCGCAATGCTTTTCTGCTTTGCACTCCTCCATCAAATGACTCCACCTCCCAAGGTAAACACATAACCCGAGGTAGACTTCTTCTCGTATCTGTCAGCCTGGAAATCCGAGTATGTATAACCCAAAGACACTAGACTGTCTGACTGGTAAACAAGCCTATAATCTCTAGTTCGTTTAAGGTACTTGAGAATATGCTTGACCCCAGTCCAGGGTTACACTGATATCTTGAGACCATGCCTACAACATATGAGATATCTTTTCTCGTACAAAGCATCTCTTACATGAGGCTACCGACAACGGAAGCATATGGTACTAGCCTCATACTTTCTATCTCTTCAGGCGTTTTAGGGCACTGATTCTTGGATAGAAAAATGCCATGTCTGAAAGGTACTGAACCTCTCTTGGCATTTTGCATGCTAAAACGAGGAATAACAATGTAAATGTAGGACGCTTGTGACAAGCTTAACATCCCTTTCTGGCGATCTCGGATAACCTTGATCCCAAGGATGTAAGCAGCTTCACCTAAGTCCTTCATTTGAAACTGCTCGGATAACCACGTCTTTACGTCTGATAACACTTCAACATTGTTGTCAATGAGAAGGATGTCATCTACGTAAAATGCAAGAAACACCACTGATTCGTAAACATAAATACGGTACACACACCTCGTTAGGACAGGATACAAATCTATAGAATTTGACTACCTCGTCGAAAACGCTGGTGCCATAACCATAAAGCTTGCTTAAGTCCATGAATAGACTTCTTAAGCTTCCAAACTAGATGCTCTTCGCCCTCCTTCACATAACCATCTAGCTTTTTCTTGTAGATGTCCCTACCTTTTTCAAGGTGACCATTTAGGAATGCGGTTTTGACATACATGTATCAGATCTCTGGGTTCACGTGAGCTGCTAAATGGACTTGATCACTGCTACAGGCGAGAAGGTGAAGGAAATATAAGGTTAGGAACGATTACCTTCCTCCTTCGTATGTTGTTGCAGCTCTGATTGTTGCTCGTGTGTCTGATCTTCTGATCTGTGTCCCGGTCTTTTTCTCCCTTTGGGTGGTCAGAGAACTGGAGAAAATAAGATTATCGTCTCTCCCACATTCATGCAGGCGTGTATGTTATAATATGTGTGTGTTCTGTTTCTGAACAGAATACTAATATATAAAGGCTTCAAAAGCCAATATAATATTAATATATTTATAGACCATTAATTTAATTATATTTCTAATGGACTTCCACATAATTAGCCCATAATATAATTAATTAATCCACCGGGCTACTAATATTTATCAATTAAGTCTAGCCAATTAATTCCAGATAAATAACATTATTAAATAATGTAAAAATATATTAATCCATTAATAATGATTTATGAGAGACAATAAATAACTAGGCAACTAATTAGGCCAGATCAGGGATCTAATACAAGAAATAAAGCTGGACATCAAATTAATTAATTATCAATGCTCAGCCCAGAGCAAAATTAATTAATAAACACAGATTCATTCTACTAGAGAATCCGTGCTGATTTACCCCATTATCCCAAATTGAGAAAGGGCTTCTATTTTAAACTTAATCGATCTCCGTATTTAAGATAGAAATACCCGTTAATTAGTTAAGCTCACTGACAGCTTAAATTATTTAACATCTTATATTCCTGAGTAGTACCACTTGACCTTATTAACACACCTGAACTTAATCAACCGGTCGGGTTCAGTGTGCTAATCCTTTCGAGTTCCTCAGGGGATATTATCAACCCATTTTACTAGGATACGACTACAAGATATAGACAACCAGCCCGAGCCACAAATAACTACTAACTCCCAAGATACGTAGATCCAGTCGCGACGACGTTCACCATAGTAGGTTAAAGTGACATATAGCCAAATGCACTCAGCTGAAGTCTTACCAAGCTTAAGACCAGCTAAGTCACCGAGATATTGGTTCTCCACTAAGGTCAGTTAGGAGAACACATCTCACTGTGATCCATCAATACACCAGCTTCAGTATACCAGTAAAGACAACCAACTAAGATAAGCCACTTCTTATCTAAACTGCAGCTTAAACCGACAACTTATCCTGAAGTTGTCTCAGCTGTGATAACTGTTTATATCTTGTCAGTTCAACCAATTTGTGTCGTCTTCTATGATACCCGATACACTACACAAATCTAACTTTTATACAAGATAAATGATAACATGTGCAAATATATTTATTTATCAGATAGGAGAATAAAATAGTGGTAAGGACAAAACACATTGTATACAAGCATAAAATTTGCTTCCAGTATACAAAATCCCAACAGAAGGTCTCTTCGTAATCGATAGCTTCTTTCTGGGTAAAACCCTTCGCCACTAGCCTGGCCTTAAACGCCATGATCTCTCCATTCGATCCTCTCTTTCTCTTGTATACCCACTTACTACCAATAGCCTTGCATCCCTCAGGTAGTTTAGTGATCTTGTATACATCTATATCAATTATAGACTCAAATTCTGAGTCCATCGCGATTCGCTATGAATTTGCATCTATATCTCCCACTGCTTCGTTGTAATTCCAGGGATCCACGGTGTTTTGTTCATCTGCCGGGAGATGGTCAAACGTCTCCCCAGTGAACATATACCGATCATGTGTAAATATCACCCTCCCACTACATCGAACAGTGTCAGGCACTGTGTTAACAAATTGTGCAGTTACTCGTGGAGTACTATCTTGCACAACTGGCTGTTCAAGTGGAACTTGACCACCTTGTAATTACTCAAGGATGATGTTGACTCGAGATTTATAGTTACTAATGTAATCCTCTTCTAAGAACCGAACGTTAGTACTAACAACGATCTTCTGTTCTTCGGGATCATAAAAGTATCCACCCTTCGTTTCCTTCGGATACCCTATGAACATCACTTCTGAACGTGAATCCAATTTATCGGCCTGCCTGTTTAGCACATAAGTAGGATAACCCCAAATCCTTAAGTGGTGCATACTGGGTTTGTGCCTGCTCCACAACTCGAAAGGTATATTTTGTACCAACTTGGAAGACACACGGTTCAACAACTATGTTGTAGTCTCTAGGGCATATCCCCAAAAGGAAACTCGTAAAGTTGCATAACTCATCATCAACCGAACTATCTCTAAGAGAGTTCGGTTCCTTCTCTCTGACACACCATTCTGCTGAAGCGTGCCCGGTGCTGTCGGCTGGGATGTAATCCCACATTCTGTCAAGTTGTCCTTGAACTTGCTGGATAGGTATTCCCTATCACGATCAGATCGCAGTGTTTTGATTTCTTTACCTAGCTTCTTCTCCACTTCTGCCTTGAATTCCTTAAAGGTTTCAAAGCAATCCAACTTGTTGCGAAGAAGGTAAACATATCCATACCTTAAGTGTACTAGTAAAGACAAGCAACTAAGACAAGCCACTTCTTATCTAAACTGCAGCTTAAACCGACAACTTATCCTGAAGTTGACTCAACTGTGATAATTGTTTATATCTTGTCAGTTCAACCAATTTGTGTTGTCTTCTGTGATACCCGATACACTACACAAATCTAACTTTTATACAAGATAAAGGATAACATGTGCAAATATATTTATTTATCAGATAGGAGAATAAAATAGTGGTAGGGACAAAACACATTGTATACAAGCATAAAATTTGCTTCCAGTATACAAAATCCCAACAATTCTCCCACTTATACTAAAGTAAACTTTTAGTATACAATGTGTCAGTTCTAGGTACAAACTAGTACTCAACTATCTCTCAGCTATCTATCATATCTATCACTGCATCTTCTCCCACTTGTACAAAAGTTTTTGTAGTCCTAAGTGGGGGGGCATCTCTACTACTCCTAAGCCACGAACATGCTTCTCGTAAGCCGCGAGTGATAAGCTCTTTTTGAAAGGATTAGCTAGGTTGACTTCAGTTCCAATTTTTTCAATCACCACGTCACCTCGATTTACGAATATTCGTATAATGTGGTACTTCCTGTCTATGTATATAGACGCCTTGTGAGATCTAGGTTCCTTAGAATTTGTCACTGCACCCGCATTATCACAATAAATCATGATCGCCTTATCCAAATTCTGAACAATATCAAGATCCAGGAGGAAGTTCTTGAGCCAAACTACCTCTTTCGAAGCCACCTATTCTGCTTCCATGGTTGAGTCCACAATGCTTTTCTTCTTTGCACTCCTCCATGAAATGACTCCACCTCCCAAGCTAAACACAAAATCCGAGGTAGACTTCTTCTCGTCTCTGTCAGCCTGGAAATCCGATTCTGTATAACCCAAAGACACTAGGCTGTTTGATTGGTAAACAAACCTTTAATCTCTAGTCCGTTTAAGATATGGTGATCGCTGTTTTCACACCAAATAAAATTCCTGCACACACTTAGAATTTTATCATTAGTATAGAATAGGGTCGAACTCAGGGAACAGTGAAAATCAACAATATTTATCCTTTTGATCAGAGTTTTGGTGATGCCACCACGCATAAATTTGGGGTTTACTACCTAGGCAAAGAAAAATAAATAGCAAGAAAAGTAGATAAAAATAAACAAGTAGAGAAAGGCGGACTCGGCTTCGGGTAACTTGTATGAGATAACTACTTCGATCATGGATGCATAGATTTAATTAATTCCTAAGATCAACCAGTTATAGGATACAGTGTTGGACACGTACATACCCCAATTCCTACTTACTTAGTCGGTAATGGCTTGTCGAACAAATTTCCACTACTCCCTAACCTAACCACAACCTAGCTTGTTGAACAAACCTAGATTTAATGTTTAGTTAGCATTACGAGGAAGGAACCCAATTTTAATCTCTACCGTTGCTGGACAATATGACATAGATGATTAACCTCCTTAATTCGACTACCGTTACGATAGCTTCGCCACCTAAGTTGTTGAACAATCTGGCACTAATCTTCATAACCTAAATTGATCAGGTTTAAGTTAATCCAATTAAATCTTTCTGCCCCGAATTAAGTCGAAATCCTAGTCTTCAATTACTACGAACAATTAGATCTCACAAAGTTTGTATCTCATATTCGTCACCCTCGCCGAAGTCCTAAAAAGTTTAGCTACTCATTATTAACTTGGATAAGCTAAGTGAAACGAACATAGTAAGAACTAAATTTAAAGTGCTGAATGTAAAACTGAATACCGAGCTGAATCTGAACGAATGCTGAATCTGAACGAATGCTGAAAAACTTAAACTGCTGAATAAACGGAAATACTAAATCTGAACAGGCAAGCTGAATGTAACTACTTAATATGAAACAAGTGCTGAATTCTTCAAAAGCTGAAAACTAAACTACGAAAACAATAAAGAGTGTTTGAAATACTTGTGCTGAAAATTAAACCTAAACTACGGGACTAAGACCGAGATGGCTAGAGACGAAACTAAACTAATGAAGCGCTAAATTGTGGTGTAGATTGTTGTTAATGTCGTTCGTCTCCAGCCCCTTTATATAGATCTTGAGCTTGATTCCCTAAAGGAAAGATTATCTAGGGCAAATCTTTTGAATCTTGATCTTCAAGACTCCTTTTCCTTGTATAACTTCAGCCCTAAAATATCTTCAAGCTCCAAATCTTTAGCAAATCTTTCCTTCTTGATCTAAATCCCGTTTTATCTCCAAAAACTGTCAAAATATCTCCAAATCAGCTCCGGATCGCCACCTCATCATCTGATCATAAACCTGCCGAAAATAGACATTTCTGCGCACAAAACAACATCAACTTAGACAAGATGAGCGTCAGAACTGGGTGAATTCGAGGGATATAAAATCGACACATCAAATATCCTCACACTTGAATCATACTTGCCCTCAAGTATGGGATGAACAAACGAATACTCCCACTCGAATCACCATTCCCCAAGACTCAAAACAGATTCAAGGAACGAAAATAAAAAATACTAAGACACGAGACTCAGATTCAAAGAAGAGAAATAAATCAAAAGACTCAAACACAATAGACTAAACATTGAAGCATACCAAGCAACCATGAAATGTCCATGATTCTCAATTTTTGCCCAAACATGCAATGCAATCAAAACCTTCATCAAACAAGTCAAGCAGCATAATTCTCAAACCATGGATTCATATATCAGCTTGGTCAAAACATAAGCATAACTGAACTAGCTTACCGATTCACTCATCTCTCTCTAATCTAGTCCGGGCAAGCCGCTCATAAAAACAACATAGTCACGCAGTTACAATAGCAAGTGGTCAATCTAGCAACTCAAAGAGGTCTTTCTCTTGGATGTAATGGGGCTTAAGGACTCATTCAAATATATGACATGGTAGGGAATTCTAGGGGTCCTGAGCTTCTGAAAATTAAGTACAAGTATGTAGCATGCTATTCACTGAGGCATTTGATTAGGCAAACAGATAATAAGCATAAGAGATATATAGTTCAGCACTGATGGAGATTTATTTTCGCATACAGACTTGGGCAAGGCAGAATATAAACATTCAGACTTCATCCTTCCCTTTATTTTTTTCAACGGGTGCTCTCTCTTTTTTCTTTTTCCTTTTATTTTTCTGCACCTTCAACTCTTTTTTTTTTAGCCCCCCTTCAATATTTATTTCTTTTCAGTACAACACTATACCTGGCCAAACTGACTGCCGGCAGAGTTCAGAATGTAAAACAACACAACTCTAGGTGGGTATCAATTCAAACACTATCTCCAACTAATCATAAAATCTCTTCAATAAAAATTGCTTCAATTTATTAATATCCACAGCAAACACATGCATGCATAAGGTCAAGAGAAAGGCTTTGAAAGGCTTGACTTCTTTAAATAACTCATGAAAGAACAAAGTCAAGGCTTCAAAGTGGCTAACTAGGGGCTGAGCGAAGGTAGGAATTGAAAGAATTAAAAGCTCAAATTGGTTAACCCTAATTTTCCTCCTATCATCTGTCACACATGACCATAAGCTATGGAGACTTTGCAACACATCACTCTCAAGAAAATAGTGGGAAGTGTCCCACTTTTAAAGGCTCAAATCTCTCTTTAGTGATGGGGTTTAAAATTCACTTTTATCATGCTTAAATTTCCTCATCCCAAGCCACATACAAAATCCTCCATGGAAAGAGAAAATACACTCCAATCATGCAGAATTCAGTCAATGAAAGCACGTAGAATCTGGGCAGATTTATCCTAAAATCACATCAACAAATCATGTAAACCTAGCATGCTCCAACCTAGGACGAAGGACACAAACCTAAAATAACCTCCTCATACTTCAACCTTGCTCGCCCTCGAGCAAGTAACATAAAAAAAAAACATAGAAACATGCAGAGGAAACAAACATAGACACACAAAGACTGAAAAAAAATAAGACAGAAAAAAAAAATTGACTGACTAGGGGAATGGTTCACTGATTCTTCAGCTCGTCCAAGCGAGCTATCACCTCCTTCTGAAATTCTTCCAGCTGTTCAGCAATCTTCTCCAACCTGGCTTCTATCCGGCCGAGCCTGCTCCTCCTCCTGCCATGCACCCACAGATTGACTCGGGACACCAGGTCCCGGCCTAAAGAACTTATCCATACCGTCAGTACCAACTCAACCGACTGAGGCTCATAGTGGCAGGTGGATCACACATAGACAGTGGTACACGGGATATTAAAGTAAAGTTGCGAACAAAGAATGTGATAAGCAAATGATAAAGAGTATGTTGCAAAGTCTCCATAGCTTGTGAGTGATGTGGTCATATGTCACTCTCCATAGCAAATGACCGATTCGGCATAGCAGCTATGCTCTCCAAACAATGCGCTATCCAATACCCTAAATCTAGCTTGGTTCCTGAATGCATGCACCATAAAAAGTACAACTCCGTAGCACTCACTTTAGAAAAACCCGTAGTCGTCAAATTATAAGCAATGTAGTAATGACATAACTAAGAACATGGCTCTCAACATGATAAACATGAGAACGTGAGGCATAAAATTCATTCGGATCAGACAGAGCAAGCAACTTCCATGCATCTCTAGGACCTATATATGCTGGATTCGACTTAGGCAAACCACGTAAATAAGAATCAAACACATCATCACAATAATCAGCATAATCTAACAAACCCAACCTTATGTTCCAATCCAACAAGGAAGTATGAAATTCATGTCCACCCAAATGAAAAGCTATGCAGTCATCATTCACGTTACCAACATCAACAAAGTGGAATGAAGTAAAGAATTCAAGAGCAATATCTTGCGGTAAGGCGAAATGATGCGGAATAAGTAACCAACTCCAACCAATAGCACGGAAATAGGCATAAAACTGATCACGGATACCCAAACTAACCAACACCTTAGAATCAACAAACATACCTGACTTGCAGGCCTGAAATTGCCTCTTCTCACACTTCATGGCCAACTCCTCCTCTTCAAAATGGCGAAGGCGGAGACAATCTTCTTCATTCAAGATGCGAATTACGAACATGTTGTCGTAACCATCTTCGACTGGCTCGGAGTCAGGGATATCCTCTTCGGCTTGGGCATAATGGTGAAATAGGGTTTGGTCTTCGACATCTAGCAACATATCGGTTGGGCAATCAATGTCCGGGACATAATCTTCATCATCCTCGTCCTCAGGGTACACGCCGTCCACTATCAATCTTTCCCATGGAATATGGATAGATCCATCCTCTCGAATAGTGCCACCCATAGATGCAGCGCGGGCTTGAATCGCTTGTCGGGCAGCGGCGGTGGAAGGTTCTGAAAGAGGAGATTCTAGAGGCGGTAAAGACGCGGGAATGGGCTGTTTTGCGGGATATGCAGATTTCTCAGGCGGTGGGGTGGAAACCCTAGCCGGCAACAGACGCGGCTCAATAATGTGAGTAGGAGAAATAGGGGCTTCCTCCGGAACTTCAGATGGAGATGGGGATGGAGTTTTTTGCACTTTCGGTAAAGTGGACTCTGCATGGGGCACCGGTGGTACCTCGGGAATCGTGCTAGCAACAACCACATCTTCAATGGACTCCTCCGCAGCAACAACCACATCTTCAATACACTCCGCCGCAGTGTACGTAGGCACCTCTTGTTGAACCGGTGATGGAGTGGGTTGTCGTCGGCAGTTTGCTCTCTATTAGCGAGCCGACGGCTGAACATGTAGATTCTTCTTCTTTGCAGCAGAGGCAGTAGTCTTTTGCTTCTTGGGAGCCATTGATGGTTGTGGAAGAGGATGTAGAAGGGAGGAGATGATGAGTAGCTTGGTGGAAGATGATTTTGAAGGGAGGAAAAGATTTGAGCGCGGGAACACTTAAGAGGTCCCCCCTTTCGATTCGTTCTTAAAGCTTCCAATTTTTGAGGGTTTGCAATTGAGTCCTCCAATTTCTTTTGGTGTGCAATACACCCCCGCTTTGCTGCAACATCCTCACACTTCAACTTTTGTGTCAATTGGACCACAAAAGTTTGAAGTATTTTGCAATCAGGTCCTCGACCATGAACATAGGTATATTTCCTTCTTTAAAACTCCTTCCTTAACTCAATATTTCTTTCCTATGTGATAAAATTCTTCCACAAATATCTAGATTTCCTGCATAAAATAGTCAGCACAAAAAAAAAACAACACTAAAAACCATATAAGAAAAACATAAAATAAACCTAGATTATGAAATAAAATGCGGAAAATAAAGGATACGTGTGGGGTGTCTCCCATAAGCGCCTTGAGTTAGAGTCGCAGGCTCGACTCTTCCAAGCTGATCAAGTGTATGTTGGGAGGTACAATGGAATCTCGTCCCCTTTTTTTATTTGGTGCAAGTGATGATAGAGCTTTAGCCGATGACCATTCACCACGAAAGTAGACTTCGTTGCGGGATCCTCTAAATCGACCACTCCGCTTGGCTGAACTGACTTAATAACAAATGACCCTATCCATCTTGAACGAAGCATCCCGGGCATGAGTCGGAGTTTAGATTGGTATAAGAGCACCAATTGTCCAACTTTAAATTGTTTAGATCTCAGATTACGATCATGCCAAGCCTTGGTTCGATCCTTGTACCACATAGATGCATCGTAAGCTTCAAGTCGAAGCTCTTCTAATTCTTGTAAATGATACTTGCGTTCCTCCTCACACTTGAACAAGTTCATATTCATTGTTTTCACGGCCCAAAATGCCTTATGTTCGAGCTCAACCAGTTGGTGACACATCTTTCCGAAGATCAAACGATAAGGGGACATACCAATAGGGGTTTTGTATGCGGTTCTGTACGCCCAAAGAGCATCCTCCAAGCATGTACTCCAATCTTTTCGAGATGGATTAACCATCTTTTCCAAAACATGCTTGATCTCCCTATTAGATACTTCAGCTTGGCCGTTTGTTTGAGGATGATACGGAGTAGATAGACGATGTTGACATCCGTATTTCTTCATCAAAGCTTCAATGGTACGATTGCAAAAATGAATACCATTATCACTTATTATGGCTCGAGGAACACCATATCGGCTAAAAATATTGGACTTAAGAAATCCAACGACTTTGGAATCATTGGAGCGAGTTGCCTTGGCTTCGATCCATTTGGACACATAATCCACAGCCAATAGTATGTATAAATTTCTGAATGAGCTAGGGAAAGGTCCCATGAAGTCCATACCCCAAACATCGAATATTTCACAAAAGTACAACGGATGTTGTGGTAGTTCATCTCGGAAGCCAATATTACCAAGCATTTGGCAACGTTTGCAACTCTTGCAAAACTCATAAGCATCTCTATTCAAAGTTAACCAAAAGAATCCATAATCGAGAACTTTTCATGCAGTACGTTTTACTCCTCCATGTCCTCCATAAGGTGATGAATGACATCGCTCTAAGATCTCAAATTGTTCCTCTTCGAGTACGCACCTTCGAATAACTTGATCGGCTCCAACTTTCCAAAGTGTAGGATTATCCCAAAAATAATACTTGCATTCACTCATTAATTTCCTATTTTGAGCCATGGTCAAGTCTGGTGGTAGTCTCCTTGAAGTGAGATAATTTACAATGTTGGCATACCACGGAGTTTTACCATCTTTTCCTTCAATTGCATAACATTCTGCCTCAGTTCCGTACTTCCACTTGGACAAGCTGATAGTAGAATTTTCTTCAGATGGCTTGGCTAAGTTGTCAGCATCTGGGATGACAAAATAATAGAGATTCTCTTCCGGAAATTGTTCCTTGATCGGTTCAGCATCTTCTAGATGAACTAAACGACTCAAATGATCAGCTACATTATTTTCAGCTCCTTTCTTATCTCGCACTTCCCAATCAAATTCTTGCAGTAGCAAAATCCAACGTATAAGACGTGGTTTGGTCTCCTTCTTTACGAGTAGATGCTTCACGGCAGCATGATCAGTGTAGATGATCACCTTTGACCCAAGCAGATATGAGTGGAACTTGTCGAAAGCAAAAACAATAGCGAGTAGCTCCTTTTCTGTAGTGGTGTAATTGCATTGGACTGGATTGAGCGTCTTTGAGGCATAGTATATAACATGACTATCCTTTGAATTCTTTTGGGCAAGGACAGCTCCAACAGCGTAGTCACTTGCATCACACATAAGCTCAAATGGAATTTTCCAATTTGGAGCTTGCATAATAGGAGCTATGACCAATTTTCCTTGAGAATGTCGAAAGCTTTCTTGCAGTCATCACCTAGGACAAACGGAACGTCTTGCTGAAGTAACCTTGTTAAAGGTTGAGCGATCTTGGCGAAGTCCCGAATGAATCTTCGGTAAAATCCAGCATGGCCTAAAAATCCTCAAATCTCCTTGATATTTGTTGGATACGGCAGCGGGGCAATTAAATCAACCTTCGTCTTATCAACTTGGATACCTCTTTCGGATATTATATGGTCAAGAACAATTCCTTCCCTTACCATGAAATGACACTTTTCGTAATTAAGAACCAAGTTCTTCTCCACGCATCTTCTTAGAACCACATCTAGATTTCTGAGACATCGATCGAAAAAATCTCCATAGACGGTGAAATCGTCCATAAATACTTCGATGCATCTTTAAATGAGATCGGAGAAAATACTCATCATGCAACGTTGGAAAGTTTCGGGAGTGTTGCACAATCCAAAAGGCATGCGGCGATAAGCATAAGTGCCAAACGGACATGTGAAGATGGTTTAAATCGAATCCAATTAAATCTTTCTGCCCTGAATTAAGTCGAATCCTAGTCTTCAATTACTACGAACAATTAGATCTCACAAAGTTTGTATCTCATATTCGTCACCCTCGCCTAAGTCCTAAAAAGTTTAGCTACTCATTATTAACTTGGACAAGCTAAGTGAAACGAACATAGTAAGAACTGAATTTAAAGTGCTGAATGTAAAACTGAATACCGAGCTGAATCTGAACGAATGCTAAAAAACTTAAACTGCTGAATAAATGGAAATACTAAATCTGAACGGGCAAGCTGAATGTAACCACTTAATCTGAAACAAGGGCTGAATTCTTCAAAAGCAGAAAACTAAACTACGAAAATCATAAAGAGTGTTTGAAATACTTTAAACCTAAACTACGGGACTAAGAACGAGATGGCTAGAGACGAAACTAAACTAATGAAGCGCTGAATTGTGGTGTAGATTTTTGTTAATGTCGTTCGTCTCCAGCCCCTTTATATAGATCTTGAGCTTGATTCCCCAAAGGAAAGAATATCTAGGGCAAATCTTTTGAATCTTGATCTTCAAGACTCATTTTCCTTGTATAACACCAGCCCTAAAATATCTTCAAGCTCCAAATCTTTAGCAAATCTTTCTTTCTTGATCTAAATCCCGTTGTCGGCCTGCTCTATTTAGCACATAAGCAGGATAACCCCAAATCCTTAAGTGGTGCATACTGGGTTTGTGCCCGCTCCACAACTCAAAATGGATCTTTTATACCGACTTGGAAGGCACACGGTTCAACAAGTATGCTGCAGTCTCTAGGGCATATCCCCAAAAGGAAATTGGCAAAGTTGCATAACTCATCATCGACCGAACCATCTCTAAGAGACTTCGGTTCCTTCTCTCTGACACACCATTCTGCTGAGGCGTGCCTGGTGCTGTCAGCTGTGATGTAATCCCACATTCTGTCAAGTGGTCCTTGAACTCGTTGTATATGTATTCCCTACCACGATCAGATCGTAGTGTTTTGATTTCTTTACCTAACTTCTTCTCCACTTCTGCCTTGAATTCCTTAAAGGTTTCAAAGCAATCTAACTTGTGGTGAATAAGGTAAACATATCAATATGTCGAGTAATCATCAGTAAATGTGACGAAGTACTCATACCCTCCACGAGCTTGTGTAGACATAGACCCAAGCAAGTCAGAATGTATCAAACTTAATACTTCTGTGGCTTTATAACCCTTTGCCTTGAAAGGCCTAGTCATCATCTTTCCTTCCAAACATGTTTCGCAAGTTGTAAATGGTTCAACTTGGAGAGACTCCAGTGATCCATATACCACCAACCTTTGAGTCCAATGAAGATTGATGTGACCTAGTCTTAAGTGCCACAAATAAGTTTGTTTTACCTTAGAAGACTCTTTTCTCTTCTTAGGATTTGATGACGAGGAAGTAATATTAACAGAACTACGTTGTTTACAAGTAATAGTATATAAAGATCCGTTTAATGGTACACCACAGATAAAATCATCGACTTTCATGATAGAAACTTCACTATCAAAACTTGATTTATAACCATCCATGGTGCAGAGTTTTGAAACAGAAATAATGTTTCGCCTAGACTCAGGCACATATTAAACATCTTTAAGTACTAAAACAAAACTATCAAAAGATAGATGTAAATCTCCAATGGCAATTGCAGGAACTTTCGATCCATTGCCCATTGAGACTACCACATCGCCATTGCTCAATTGCCTTTTCTGCAAGAAACCTTGCAAGGTGTAACAAACATGATCAGTTGCCCCCGAATCCACTACCCATTCGTGGGTAGAAGAGGAAACCAGAACATTTTCAGTTACAAGAGCAACTCGCTTCTCTTTCTATTTTGCATTGACATCTGGATTATAAATATTCCAGTGTCCTTTCTTACCACTCTTGAAGAACCTTCATTTCTCCTTTTACAGTCGCATGTCGCCGGTAAGGACCGTCTTCTTACTCCCACTGCTCTTCTTGAAATGTCCACCCTTTCGCTCTTTTTGGTTTCCGCCTTTCGGAGGATTCCTTGAACTACTAGGGATATTCAAGACTTGAGCACTCTTGCCCTTTCCTATAACCTCTTTGACCGCTACCAAAGATTCGAGTAACATACTCATAGTAAACTCGTTCTTAGACATAGCGGTCCTAAAACAGAAGTTCTTATAGGACCTTTGCAGAGCTTTTATTGGGAGCGGTAAGATATCTCTTCCACTCTATGAAATTATTTAAAAATTGTTAAACTCGTTAGGATTTGGTTGGTGAGACTGTTTAGGAACTCGAAAAAATTCGAACAGGCATATATCTGAAAAATATAATTTAAAAAGCATGTATAAAGTTAATATTTGCACATAATTCATAATTAACCATCATTGTAATCTTTTGAAAAACCAATGATGTTAAATACTCGAATAGCCCTAGAGATCACACTCGCAAGCCACTCAGGTGGACGTTTACTCGTGTACCCCTAGACCAAGCTATATACCTAGCTCTATAATTCCAATCCACGCCTAGGTTCTTAAGACGAATGGAATTAATAATCCGATATCTCTGGACCATGACACTATTAATATTAAAACGTAGGAAGGGACTTCTCTAGGAAGTTGTACCCGCGGTGACATCTAATTCTCGAAATTGGCATACTTACGCGAACCATACCGCTTTCAGTTTGATTTAATTACCCATCTTATTTAATTATTATCTGCTAGAGTACTCGTGTTTACTAGGCACGCAAGCCACTCATGTGGACGTTTACATCTTCGCTCCCACTACTCAATAATAATTAAATATTATATTAGAAAACCCATCTCACAAAACTCGTGGTTCAAAAATACAAGCAAGTCACTCAAGTGGACGTTTACTCATATAATTGTTTCACTTTTGTGTAGGGTCCAATTAATGGAGGTCCGGTTAAATATTTAATTTCCAATTTAAATGGAATCCAATTAAATATTTAATTTATTATTTGCTTAGTCTTTTTCTTCAAAAGGTTCGTTTTGAATCATGCATATCCACATAATTCCTAAAGCATGCAATTTCCAAGCGCACATAATAAAACGTGCTCGCTAAAAATAAAACATGCTTAATAACGACATAAATCATATTTACATGGTTTTCTAAGCGCAATTAATCACATAATTGCATGCTAAAGCATAATAATAAATAAATGCACAAATAGGAAATTTAAAACGTCGTTACCGGGCTTTAAAACACGTAATTCCTAACGATTACATAGTCCAATCAAACTACAACTCTTCGATCTTCAAAATCTTTGAATTTGAAAACTGTATCGCCACGTCATCAGGGGGTCTGCCACGTGGCAGACACGTCAACGTCGAATGGCGCCGCGTCAGCGTCATCTTCATCAGCAAGCCGCCGCCGCTGCCGGTGCTCCAGGCCGCGCTGCAGCTCGCCGTTGATAGGGGACAACGTCCACGGCCTTGCCGCCCCACGCTGGCCAGCGCAGTCGCCGGAAAAATGCGCTGGCACCGTGCATTTCTGCGCCACCTCCCGCCGCCTCGTCCGACCGCCTCCTACTGCCTCACGGCTGTCCAGAGGACGCCGCCTCTGCGTCGGCCTCTGCCGAGCTGGACTTGTCTCGCGCCGATGCTTGCAGCAGCGTGAATCAGCACCAGCGCAATGCCGCTATTCCGATAGCTAACGCGCGGCTGCCGCGGCCTCAACGGCTCGGTGCCGCTGTATTCGTCGTCTCCTACCGCCCCTAGACATGACCCACACATCTGGGCTGCCCAAATCCAGTGACAATTGTCGGCGCCGTGCTGGGAATCAAGCGAATTTTGCATCCCGTCGTCGGTGTACTTCGCTGCTCAAATTCATGCTCTCCGAGCCGCGATTCGATCAATTGAAAGAGGAGAAACATAATTGGAACACACCGGTCGAGATTAGTCCCTCAATTTCCCGAATTTCAAACGATTCATTGGAACGAATTCATGACGAGCAGCAAACTTCCGACGTCAATTTCGATCGCATCCGGGATCGAATGACCCCTTACGACCTATCGACGCGAAGCTCGTAAGATAAGGAATCCAGAGGTTCAAGACGATCGTCAATCGGACTCCAGATCCGCCAGGAATTGCCGCCGCAAGATGCGGCGGAACCCTAGCGAAATTAGGGTTTTCCGGCCGAATTAGGGATTTTTGGACAGCACGACGACCACTTCTCCTTTCCGACGCTATTTCGGACAAACTAGAAATCGGAATAGGTCGTGCGACCTATCTAGACGAAGCTAACGAAACAACGAACAAAACTAGAAATAATTTGGCACGCGCCTATACGCGCCGTCACAAGTCGACGGTCGTGTTCAGCCAGTTTCTAGGGTTTTGCCCTTTTCTGTCCTTCTGCGCGTCACGCCTCAATTTTCGTGCATCCCTGACCAATTACAGTACAATAACAGTACAATCACATAACAAATAGGTCCTATCATGTACTCGTGGATTTTCTCACGAGAAAAATATTACAACGGGATCAAAATAGTGGCTCGCAGGCCGCCCTAAACAAGAAAATTAACCCGATGATGACGGAATTGAACCCTAATCATACATCTAAAAGCAACAATCAGAGCCTAAATCAGGCTCTGATACCAATTGAAGGAAATATAAGGTTAGGAACGATTACCTTCCTCCTTCGTATGTTGTTGCAGCTCTGATTGTTGCTCGTGTGTTAGATCTTCTGATCTGTGTCCCGGCCTTTTTCTCCCTCTGGGTGGTCAGAAACTGGAGAAAATAAGATTATCGTCTCTCCCACATTCACGCAGGCATGTATGTTATGATATGTGTGTGTTCTGTTTCTGAACAGAATACTAATATATATAGGTTTCAAAAGCCATTATATAAATATTAATATATTTGTAGCCTATTAGTTTAATTATATTTCTAATGGGCTTCCACATAATTAGCCCATAATATAATTAATTAATCCACTGGGCTACTAATATTTATCAATTAAGTCTAGCCAATTAATTCCAGATAAGTAACATTATTAAATAATGTAAAAATACATTAATCCATTAATAACGAATTCTGAGAGACAATAAATAACTTGGCAACTAATTGGGCCAGATCAGAGATCTAATACAAGAAATAAAGCTGGGCCTCAAATTAATTAATTATCTATGCTCAGCCCAGAGCAAAACTAATTAATAAACACAGATTCATTCTACAAGAGAATCCGTGTTGACTTACCCCTTTATCCCAAATTAAGCAAGGACTTATATTTGAGACTTAATCAATCTTCGTATTTAAGATAGAAATATCCGTTAATTAATTAAGCTCACTGACAGGTTAAATTAATTAACATCTTATATTCTTGAGTAGTACCACTCGACCTTATTAACACACCTAAACTTAATCAACAGGCTGGGTTTAGTGTGATAATCCTTCCGAGTTCCTCAGGGGATATTATCAATCCATTTTACTAGGATACGACTGCAAGATACAGACAACCAGCCTGAGCCACAAATAACTACTAACACCAAAGATACGTAGATCCGGTCGCGATGACGTTCACCATAGTAGGTCAAAGTGATAGATAGCCAAAATCACTCAACTGAAGTCTTACCAAGCTTTAAGACCAGCTAAGTCACCGAGATCTTGGTTCTCCACTAAGGTCAGTTAGGAGAACACATCTCACTGTGATCCATCAATACACTACCTTCAGTGTACCAGTAAAGACAAGCAACTAAGATAAGTCACTTCTTATCTAAATTGCAGCTTAAACCGACAACTTATCCTGAAGTTGTCTCAGCTGTGATAACTATTTATATCTTGTCAGTTCAACCAATTTGTTTTGTCTTCTATGATACCCGACACACTACACAAATCTAACTTTTATACAAGATAAAGGATAACATGTGCAAATATATTTATTTATCAGATAGGAGAATAAAATAGTGGTAGGGACAAAACACATTGTATATAAGCATAAAATTTGCTTCCAGTATACAAAATCCCAACAGAAGGTCTCTTCGTAATCGATACCTTCTTTCTGGGTAAAACCCTTCGCCACTAGCCTGGCCTTAAACGCCATGATCTCTCCATTCAGTCATCTCTTTCTCTTGTATACCCACTTACTACCAATAGCCTTGCAGCCCTCAGGTAGTTTAGTGATCTCGTATACATCCTTATCAATTATAGACTCAAATTCCAAGTCCATCGTGATTCGCCATGAATCTGCATCTATATCTCCCACTGCTTTGTTGTAATTCGAGGGATCCACGATATCTTGTTCATCTTCTGGGAGATGGTCAGACGTCTCCCCAGTGAACATATACCGATCAGGTGTAAATATCACCCTCTCACTACATCGAACAGTGTCAGGCGCTTTGTTAACAGATTGTGCAGTTACTCGTGGAGTACTATCTTGCACAACTGGCTGTTCAAGTGGAACTCGACCAGCTTGTAATTCCTCAAGGATGATGTCGACTCGAGATTTGTGGTTACTAATGTAATCCTCTTCTAAGAACCGAGCGTTAGTGCTAACAACGATCTTCTATTCTTTAGGATCATAAAAGTATACACCCTTCGTTTCCTTCGGATACCCTATGAACATCACTTGTGAACATGAATCCAATTTATCGGCCTGCCTATTTAGTACATAAGCAGGATAACCCCAAATCCTTAAGTGGTGCATACTGGGTTTGTGCCCGCTCCACAACTCGAAAGGGGTCTTTTGTACCAACTTGGAAGACACATGGTTCGGCTAGTATGCTGCAGTCTTTAGGGCATATCCCCAGAAGGAAACTGGTAAAGTTGTATAACTCATCATCAACCAAACTATCTTTGAGAGAGTTCGGTTCCTTCTCTCTGACACACCATTCTGCTGAAGCGTGCCCGGTGCTGTCAGCTGGGATGTAATCCCACACTCTGTCAAGTAGTCCTTGAACTTGTTAGATAGGTATTCCCTACCACGATCAGATCGCAGTGTTTTGATTTCTTTACCTAGCTTCTTCTCTACTTCTGTGTTGAATTCCTTAAAGGTTTCAAAGCAATCCAACTTGTGGCGAAGAAGGTAAACATATCCATACCTTGAGTAATCGTCAGTAAATGTGACAAAGTACTCATACCCTCCACGAGCTTGTGTAGACATAGACCCACACAAGTCAGAACATATCAAACTTAATACTTCTGTGGCTTTATAACCCTTCGCCTTCAAAATCCTAGTCATCATCTTTCCTTCCAAACAGGTTTCGCAAGTTGGAAATTGTTCAACTTGGAGAGACTCCAATGATCCATATTCCACCAACCTTTGAGTCCTGTTAAGATTGATGTGACCTAGTCTTAAGTGTCACAGATAAGTTTGGTCTACCTTAGAAGACTCTTTCCTTTTCTTAAGATTTGATGATGAGGAAGCAATATTAACAAAACTACGCGGTTTACAAGTAATAGTATATAAAGATCCGTTTAATGGTCCACCACAGATAAAATCATCATCTTTCCTGATAGAAACTTCACTATCAAAACTTGATTTATAACCATCCATGGTGCAGAGTTTTGAAACAGAAATAATGTTTCGCCTAAACTTAGGCACATATTAAACTTATTTAAATACTAAAACAGAACTATCAAAAGTTAGATTTAAATATCCAATGGCAATTGCAGGAACTTTCGATCCATTGCCCTTTGAGACTACCACCTTGCCATTGCTAAATTGCCTTTTCTGCAAGAAACCCTTCAAGGTGTAACAAACATGATCAGTTGCCCCTGAATCCACTACCCATTCGTGGGTAGAAGAGGAAACCAGAACAGTTTCAGTTACAAGAGTGACTCGCGTCTCTTTCTGTTTTGCCTTGACATCTGGATTATAATTATTCTAGTGTCCTTTCTTACCATAATTGAAGAACCTTCCTTTCTTCTTTGGCATTCGCATGCCGCCGATAAGGACCGTCTTCTTACGCCCACTGCTCTTCTTGAATTGACCATCCTTTATGCTCTTTTTCTGGTTTCCGCCTTTCGGAGGATTCCTTGAACTACTAGGGATATTCAAGACTTGAGCACTCTTACCATTTCCTATAACCTCTTTGACCGCTACCAAAGATTTGAGTAACAAACTCATAGTAAGCTCGTTCTTAGACTTAGCGGTCCTAAAACAGAAGTTCTTAAGGGACCTTTGCAGAGCATCTATTGGGAAGGTAAGATATCTCTTCTACTCTATGAAATTATTTAAAAAATGTTAAACCCTTTAGGGTTTGGTTGGTGAGATTGTTTAGGAATTCAAATTTTTTTCGAACAGACATATATGAAAAATATGATTTAAAAGCATGTATGAAATTATATTTGCACATAATTCGTAATTAACCATCATTGTAACCTTTTGAAAAACCAATGATGTTAAATACTCGAATAGCCCTGGAGATCACACTCGCAAGCCACTCAGGTGGACGTTTACTCGTGTACCCCTAGACCAAGCTATATACCTAGCTCTTTAATTCCAATCCACGCCTAAGTTCTTAAGACGAATGGAATTAATAATCCGATATCTCTGGACCATGTCACCATTAATATTAAAAAGCAGGAAGAGACTTCTCATGAAGTTGTATCCGCGGTGACATCTAATCTTTGACCATTAATTTGACCAAATTAACATCAAATTCTTGAAATTAGCATACTTACGTGAACCATACCGCAATCAATTTGATTTAATTGGACATCTTATTTAATTATTATCTGCTAGAGTACTCGTGAGCCACTCAGTAATAATTAAATACTACATTAGAAAACTCATCTCACAGAACTCGTGGTTCAATAATACAAGCAAGTCACTCAGGTGGATGGTTACTCATATAATTGTTCCAATTTTGTGTAGGGCCCAATTAATGGATTTCCGGTTAAATATTTAATTTCTAATTTAAATAAAATCCAATTAAATATTTAATTTATTATTTTCTTAGTCTTTTTCTTCAAAAGGTTCGTTTTGAATCATGCATATCCACATAATTCCTAAATCATGCAAATTCTAAGCTCACATAATAAAATGTGCTCTCAAAAAATAAAAACATGCTTTAATACGACGTAAATCCTATTTTCATGCTTTTCTAAGGGCAATTAATCACATAATCGCATGCTAAAGCGTAAGAATAAATAAATACAAATAGAAAATTTTAAACGCCGGCATCGGGCTTTAAAATAAGTAATTCCTAACTATTACATAACCCGATCAAAATAGAGATCTTCAAATTCTTCAAAATCTGAAAACTGCATCGAAAACTGCATCGTTGCCACGTCATCAGGCGCATTTGCCACGTGTCAGACACGTGTCAGCTAGGGCTAACGTGGCGCGCCACGTCAGCCGCAATTTCAACAACACAGAGCCGGCCACTCCGAAGCCCGCTGTCGACAGCTGCCGCCTCCCCAACCAGCCCCGCCCAGCGCCGCCGCCTGAAATGCGTTGCAGCGCCGTGGAACGGCGCTGGTGATGGCAGCGCGCGACCGCGACTGCACGCAGCAAACGCGTGCTACTGCGCCTTCCCCGGCCAACTGCGGCCCTCTGCTACTGTCCCCGCTGCCGCGTTACGTCCTCCAAACGTCTGATTCGGGCAAGAGAGTTGCCGCCGCGATCTGGTGCTGCGAGATTTTGCAGCCCGTCGCCGGCGAGCTCCTCTACCAAAATTCACCTCTTCCGAGCCGCGATTCGTTAAATTTTCCTCATGTGTAATGACCCTTCAATGATTTTATGCCACCATGAATGGATTCCGGCCGAAATCATCCATCAATTTCCCTCAATTTTCGAATTTGTCGCCGGAAAAATTTCATGGGGAGCAGCAAACTTCTGACGTCGATTCCAATCGCATCCCGGATTGGATGACCCCTTACGACCTATTGACGCGAAGCTCGTAAGATGAGGATTCCAGAAGTTCAAGCCGATCACCGATCGGAGACCGGATGCACCGAGAATTGCCGCCGTAAGATGCGGCGGAACCCTAGCAAACTAGGGTTGTATGCAAAAATTCGGGTTCCATCTTCGTCTCATTTTTTGTGCCTCCCGGACCAATTACAGTACAAAAATAGTATAATCACATAACAAATAGGTCCTACCATCTACTCGTGGATTTCCTCACTAGAAAAACATTACAAAGGGGTCAAAATAGTGGCTCCAGGCCCCCCAAACACGAAATTAGCCCGATAACGACGGAATTGAACCCTAATCATGCTCCTAACAACAACAATCAGAGCCTAAACCTCGCTCTGATACCAATTGAAGGATAATAAGAGGTTAGGAACCGATTACCTTCCTCCTTCGTATGTTGTTGCAACTCTGATTGTTGCTCGTGTGTTAGATCTTCTGATCTATGTCACAACCTTTTTCTCCGTCTGGGTGGTCATAGAACTGGAGAAAATAAGATTACTGTCTCTCAATACTCACGCGCGTGCGTGTATGATTATGTGTATGTATATGTTTTGTTTATGAACATAATACTAATATATATATGCTTCAAAAGCCAATATAATATTAATATATTTGTAGCGCATTAATATAATTATATTCCTAATGGGCTTCCACTTAGTTAGCCCATAATATAATTAATTAATCCACTGGGTTACTAATATTTATCAATTAATTGGTTCAGCCAATTAATTTCAGATAAATAACATTATTAAATAATATAAAAAATTATATTAATCTATTAATAATTATTTCTGAGAGACAATAAATAACTAGGCAACTAATTGGGCCAGATCAGGGATCTAATACAAGAAATAAAGCAGGGCCTCAAATTAATTAATTATCTATGCTCAGCCCAGAGCAAAATTAATTAATAAACACATATTCATTCCACTAGAGAATCTGTGCTGACTTACCCCTTTATCCCAAATTGAGCAAGAGCTTGTATTTTAGACTTAATCGATCTCCATATTTAAGATACAAATATCTGTTAATTAATTAAGCTCACTGACAGCTTAAATTAATTAGCATCTTATATTCATGAGTAGTACCACTCGACCTTATTAACACACCTGAACTTAATCAACCGGCCTGGTTTAGTGTGCTAATCCTTTCGAGTTCCTCAGGGGATATTATCAACCCATTTTACTAGGATACGGTTGCAAGATAAATGACTATTAGCACCCAAGATACGTAGATCCGGTCGCGATGACGTTCACCATAGTAGGTCAAAGTGATAGATAGCCAAATGCGCTCAGCTGAAGTCTTACCATGCTTAAGACCAGGTAAGTCACCGAGATCTTGGTTCTCCACTTAGGTCAGTCAGGAGAACATATCTCACTGTGATCCATCAATACACCACCTTAAGTGTACCAGTAAAGACAAGCAGCTAAGACAAGCCACTTCTTATCTAAACTGCAGCTTAAACCGACAACTTATCCTTAAGTTGTCTCAGCTGTGATAACTGTTTATATCTTGTCAGTTCAACCAATTTGTGTTGTCTTCTGTGATACCCAACACACAACACAAATCTAACTTTTTTACAAGATAAAGGATTTCATGTATATATATATATATATATATATATATATATATATATATATATATATATATTTATTTATTTATCAGATAGGAGAATAAAATAGTGGTAGGGATAAAACACATTCTATACAAGCATAAAATTTGCTTCCAGTATACAAAATCACAACAAAAGTATCATTTGTTTATAATAAAAATGTCAATTGTCTCTGTTGTGTGTGTCAATCATGACAAAAGAATGTGTCAATGATGATCAGAGTGTCTGTTTAAGCTATAATTCACATTAGAGAGTAGAGTGTCAATTGTCTCTACTGTGCGCGCCAATCATAACAAAAGAACGTATCAATGATGAACAGAGTGTCTAATTAAGCCATAATTCACAGTACAAAGTAGAGTTTCAATTGTCTCTGATGTGCGTGTCAATCATGACAAAAGAACGTGTCAATGGTGAGTAGAGTGTCTGTTTAAGCTATAATTCACAGTAGAGAACAGAGTGTTAATTGTCTTTGTTGTGCGTGTTGTTGGTCTGGAGACGATAGTCAGGTGTAGAGGGGCGGGGGGGGGTGAATATACCTGATCACAGTTTCTTTTTCTCAAACGCGAAGGACATCTGAGCTGTAGGTTGCAACTGATGAACAGTGCCAAATAGTGATCTTCGATCGAGGGTCAGAAGTGTGTCAACTACTGAGCTCTCCTACTGACTTTTGTTAGTACTTGAAACTCACTCGGAGACGTTGTGCGGATAAGAGTGTGGGGCCCGGAGATTTGTCTCAGTTTGAAAACGTGTTTTCGCAAGTTAAATTCTTTTGGCTAGTGCACTTTGAAAATACGTTTTATGCAAAGATATGATTTTTAATCAGTTGTATGCGATGCAATAAAATAGTAAATAACACAAGCAATTTTTAACGTGGTTCGGATACGCAAGATCCTACGTCCACGGTTCTGCCGAACAGGAGTTCTTGTTGATTTATCTGAGCAAGTCTCAGCAAGGAATCTGTGCACTGGACAGACCCTTCTAAGTTATAGTCCTTAGCGACTTTACAAATCAAACCAAAGTTTGAAAGGGAGGGGATAATCTCCAACTAGGAAGGAGTTCTTACAATAAGAACAATTCACAGAAAGTGAACTCCTTCGAGTTTCTAAGCTATAAATTTGGCAATGAGCTTAGCTAGAGAAGAGGGATCTAAAGAACTCTAGAGAGAAGAACTAATGATATTCTATTAGGTAAGTTCTTCGCTGTATTGATCTTGAATGCGCTAGATTTGTTCGAAAGCTTGAGCATTTTTCCCTTGATATCCCGTGCGTGAAGCTCGGATTTCTTCTCTATTTATAGTTGTGAGCAGGCATATGTCCGTTGGAGAAGACGATGCCACGTGTCACAAGCTTCCAAAGAAAACGGCCATAAATTCGAATTGTTGCAGCAGAGTTGTTGGACACTGTACATGAGAGCAGCTTTAGTTGGTCAGAGCAGATAAAGCGTTGTCGGCTTCTCATTGGTCGAGGTTTGTGGTAGGTGAGATTGTGTCAGATATCGCAGTTGACTCTCTTTAATCCTCGTATGTCTTCTGCTGACTTTTGAAATGACTTTAGCGGCTGAGTCATTTTCTGTCGGATAAAGTAGACTTTAAGCAGTCCCTGTCTTCTTCGTCTGAGTCGGCTGACAAGAGATATTCTCTTGAGTGTGGTCAGTTGATGACTGCGAAGGTACTGAGCTTGCATAGAGTTCTTCTGCTGATGTCTGTCAGCTGATGAGATGTCTTCTACTGAGGCGAAGATTAGCTGATGACTTAAGAACGCAAGCAATTACACTGATGACGTGGGGTTCTGGAAAGTAACTTTGTCAGAAGATCAATCCAACAATTTACCCCGTACAGGACTTAGACAAAAAGATAGATAATAAAAACAGTCTAGCCTATACATCATCTAGTCCTATCAAGACACTACACTACTGATATCAGCTGGGTTTTGGGATCTTCAATTCCATAGTACTACTATGATTTCCCCCAATATTATTTTAACCACTAACAGCTGAATATCATCTACTGACTCATAACCCAACAATTTCCCCCCAATTGATGATGCCAAAACCTCTATAAAATATAAAGAAAGAATACTAAACTACTGACATAGATAGACTTCAGTAAACTGAATCAGTTAGCCTTAAGAGTTCAACAGTTGAGAGATAGGCAAAATCAGAGAAACGGTTATGTGTGAGTGTGTGTCAGATCACTTCAGTGATCAGTTGTAGCAAAAACACAATCAAAGCCGTAAGACAATGAGTGATTGTCTGGCTAGAAATAGGAACTGATATATATGTGAACATGAAGATTACAGGTTCCTATCTCTATTACAAAACAAAAGATAAGAAGATCACGGCTGACGTCTGAACCTCTGCGTTCGGTTCTTGAAATCAGCAGACTTATCAGCTGGAGGATCCAGACCATAATACTTGTAAATCCTTGCTCTCAATGTCTGGATCTCCTCGAGATCAGCAGGAAGGTCTTCGCTTAGATCGAAATGATATGCAGCTGCCTTGATCTCGTCTTCTATCTCCTTTGTGCAAAGAGTTCCTCGAGTCGTCCTCGGAGGAGGAATGCGCTTGAAGGCTGGAGCTCGAAAAGGAATATTCTCTCTTTCCATTATCACCCGGAGCTGATCTCTGAGCTCGGCGTTGTATTGATGCATAAACTCATCAAATAGCTGATCAACTGGTAGGTCGGATGGATAGAAACCCCATACATAGTAGCCCTTGATGAATTCTTCCTTGAGTTCCTCCCATTGTTCATTCAGCTCAGTGGGCACCCATTTGTCTACATGCGTAATAGTTTTCTTGATGTAAGGTGCTTGGGCGCTCCTCTCCTGTAATATCTCGACGACCTCGGAATCTGCTTCTTCTAATCAACTAGAGGCTCTCTGGCTATCTTATCAGTTAGAGCAACAATCTTAGCTAGGTCCTCCAGTCTCTTTTTCTCTCTAAGAGCCGCTGATCTAGCATCTCCTCTTTGGAGACTAAGTCCTTTCAGCGTGGTCTCCCAAGTGGCTCTGTCCTCGGCCTCTTGCTCAGGTGTAAGTGTAGGAGTATAATAACTCTGAGCTAAGGGCTGGACTGCAGTAGGAGGCGCTTTGGCAAGCTCCTCCTGAGCCTTCTTCTTCTGATCATCCAGTATCTTCTTAGCCTTTCCTTTGGCAATCTTGCCAATTACTTTCTTAGGCTTCTTGGCCTTCTTCGCTTCTTCTATCTGATGCTCCTGATCCAGCTGATCTTGCAGCTTTTGAGCAACTTCTTTATCATATGCCTCCTGCTCTGCTTTTGATTTGAATTTAGGCATCGGGGAAGATGGAGGAGTAGCTTCGATAGTGATCTCCTTCCCCGGCCTTTGCGGTGGCGGTGGCTCATCCCTCCGCATCCACAAGCCGAGCAATGTCTTCAATGAGTTGAGCGGTTGAAACATTCTTGGCTCGGTTGCGATAGGGTTGTACTTGAACCTTGGGGACTTGGACGTTCTCGGGAGGGGGTACTTGAGTAACCGGTTCCGGCCTGAATAGCTGAACCTTCCCCCCGATTTCCTTCCCCCGAGTAACAACTTGGATTTACGGGACTTTCTCCACCACGGCTGATCCGCCTCGGCTGTAGATGTACCTCGGCTTCTTCCTCAACTTTTTCCCCCTTTTTGGCATCATCAGCCAGGGAGAGGTGAGTGCGGATGGCAGTTACCTCCTTATCCAAATTAAAGAGTAGATTCTTGATGAGGGTGGCGGTAGATTCGAAGTCTTGTACTGCATCGCAGTATTGATCCCATTGCTTCTCCTGATCAGCTCTAAATAGTCTGAGTTGAGCGGCTGACTCCTGTCGGAGTTTCAGCAGAGACTGATCATAAGATTCTGTCATCTCCTTCTGAATTTCTTTGAGTGCCTCCGCCTGTTGTTGAATGGCTGATTGAAGGCAGGTGGTGGCCACTTTGTTCCTTTCATCCATGGTGGCTTGGACTGCCGCAAGGCCCTGAGTCAGCTGCTCAGAGAATGATTTCTGCTGAGAGAGTAGGAGCTTCTGACTCTGAGCGGCTAAGTCCGCCTTCTGAGCTTCTAGGGCGGCCTCGACTATCTCCTTGATATTGATTGAGGGAGTAGGAGCTATTGAGACCTTATTAACCCCTTCAGTCAGTCGGTCGACGTTCTCAGTCTGGGCTTTGGTGTACTGAGCCCATTTGAGACGAACGTCTTTTGCAAGGAGACGATTTTTGTCTCGCTGTCGCTGGATGGCTTTGTTAACCGACTTGGAGGACACGGAACCGATTGGTTTAATCTGATAACTGCTGGTTCCGAGCCTCTGCTCACATGTCGTGATCTGTTGCGCTCGACTCGGCGTCGAGGCAACTGGGGCATCACCTGATGTGGAGGGTGGTGGTGATCGGCCCTGTTCGCGAGGAGTGTTACCCTCAGCAGATCCTCTCAAATCTGCATCCTTAGGTTTCGCCTGATCCAATCCGTCATCATCATTATCATCATTATTGTCGTCGTGATGCGATGGAGGCGACGGGGTGTTGCCTGGTACTGAGGAGTGCAGGCTTAGAAGGTAAAGCAATGCCGCCCGCAGATCCTCAAAGGAAGCAAGATCAGCTGGTTCCCCGAACCCTATAGCTGACTGTAAGTCTTGCTCCTCGACAAGTAGGGACAGAGCTGACTGGGTCCTGATTAGATCTTCAAGAATATCCCAGCTGAGGAACCTCAGCAGCATCTGTGTCCTGACCCTTATGGCAATTTCCACCAAGTCTGGATGCTCAGAGATTTCAGGAATCTGAGCATGGATTTCTCTTTTAGCGCGGAGACGGGTGGAATGCATCGTGGTCCACTCAGAGGAGACTTCCTCTGTCGGTCCGACATTGTCCGACTGAGTCTTTGAGGAGCTGATTCACTGAACCTTATCTTTCAGCGTGACACCTTCGATGCATGTGTCCGCGTCAAGGGGTGGCTCCTCCTGAGTGGGTGGAGGGGAGGCAAGTTTTGCTGGTATCTCAGACGGTCCAGGTTTACTAAGCCTCTTTCTCTTCGGAGGGTCAGCACGAGGGGGCAAGTCGGTGCTGAGTCTTTTCTGCTCAGGCGGCCCTCGCCCGACTGATTTCTCAGCAGCGACTCTTGTCTTAAATTTCACGAGCTTGCTGTCAAAGAATCTGGCGTCAGCAAAAGCTGAGCGATCCGATACGGATTCTCCGATGAGTACTGACAACTTCATCCCATAAAGTAACTTACCCACACTGATAAGTCTCCTCTCTCCAGTGGGAGTTGTTACGAACTTCTGAGCCTGAGCTTTGAGTTCGGCGACGTAATAATCAGTCCAATTCACTCTGACTCCATCATCTATAATCATCATCAGCTGAATGCGAGGCTTGGAAAGCTAATCATAAGAACCGGCTGAGCTCGTGAAGATGTGAGACACAATGTATGCGAGCCCTCGGTATTCTAGTAAAAGTAGGTTCTTAGGCAGAGCAGTCTTGAAGACTATGTCGCTCCTGCCACAGAATTTTTGAACATAGGCGTTGATTTCCTTCTCCTTATATCCAATAGGAGATACTCCCTGCGCTGGAAGATCGAACGTCAGCTCTACAGCGGTTCTGATGTCGAAGGTGTGAGTACTAGCATCCAAGGATTGTGGGACGACTTCCTTCATGAAAGAAAAGCTGGATTCTTCCATTCCGGTTGATTCGTTTGTCCTCCGGCTTGTAATTTACTTCAACGACTTGTGCGGGCAAGTAAGATCTTGGTTGATTCGAGACAAGAAGCTCTAGTCCGGAGGTCTCGAGAGCCGTGAATATGGGCTCCATATACGGAAGTTCAGCATGGTGAAGCACCATGGTTGGCTCGAACCTGGATTCAAGATTTTATTATCTCGTCAATGTTGGAGGGTGTTTGGATAGCCATCTTTATCCGCAAATATTCCGTTAGCGGCTGTAAAAATGGAAATCAAAACACAACATTCTTACTATAATGTAGAGGATGTTTACCGTAAGTGATAGAGCTTGAGTTGCAATGAAAAAGCAGATTTTGAAGAGAAGAAAATTCTAAAAATTCTTAAGCTCTAAGGACGATAAACGGTGAAAGTGAGGCGAAGGTAGAAGATGAAAGATTTTATAGATTGTGTGAATCAAACAGGTTAAGATCGGACAATCGGGGGTTCAATCTCTCATTTTTAATGACGTGCCGTGATTTGATGTTATAAAAGGAATGATTGCAAAAGCCGCCTCTACCATAGACTTACGTAGGAAAATGCGCAGTTAAGGTAAGTGAAAAGACATGCATTAAATTTCTTTGGAGGCAAGCATTAAAGACTAAGTCATTTTAAATGAGAACGGTTTCCCTCTCGACTTATCCTTAAGAATTAATGGCGGGAAATAAATGCTCATTAACTACGAGTGCAAGCGATTGAGATAATAAATGCGAGCATGCTTCGATATAAATTTAAGTATATAATACTACGCAAACCTCTTGCCTGATTTTACGACCCAGTGGTTACCGTTTAGACTCAGGAGGACAATTGATGTGCTGATGACCACGTTCCCCCTTACTGTGTACAGTTTGATTCTCCCGACTGAATCATTGTACTGAGTCTTTGACCTATCATACTGATTTCTTCTACTGACTCTACTCAGTAGGTTCCAGTAGACCTAGCTCAACTGATAATTCTCTGAATCTATTCTCAGCTACTGGTTTGGTCAGTATATCTGCTCTTTGCTTGTCACTATGGATTTTCTCCATTCTGATATCCTTCTTCTCGACATGGTCTCTGATGAAGTGGTGTCGAATATCCTCGTGCTTGCATCTCGTATGGAGCTCTGGATTCTGAGTTATAGCAATAGCACTGGTGGAGTCACAGTAGATGGGCACTTCATCCAGAATTATACCATAGTCTCTCAATTGTTGTCGATGCCAAAGGATGCGGGCACAAAGAACTTCCGGCAGCCATGTACTCGGCTCGGTAGTGGACGTTGCCACCGAATCTTGTTTCTTTGAAAACCAAGATATTAGCTTGCTGCCTAGGAACTGACACGTTCCAGAAGTTGACTTTCGATCTATCCTGCATCCTGCATAATCAGCATCAGAATAACCTGTCATTATTAGATTATCATCAGCAGGATACCATAACCGTGCGTCAGGTGTTCCTTTTAGATACCGCAGAATCTTCTTTGCTGAGTCTAGATGACTTCGCTTGGGATCCGCTTGAAATCTTGCACACACACCTACAGCATAAGTTATATCAGGTCGGCTAGCTGTTAAGTATAATAAAGAACCAATAATAGCTCTATAATCAGTAGAGTTAACAGAAGCTCCCTCTTTATCTAGATCGATTTTGAAATTCGTATTCATGGGGATTTTGACTGGCTTGCTCGAGTCGCAGCCAAATCTTTTCAGGAGATCTCGAGTGTACTTGGTTTGATTGATGAAAATTCCTTTAGGTGATTGCTTTACTTGGAATCCAAGGAAATAATTCATTTCTCCCATCATGGACATCTCGAATTTCTCCTTCATCATTTTCTCGAATTGTTGACATATAGTCACGTTTCTGCAACTGAAAATGATGTCGTCCACATAGATTTGCACCAGTAGGATGTCATCTCCTGACTTTATGTTGAACAGGGTGCGATCTACTGTCCCCATCTGAAAACCTTTCTGAAGTAGAAAGTCTGATAGGGTATTGTACCAAGCCCTGGGTGCTTGTTTTAACCCATACAGAGCTTTCCGAAGTCTGTACACCTGATGTCCCTGCTGAAAGCCGGGCGGTTGTTCCACGTAGACTTCTTCCTTCAGTACGCCGTTCAGAAAAGCTGACTTTACATCCATCTGATATACTTTGAATCCTTGATGCATTGCGTAAGCTAGGAATAGACGAATAGCTTCCAATCTGGCGACTGGATCGAATGTTTCATCAAAGTCAATTCCTTCTGCTTGACAGTATCCCTTGGCAACTAGTCGAGCTTTATTTCTGACAATGACGTTGTTTTCATCACGCTTGTTTTTGAAGACCCACTTAGTACCAATCACGTGCTGATGTCTAGGTCTGTCAACAAGCTCCCAAACTTCGTTTCTAACGAACTGGTTCAGCTCTTCTTGCATGGCGATGATACAGTTAGCATCATTGAGTGCGTCCTCTATCGACTGAGGTTCTTCTATGGACAAGAAACAAGAATAGAGTGAGCTTTCTCCTTGACTTAATCTAGATCTTGTCCTTATAGTTGCTGACGGATCTCCTATAATAAGATTTGAAGAATGAGCATCAAGCCATGAACGTCTGAGTTTGGCTTCTTCTTCTGATACTACTTCTGCACAATCAGTAGGTGTATTAGGCATTTCAGTAGTACTATTTTGTGACTGCAGCAGTTCAGTAAGAAGGTTAGGATCTACTGAGTTTCCAGGTTCAGGGGCATTTAGCTCAGGAACAGTATTTGTTCCCCCTGAGTTTATATTCTCAGTAGAGGTCTCAGTTACCACTAGGGCTTCCTCATCGACCGTTGTTACCTGTTGTTGATTCTGTTCAGTAGAATCAACCAGGTCAGCTACATCGCTTGTTGGCTGAGTCTGAATTTCTTCATCGTCTGACTCATCATCCCAACAATGCTGGATCTTTTCGGCTTTGTCATTTAGTGCGAGATCCTGTAGCTTGCTGCTGACATCTTCAGTATTTGTCTTTGTAGTTTTCCTGTTCTCAGTAACAAACTCATCAAAAACAACATGAGGGCTTTCCTCCACGCAAAGGGTCCGATAGTTAAAGACTCTGAAGAATTTACTGACACAGAGTATCCTAAGAATACTCCTTGATCAGATTTGCTATCAAAGAACTTCAACTGATCTTTCCCATTTTTGTGAATAAAGCACGGACAACCAAAACTATGAAAATGAGAAATAGAAGGAATTCTCCCTTTCCATAATTCGTAGGGTGTCTTCATGTGTTGTTGTGTAAGTAGTGAGCGATTCTGAGTGTAGCAGGCGGTGTCAGTAGCATCTGCCCAGAACTTTGAGGGTAGTCCAGAGTCTGCTAGGAGCGTTCTTGTTGCTTCTTTAAGTGTTCTGTTTTTGCGTTCAGCAAGTTCGTTCTGCTGAGGGGTGCGAGCTGCTGATGTCTCGTGCTTAATTCCCTCCTTTTCGCAGTACTCTTTAACTACTGAGTTGAGAAATTCTGTTCCTCTGTCTGAGCGAATTCTCTGTATCTTGATGTCCTTTTCCATACTGAGCTTTTTCAGCAGTTTGGGCAACTCAGTCTGGACATCAGATTTGTTGGCTATGAAGATGACCCATGTATATCTCGAGTAGTTGTCAATAACGACGAGGGCATACTTCTTGCCTCTTATAGTCATTGGAGAAACTGGCCCGAATAATTCCATGTGTAGCAGCTAAAGGATTCCATCAGTGGAAGGTGACGGAATAGGTGGATTGCTACTCTTTGTCTGCTTTCCCTTCAAACATGCTTCACAATTTTTGTCTTTGATAAACGATTCATTGGGCAGTCCTCTGACTTTAGAGTTCTTGGCTAGCTTGTTCATAGTCTTGAAGTTCAGGTGGCTGAGTCTCTTGTACTACATCCATCCTGCCTTGTCACTAGATTTAGTCTGTGCGAGTAAGCAAGCCTCAGGTTCTGCGGTTTTCCAGTTTGCAATGTATATATTCTTCCTCCACGAACCTGATAACACTGTTTTCCCTGTAGATTTATCAACAATATCACAGAAACCAGCGTCAAAGATAACTCTATTCAGATTGTCACAGAATTGACTGACAGAAAGGAGATTATGTTGAAGTCCTTCAACATATGTTACTCTTGGAACTGAGGCAGTCCCAATATTCAGTGTTCCGTATCCCCTTGTATAGCCTTTACAGTTGTCACCAAACTCAATTCTGGGTCCATCTTCCTGTATGTAGTTGGTCAGCAGGCTCTTTTGATAAGTCATGTGTCTCGAGCAGCCGCTGTCCACTATCCAAGGGTCCTTATGCACCTGCAAAACAGAAATATTTTTAGGTACCCTTTGGTTCAGTTGGGTCCTTACATGTTAGTGGGTGATTTCGGAACCCAGATCTGCCTAGGGACCTTAGAAGTCTGAGACTTCTTCTTCTGAACCTTGTCAGCTTTCTTCTCCATATGACTCGGAGATACTGACTTTCTGATGATTTTGGGTTCAGGAGCTTTCTTCTTCTGAGGTTTTGCGCTCCTCCTGACCCTGGGCTCATAGTAGTACGAACTATATTGAGCTGGATGTTCATACAGTGGTTCCTTGTACTGTTCCGCCCACCTGACCTTCTTGGTTCCCCCTGAGTTTGATCGTGGTGTCCTGGGGCTGGAACCTCTGGTCAGTTGTTTCTTGTTGCTCGGCTGAGGTGCAACTATCTTCTGTTTATTCTTCGTCTGAGGTGTTGAGTCAGTAGTCTGAACTTTACCTCTGACGAACCTATCAGCCAGCAGTTTTGAGCTCTTTGAAGTGGAAGCTTCATGAGTATAGCCAAGTCCTTCTTTCATGACCGTCGGCCTTTGTGCTCTAAGCATACTTTCCAACTTCTCCTTAGCTCCTAGGTACTGTTCAGTCATCAGTTCTCGCCAAACTTCATCACTTCTTCGCAGTGACTCATAATCCTTTTCAACTTCTGCGAGCTTCTGACTGAGTCGGGCTATCTTAGTATCTTTCTCAGAATTGTCCTTGGTCAGAACTGATATCTGAGTTTCTTGAAGCTGAGACTTAGTCATAAGAGATTTAATCTCTTCCTTGAGTCTCACAACAAGATTCTCAGACTCAGTAGAGACCTGACAATCAGAAGAAAGTCTCTGATTCTCAGCCTTTACGTGTTCCAGTTCCTGAATGGTTCTGCTGAACTCTCTGCTCAGCTGAATCTGCTCCTCTAGTAGATCATCGTAGGCTTGTACCACATCTAGAGGCTCATCTGTGTCCGAGCACGTGTCGTGTGTGCTGTGAGAAGACGAGGTTAAATTAAGTTTAGAATTTAGCCTCTTCTCCGACCATCAGACAATATTCTGCATTTTCTTCAGGATCTGTTTCTCCGATCTCAACGACAACAAACGCAGCTTCGTCTTCAGAAGAGTACATGAATGTATCTTCCTCGATTGAGTCATCGGATATCTCTCTGGCTATGTAGGCCTGCCTCCTACGGGCAAATTTATCGCGTCTGGCCTGCCGTTTTGCTCTTTGAGCAGCTGAGAGTTCGGGACATTCGTACTGAGAGTGTCCCTCCTTCTTGCAGTTGTAATAGACAGATGATCTGCTGCTTTTTCCAGCTGAGTCTTTGGATGGACTCGCAGCAGGTTCTGTGTTCCTGCAGTCAGTAGAAGGTTTAGATTCTTCCCTTTTTAGAAAATCTTTCTTACCTGAGGGAGAATCTCTGTTGTATTTCTTCAGCTTTCTGACTCTCTCCTTTTCTCTTTGATATTTGAGAGCCATAAGCGCAAGTGGGTCAGTAGCAGATGTCTCAGAGGACTTTGTTTTCGCTGCGGCCTCTTCGCTTCTTTGGAAGAAATGGGTTTGATTCCGGCTTTCTTGATTGTTGCTTTGAAAGCATGGTCAATCCGAGTGTCGGTGAGCACTGGAACATCTTTGAGGTAGGTGTGCTCAAATTCCTCTGTTTTTAATTCTGAAAAAATAACATCAGGAGTTAGAGCATTAAGATCAGAGCGACGTAAATAAGTAGCAAATGGAAGCCACTTCTGTCGAGGTAGAGCTCTTAAGATCTTGGTGTTCATCTCTCTGTTTGTGAACATCCTCCCTAGCCCGTTGATCACATTGACTTGGTTTGTGAATCTGACGCTTAGCTCGTCAATGGTCTCACTGGGCTCCATGGCAAACGCGTCGAACTTTTGTAGCTCTAATTCGAGCTTGTTCTCTTTGATCTGCGGGGTTCCTTGGCTCAGTACAACCAGGGCATCCCAAAGTTCTTTCGTCGTCTTGTAGTCTTCCACCCTCCCGAGGTGAGAATAACAGAGCGTAGTCAGGATTGCATTACGCGCAACTCGGTCGAGGTTGTGCAGCTTTTTCTCTTCTGGTGTGAAGGCTGATTTTTCTTTAGCGACCTTAGCGCCAGTCTGCGCTCCTACACCTCCCACAGCGGCAAATTGTACGTTTTCGATCATGGGAATGATGGGTCCTGTCTCAAGGACGTCCGTCATGCTGTCATGCAGCGATGTGAGGTGTGCCTCTATTCTCACACGCCATACCGTGTAGTTCTCTATTGAGAACATCGGTACCATTCGAATACCTGACATATCAAACATTATGGGTAAGAGTATAAGGATGTATGAATAGATGCTTGTGCAGTGAAAAACATTTTCAGGATCTGTTCGAGAAGACCAGTATTTCAGAACCGATGATTCAGAAGAACACACGAGCTCTGATACCAATTGTTGGTCCGGAAACGATAGTCAGGTGTAGAGGAGGGGGGGGGTGAATACACCAGATCACAGTTTCTTTTTCTCAAACGCGAAGGACAGCTGAGCTGTAGGTTACAACTGATAAACAGTGCCAAATAGTAACCTTCGATCGCGGGTCAGAAGTGTGTCAACTACTGAGCTCTCCTACTGACTTTTGTCAGTACTTGAAACTCAGTCGGAGACGTTGTGCGGATAAGAGTGTGGGGCCCGGAGATTCGTCTCAGTTTGAAAACGTGTTTTCGCAAGTTAAATTCTTTTGGCTAGTGCGCTTTGAAAATACGTTTTATGCAAAGATATGATTTTTAATCAGTTGTATGCGATGCAATAAAATAGTAAATAACACAAGCAATTTTTAACGTGGTTCGGATACGCAAGATCCTACGTCCACGGTCCTGCCGAACAGGAGTTCTTGTTGATTTATCTGAGCAAGTCTCAGTAAGGAATCTGTGCACTGGACAGACCCTTCTAAGTTATAGTCATTAGCGACTTTACAAATCAAACCAAAGTTTGAAAGGGAGGGGATAATCTCCAACTAGGAAGGAGTTCTTACAATAAGAACAATTCACAGAAAGTGAACTCCTTCGAGTTTCTAAGCTATAAATTTGGCAATGAGCTTAGCTAGAGAAGAGGGATCTAAAGAACTCTAGAGAGAAGAACTAATGATATTCTATTAGGCAAGTTCTTCGCTGTATTGATCTTGAATGCGCTAGAGTTGTTCGAAAGCTTGAGCGTTTTTCCCTTGATATCCCGTGCGTGAAGCTTGGATTTCTTCTCTATTTATAGTTGTGAGCAGGCATATGTCCGTTGGAGAAGACGATGCCACGTGTCACAAGCTTCCAAAGAAAGCGGCCATAAATTCGAATTGTTGCAGCAGAGTTGTTGGACACTGTACATGAGAGCAGCTTTAGTTGGTCAGAGCAGATAAAGCGTTGTCGGCTTCTCATTGGTCGAGGTTTGTGGTAGGTGAGATTGTGTCAGATATCGGAGTTGACTCTCTCTAATCCTCGTATGTCTTCTGTTGACTTTCGAAATGACTTTAGCGGCTAGTCGTTTTCTGTCGGATACAGTAGACTTTAAGCAGTCTCTGTCTTCTTCGTCTGAGTCGGCTGACAAGAGATATTCTCTTGAGTGTGGTCAGCTGATGACTGCGAAGGTACTGAGCTTGCATAGAGTTCTTCTGCTGATGTCTGTCAGCTGATGAGATGTCTTCTACTGAGGCGAAGATCAACTGATGACTTAAGAATGCAAGCAATTACACTGATGACGTGGGGTTCTGAAAAGTAACTTCGTCAGAAGATCAATCCAACAATTTACCCCGTACATGACTTAGACAAAAAGATAGATAATAAAAACAGTCTAGCCTATACATCATCTAGTCCTATCAAGACACTACACTACTGATATCAGCTGGGTTTTGGGATCTTCAATTCCATAGTACTACTATGATTTCCCCCAATATTATTTTAACCACTAACAGTTGAATATCATCTACTGACTCATAACCCAACATGTGTCAAACATGACAAAATAACGTGTCAATGATGAGGAGAGTGTCTATTTAAGCCATAATTCACAGTAAAGATCAGAGTGTGAATTGTATCTGTTGTGCGTGTCAATCATGACAAAAGAACATGTCAATGATGATCAGAGTGTGTGTTTAAAAGTCATAATTCACAATAGAGAGAAGAGTATCAATTGTCTCTGTTGTGTGTGTCAATCACAATCAAATAACGTGTCAATGATGAGCAGAATGTATGTTTAAGCCGTAATTCACAGTAGAGAGCATAATGTCAATTATCTTTACTCAAAGTGTCTTGCAATAAATAAATGCGTCATTTATTTACAAAAAAAAATCAATTATTTTGAATAAAAGTGTCATTTTTTAAATATGATTTGTTTTAAACAAATGACACAATTGTTCACAACAAATGACACTTTATATGACAAACTCAATGAAAGAAAGTTCGATTAGATGCTATGGTTATCAAGGAAACACAAGAACTCCTGAGGTAAAACTAAATCAGATGCTATTGTGCCGAAGAAGCAATTCAGGAAGCAAAACTAAGGAGGCATGATGAAACCTAATAAATATTGTGATTTACATGACATTCAGAAGAACAGACGGAAAAGTATGACACTATAAGAAGGAAATTAACAAAATATCTAATTGGGGAGTCCCAAAAAGAGACATTTTTGGATACTGCAAAACTGCTAGTGATATATCACTGGCAACAACAGGATATTTTTCTCATATCATACCTCCTACTTCAAATTCTACAGTTGATAAATATATCCATAAAACAATCAATATTCAAATCATGCCTACTTTATTTCACTAAGAATTCTGGCAAAACAAGAATCTTTCCCCAATCTGGTTCAGATATGAAGAACAACGAGGCAAAATTACATTCAAATTGGAACAGAGAATGCCAGACCAAAACAAGGGCGAAAAAAATTATGTTTTCTTGATTCTTGAGCAAAATAGACCACAATCTTCACAAAGAAAATGAATTTTCCTTCCAAGAAATCTCCATTCTTAAAAATCTTAACAAACTTAGAAGCGAAGGAGCAAAGAAACATTTCTAGACGAAAATACACACAAATTAACATTCAGAAACCATATGGAGCACCAAGGATGCTCAATAATCGAACCAAAAACAAGTCCTGTTTCAATTCATCAAAAGAATTCTCAACTAAAACCAAAACCAAAACCAAAAGAAAAAAAATTATTGGTCCTGAGAGCACGTTCAGGTGTAGAGGGGGGTGAATACACCTGAAAACCGATTTTCTCAACTTAAACACGAACAGTCCTTCTCAGGATGATGTCGTACTGAACAAGTTCAACAGACTGATAAGCTGTTCTGAATCGTGTGGCAGAGTGACTGACTCTACTGAGATCTGCTAGCTGACTGAGAGTCAGAATTCAGTATCTTGCAGATAGAGTTCAGTAGTGCGGAATAGTGTAGGCCCAATTCAGTTGAGTTAGGAAAATGATTTTATTAAAACAGTTTCAAATGATTAGTGCAGTCTGTTAAGTTTGCTGAAACTTAGTTGAGTGATTTAAAGAATGTTTTCAGTATGAACAGTAAATCAATGCAACAGTGAAAAACAGAACACAAGACACAGAGATTTTTAAAGTGGTTCGGACACAAAAATCCTATGTCCACTGTCCCGAAAGATAAGGAAGTTATTTATTGTACTGAGATAGTCTCAGTCGGTTTGTACGCTGGACAAACACTGGTCTTGAGATTTATACTGAGCAAGTCTCAGTTTACAAGGTTATCAAACTGAGTGTTTGAAAAACTCTCCAACTGTGAAGGAGTCCTTTACAATAAAGATCAGTTCAGAAGTGAACTCCTTCGTCTAAGCTATGGATTTAGTCTATTGAGCTTAGGTTAGAGGGATAGGGAACTAGGAAGTGGCTTCTAGAACAACGAACAACTGAATATAGCTTTGAGTTCGTGTAACGTCGTTTGGATACTAGAGGTTGTATAAAGCAATTCAGCTTGGTTCTCTAAGATCTGGAATGTAGTCTTTCGCCGGAGATAGATTCTTCGAACTTCTTGCGGAAGACTTAGGCTTTTCGAATTTGCTCGTTTGAATGCTCTGTGAGTTCTCTCGTATCTGCGAAGGTTCGGTTCTGTTCGTTCGTTCGTTCGTGAGCTTCAAATTTGATTTATCCCTCTATTTACAGAGAAGAGATTAGGATAGATCCGTTGGAGACGACAGTCCTTTGTCTTTCTCTTTTGGGTAGCTAACGACTCTTTTGAAGTATGGTGGCAGTGTCGTTTCCCTCATTTTCTGGAAAGTTGTTGACTTGCAGCTTTAGTAGATATAGGGTACGTGTCTGCTTGTCATTGGCCGAGGTTCAGAAAGTGGTTGAGACAGAACAGACTTCAATGAGATCTGAAGTTGACTTCTCTCTTCCTCGTATTGACTATGCTAAAAAGTGACTTCAAAGATTCTGACAGTCAGAAGACTGTCTGGCCGTTGCTGAGTCTGATCTCTGATTCAGTAGCATGCTCCTGCTGAGTCGGCTCTACTAAGGATTAGCTCTGAGTACAGTGAACTACTCCTGCTGTGTTCAGTTCTACTGACTCCTTTCAGTATACTGCTCCTGCTGAGTCTAGTATCACTGAGTCTTCTACTTCTGGTGCTGAGGCGGATAATCTACTGAGTGCCTGAACCAGAGCAGAGGGTCTGCTGAGTTTGAAACCTCAGAGACAAAACAAATTATAACGTAATGGTTCACCAATCAATATAGGGTTTTGAATTTCCTAACTAAAAATATAAATATTTTTTTTATTTTTTATTTCTTATAATGCAAATAGTAAAATTAAATGGAAAAATACAATTTATTTTCTATGTAGATATTCATTTGGTAAATATGTATATATGTGGTAAAAAAATGTTCGTTTGAGATTTATTTTTGAAAGATTGTGTTGGGTATAAGATTCAGTATGAGAAGATTTGAAGATCACAAAATTCCTTAGCTGAATGATGAACCTCACAGTTTAATAGCTTAGTTGAGTTTAGCGTGTTAGGAACTCGGTAGGCTAGCTAGAGTTCAGTAGCTGATAGGATTCAGTAGAAAATCTTGTGTCAGCTGGATGAACTCAGCATGAGAAACTCAGTTGGGCGTCTCAGACCCCACTTAATCAGTAGAAAAAATCGTGCCAAGAACTAAATATATCAGAAGAATGTCAGCAGGAGACAACTCAGTAAAAACGTCCGAGGAATTAGAGGCAGAAACAGAAAAAATTCAAATTTTCTAGGTAAGTTTCTGTAACGCCCCAATTTTCATGTACTTTTTAAGTGGACGTCACCACATGCATAAACTTTGTCATTGGATTTAATTTTTAAAATAACTCTAATAAATCTTTTCATTAAAAGAAAAGGGTACATGCGGAACTTCATAAACATCGAAAGTCTTAAAAAAATAAAAGCACATGCGACTACTAGTTTTTGGAAAATGCAATGGAAAGAAAGTGCTTAGTTCATGATAAAACTAAATTAATAATGTAAAAAAAAAGTTTCATAATTCCTTTTCCGTGTGACCATCACCATCAGCTACCTCCAGCATCTGTCGGTCCATGATCTGAAAATGTGAATGTATGAGGGGTTGAGTACGACTACTCAGTGAGATCAAGCATTATCCAAATTATAAACTATAAAGAATTTAACATGAGAAATTAGACATGCTAGCCTGGGAGGCTTAACCCGAAGGTTTTCTTTGCGGGAATGCCCGATGGCTAACCCGAAGGTTTTACTACGTGAATTGTCTCGAAGGCTAACCCGAAAATTTTACTACGTGAATTTCCCGAAGGCTAACCCGAAGGTTTTCTTTGCGTGAATAGCCCGAAGGCTTTGTCTGTACTAAATAACGCATGAGAAAAACTGTATAGTGTATAATAAGGATAAAAGAAAAACCCCACCTTAACATTTTGAGTGAATGAAAAAAATAATGGATATCGATGTTTAAGTCCTACCCACCGATCTTATATATGAAAATTTATCTTAATGACTCTATATGGAATGACATGCATGCACCAACAATTTCAATAATTCATAAATACAAATAGATCCTAATAATCAAACAATGTATATTATACATAATCTACTTATTAACATGCATTTTTTAACGATTTCATATAGTAATAATCTTAAGTATATTAAGTACAATCTTATTTCTATTGAAAATTCATTCATGCATCGAGTAATTCGGCAATTCATGAAATAAATTAATAAAATCATAAAAGTATTGTCTTAAAATTATAGATTTCTATCATGAACAATGTAATACATATTCTATTACAATATAACTTATCATGATAAAGAATTCATTTAATAGTAACATGAGAACTTTTGTTTTTCAATCGACATGAATGTTGACAAAAGAATTTGGCACATCAAGAAACAAATTAACAATAAATAGTAAACGTATCCTAAAAATTCTATATTTTTAACATGAATGACCTAACATAAATTATATTCTATTAAGATTCAGCATGGTCGAAAACAATATAAAGAAAATATGAAAAACAATTTTTCTATCAATCTCATGAGCATGCTGTCAAAAACTGACAGGTTACGAATAACAATTAAAAAAAAAAAAAACTACTTATCATGCTTGTAAAATTCCATAAACATTATAGTGTATAGTAGACATACTAGGAAGACGATCCTAAATTTTCACGACGAGATGACGACGGAAAGATGTGTAAATAATTTTTGAAACAGTTCATAGATATGTTGACAGATTTTCAAAAATTTTATGTGATGCTATATTATGAGCGACTAAGGAGTATTTATAGGCTTAGAATAAATTATCTAAAGATCCCTAATCATAAAAGGTATCAAATATATTTTATCCTTAATTATTTTCGTCCTTTTATCTTTTATATATAATTTATTCTATCACTTACTATTTAAGAGATTCATCATAGTTGGATTAGGATATAGACACAATTAAAATTGATACTAAAATATGAATATCATACATAAAATATCTATTTTAATCATAAAAATTAATATAAAATTATCTCCTAATTATTTCACGCAAATATAAAATATTATATCATTTCATGAATCCTAGTAGGTTTAGGAAATTCAAAATAAATAAATATTATTTTTGCCTCATAATTCTATCATTATTTATATCTCAACAATAAACAATATAATCATAATATGATATAAATAAACACCTTCAAAGTTCAAAATAAATTCACATAATAAAAATGATTTAATGACAAATAAGATAGATGCTTTAATTCATTTAAATTTCTAAAGCGCGACTTAAAGAACTAAAACACTTGATACATACATGAATAGATATGCAATGCATTTTCTATTGAAAATTTTGGGGTGTTACAGTTTCTCTCACTAGAAAAGGTATACATTAATCTGCAAACCCCTCATAAGTCCAGGGGGTTTGTTGAGGATTTGGATCTAATAAGATCTTTATCCTTAAATGAGAAATAAGAACGTATCTAGACCGTTTATATCTCAATCTAAGGTTCATATTAAAATCTCATTTAACTTATACGTTGTTATATAAAATTAGAAAAAAGGATATTTTTGTAATTTACTTTGTATATAATTTGTAACGTATCTTTTATTTTTGGATATATTATCTTTGTCTAAGATTTTTGTTTCTAATTTCCTTAAATATCTACTATCGACCAAAAAAAACAATGATTTATAAATTTATTTCATTAATTATCATATTAATGACTTTACAAGTAACATACGATTCTCTTGATGATTAAACAATGCATTATAAATCTTTTATTGATGCATTTATCTGTACTGAGTCATGCATATACATGCATTTAATTATATTTCATCATGTATGATGGCATTTCCATTATTTTGTGATGCATATTTTTTTTATATTTCCATGCATTATATAGAATCAATATATATGCTTTAATAATGGTTAAATGTTGCATCACACAATATACCATAATGCATTATAGAGTATTTCGCATTGCATCAAAATAGTTTAGCAGAATGCATCAAACAGTTTTTAAATGTCTCGAATGAATACGATTTATCTTTGTTCACAAAATAATGGAAATGACATCATGAATGATGCAATATAATTAAATGCATGATGCAATAAAAACATATGCATATTCAACATATATAGTTGCATTATACTAATTTTATATGCACAAAATTACTAATTATCTTCTATATAGCAAAAAGATTAATTGTATGAATGTACAGCCGAGTTGACATATGCTACATATGTATGAAGCCAAGCATACAAACAAATCAATTTATGGATAAATCAAAAATTGACTTAATGTACTTACACACATACACACACAAAAAAACACGAACTAATGATGCAACGAATTGTGCTGATTTATGCATATTAAACTTTGAAAAAAAAGAAGTTATAAGTTTTAAAAATTGCAAGAATCGTAAATATATTTGACATCTGTAATATGGAAGAACAAACCAAATATGGAAAATTGTTAATATATAGGAAATTACCTAAATATATTAGATTATGTAATTTTTTTTGTTACAATTTTACCCTTTTAATATTAAAAATTCATTTCAAAATTAGTACTACCTCCGTTCCATAGAAAGTGTCTCCTTTCTATGGGACACGGAGTTTTAGGAGAGTTGATTTTAGTTGGTAAAGATGTGGGACTCATACAATTAATAAATTATTTAGAATTGGTTTGTGAGTAAGAGAGGTGGGACCCATGCAATTAATTAATTGTTTTAAATTGATTTGAGTTGGTAAAGGTGTAGGACCCACTTCCTTTTTAGGAAAGGAGACACTTTCTACGGGACAGCCCGAAAAGGAAAGGGAGACACTTTCTATGGGACGGAGGGAGTAATTTAAAATAAAATCTGAACATAGATCAAATTATATCTACAATTTATAATGGTTTCTAGTTCTTACAAAAGGCTTGGTTCCAGTTAGGGGTGTAAGTGGTTCCGCTCCGAACCGCGAAATCGGTCGGGACCGAACCGAACCAAACCGAAAAATGTGGTTCGGTTCGAATTCGCGATTTGGTTCGGTTTATTTTTTTTAGAAACCGTTTACAATCGTTTCGGTTCGCGGTTTCAAAATTTTTGAACGGTTCGAACCGAACTAATATCCTACTCCCTCCGTCCCGCTAAAAACGTCCCAGTTGACTTCGGCACGGAGATTAAGAAATTTTAATTTAGTGTGTATTTTATGAGTTTTAATTGTATAAAGAAAATGACACAGTTTTCGAGGAGTGGTAGGTGGAAAGAAATGAGAATTATCCAAATTTTTGCAAGGCTAGTGAAATGCAATCGATTTTTTTTTTATATTTTTTTATATTGCATTTGAAGAAATAATCTAAGGTTTTCAAAAAGATAAAGATCATAATTTTCTGAATTCGGAGCGGAACATAATCGAGTGAGAGATAGATTTTTGAAGGGAGAGAGTATAAGAATGTGGGGGTTGAGTAGTGAGTAAGGGGAACCCACTTCATTTTATGTTTAAAAGTAATTTTTACTATTTTAGGAAAAAGGACAGAAATAGCGGGACAACCCGATTAGGCAAGTAGGACAGAAATAGTGGGACAGAGGGAGTATTTTTTAATTTTTTTTATTTAATATTTGTCTTTCTTATATGAGAATATTGTTGGATTTAGATATTAGATTTAAGTTTAGATCAATTCTATTATATACAAATGAAGAGAAAGGAGTAACAACTCTATACTTATGAGTTCAGAATGAGTGACATCTTATAAAAAAATAAAAAAGTGAACCGATGAATCGAACCGAACCGAACCATTTATAAGCGGTTCAGTTCGGTTCCGATATTGAAAAATCCATCAAACCAAACCGAACCGAACCATTTCTATGTGTTTGCTTCGGCTCCTAAAATACATAAAAAGTCGAACCGGACCGAACCGTTACACTCCTAATTCCTATGTGAACCATACCCTATATATATGCATATACTATATTTGAGAGAGAGAGATAGTTTGTTGGGTGATGGTGGGATATGGATGGTTGCAATCAAGAATATGAAAACCGTAAAAGATCGTGTGGAATTTGGGTATCGTAGCCGTAACGCCCGAAATTTTCAATATAAAATGCACTACATATCTATTCATGCATGTTATCAAGTGTTTGTTAGTCGCGCCTTAGAAATTAAAATGAAAACTAAAGTATCTATGATATTTTTGGTTAAATCATTTTTGTTATGTAAATTTATTTTGGATTTTGAATGTATTTATTTATATCATATTATGAATATATGGTCTATTTTTGAGATAGAAATCATGATATAATTATGAGGTAAGAATAATATTTATTTATTTCGAATTTCCTAAACCTATTAGGATTCATGAAAATGATATACTATTTTATATTTATATTAAGTTATTAGGAGATAATTTTAGATTATGGTTTATAATTGATATGTATATTTCGTGTGATATACGTGTTTTAGGATAAAATAATTTGGTTTATCCATATCCTAATCCATTAAATCTCTTATATGTTAAGTAATTGATTAAATTATATATAAATGGTATAAGTTCGAAAATAATTATGAGATAAATATATTTGATACCGATTAGGGATCATTAAATAATTTATTTTAGGCTTATAAATACCCTTTTATTCGATCATAATAGAGTCTCTCATAAAATTTTCGGAAATCTGTCAACATATCTACGAACTGTTTAAAGAATTATTTACATATCTTCCATTTTTCTTATCGTCGTAAATATTTAGGAAAATCTTCCTAGGTATGTCTAGTATACTCTATTACTTTTGTATAATTTTAAAAGTATGATAAGTATTTGTTCAAAATTATTTTTCGTAACCTACCAATTTTCGTCAACATGTACGTGAGCCTGTTAGAGAAATTGTTTTTGTGGTGTTCTGATGTTTTTTTTTCGACCATGATAATTTTTAATTGGATTTACTATGTGTTAGGTCGTTCATGTTAAAAATATAGAATTTTTAGGATACATTTACTATTTATTTGTTAATTTGTTTCTTGATGTCCCAGTTTTTTTTGACAACATGCATGTAGATTGAAAAACAAAAGTTTTCATGTTACTATTAAATGAATTCTTGATCATGATGAGTTTTTTTTGTGATGTAATATGTAATATGTTATTCATGTTAGAGATCTATAGTTATTAGGATAAATTTTTTATGATTTCATTAATTTATTTCATGAATTGTCGAATTACTCAATGCACTAATGAATTGTCAATAGAAGTAAGATTGTGTTTAATATACTTAAGATTATTACTATATGAAACCGTTAAAATTGCTTGTTAATAAGTAGATTACGTATAATATACATTGTTTGATTATTATAATCTATGTGTATTTATGAATTATTGATGCATTTATGATATTCCAAGTATGAGTCATTAAAATAAAATTTCATGTTTAGGACTGACCCGCAACACTTAAATATTAATATCCATTATTTTCTTCAAGTCAAGGTTAATGTGAGGAATGCTACTGTTTCTATTTATTATATGTTGTATTCGATATTTTATGTGATCATGACAAACATGAAAGGATGAGTCGAAATTGGACCCTCAATGAAAATCGATCGGAATTGGACCGTGGGATCAAAATTGGATCCTTGGGTCGTATGAAAAGGTTATGGTCTGTGTGACCAAATATCCTTTATATTGATTTGTTGAGCATATGTTATTGAGTAGATTGTGTACCCAAGTAAATGTAAATGTAGAATCTCTTGCAACATAATATCGAACCTTTCCTATCTACAAAGTTTTTTGTTTCCATCCATCACAAGTATTTTCAAGCAAAAGAGGAAAATTATAGATGAGAGAATAAAAGGGCAATCATGATAAGGAGAAGGCATTGTGACATGACAAATAGTGCAATGTCGAGTTATTCCATGTGAAAGTAGATAATGAATGGGAATTACAAGATAGGGGGAAGTGCAGTACCTAGTGAATAGTTGGTCAAATCTAGACCTAGAAAAGTTGAGATGTGCTATCCATTTTTAGCATCACTGTCTTGGTGCTTCTGCAAGTGGTAAGGAGGGTCCCAAATTATGCATGGGATCCCTAATTAAACAGTCTCAACACACCTCTTGCATAATTCAACAGGCTACCAATGTTGTGGTTTAAGACTTGTAAGATGATTTCAAGTCAATGGTCCCCCTAATGGTGAGATAATACTATAATACAATCAGTTCATCAGCCAATGCATATGAACAAGTTTTTCAAACAACACCAGCAAACGGATGCAAACGAAAATAAAGCCTGCACCAGTTGGGGGGGGAAGAGGCTCATTTAAGTAACTTCCACCAATTAGAGATTGGATGGACCAGTGGACCATTTCAAATGCAGGGAAGTCTTTTATGATGCGGGGAATGGAACAAACAAGAATGCAAGTGAAATCTAAGAGTCTGGGGTTTCATCCCCACTATTTCATAATGCCATATGAAGCCCTTGGCTTGAATCGATGTTCATTTGATTCTAAGTTGAGTTTACTCTATGAATGAATAATCAAACCGACGAATTACACTTGCACACCTGGTGACTGCAGTTTCCTTCTCATTTTATTAGCATATGTTTAACACCTTGCAAGTGGAAGCAAAGTCACATGAACACAAGAATGAGCAAAAGCAATGATTCCATAAGGTCCAGCCCATTTCACATGTTAAAAAAAAAAACAGAGTTTATGAAAGGCCTTTCGAAAAGCCCAGCTAACTCGGCAGCAAAGTAATCATTTCAGACCAATAAACATATGGAGAAAACCTCACCAAGTCTCAAGTTAGATTTACTGTTTGGGAGGGTCAGCTCTATGCTGAGATTTGGGTTCTTCTCTCTCCTCCATGACTTGCTGTATACCCTCTTGATAACCTCCAATAAAACTCTTAAGCGCATCTCTATAAGCAGAAGCTCTGGTCATGTAAACTCGCTGCAGAGCAGGCCTTAATGTCTCCATCCCTCCCCTTGCAGCCACAGCTATACATTGCATTCAAATCCGAATTAAGAAACTCACTATCCATCATAGAGAAAGCATCAATGCAGTTGTAATGTAGAAGAAATAGTCTTGTGCTTAAATGTGTAAAGTTGGAGCTTTTTTTAAAGGAATAAGTTTCTACAAGAATAGCTTCAAGTCAATAAGACAACAATTAAAGAACCGTTAAAACATTCATTACCAAGATCCTCTAGAGTGGATGGCTCCTTCTCCTCTGCCGTGCCTTTTTCCCCATTGGGATTATCTTCACTCTCCACTTTCTTCTTGTGATCATTTGGCCTGAGTTCTGGACCAATATCCCTTACCCAGCTTGCAGCATATAGTCTAGATGCTTCTTTCAACACCTAAATAATCAAAACATGCAAGAGATTAGCATCCCAATATTCACATTGAGTATCAGACTCCCTTCTTTAAGCTACCAACTAAGATTCCACTTAACTGCATGACTACAAAAATAAATAATAATAGTGAGAGTTCTTGATTAGAAGAACTAACAAGGTATCGCTCCTTCCACGTAAGCTTATGGCGCTTTTTGATGTGGGGTGGATCAGGCAAAGACGAAGGAAATGCTATCTCCTTGAGATCGTACCGAACATAATCGTAAATCTTCCTGCTCACCACTCTCAGCTTCATGCTGCCAATACCGGCTCACTAGAAATCAAAGAAAAACAAGCATAAAGTGAACAATAAAGGTACAATTGTGTTGCCTCTTTAAATTATTAAACTTTAATCCATAAGAACTCAACGTCCAATTCTTTTAGGCATTTCATCAAGCAAGTGGTAAACAATAAATGGGTTAAATATTGACGCCATTAAGTCCGAGACTTAACATATATACATCAATAAAAAGCAGGTATACTCGGGTTTCGTGAATGTAATCACCTTTCTTTCTCTAGGAACTTAAGCTCTTACTAACCCAAGTAATAAATCAAGAATGATGTGATTTGGAGCCCGGAACTGCACCTAGTTTTTTACCATTTGGCATCATGAACCAAACCCCACCACCATTTTTGAATTTATTCAAATAATCTTGAGAACCAGAATGACCAACGATAGGCTTAGCTATTGCTCGGACAGACTCCACAACATTAACAACTTCACTGAATTCATTAAAAATCCCTTTCATCCTTTGAACAAAAGCACGTTCAAAGATGTCATCCCATATGTCGGAGTCTTCACCGAGCACAAGCTCCTGTGTCCTCGTCCATGGTAACTCAATTTCAGAACAAAAAACACTCTTCAGCCACTCTAAACTGCCTTTCAAAACCTGCTTACTATCCATTGTCTCCCTTATCAACTTGTCCGCCAATGAGAGGTCATAACCACTACCAATTACATCAATCAAGTACCTTCCATTTACCTTGCTCGTGATATCCTTCCCGCAGTTTCTCAGCCAACCAGAACAGGTGCTGGAAATAAAATCTCGGTCAAGCAATATCATGTCAGACTCCAGCTTATCCTTGAACAAATTCCACAATTTAACCTCCTCATCAGGATTAGGTATGCCCCCAAACAACTGTGAAGCAGGCGGGGTTTCAAAGAGGCGTGTGGGGACCTCGTAACATCAGTGGAAGACAGAGAGTGGAGAATGGCGTCTTGGATGGCAGATATGTTTCCATCAATGGACTCACCAGTAGACTTCATGGCTAGAATGGAATCAGCAGAATCAATAAGATCGCGGTAGCAGTTACCCACCAATTGGCGGAGCTCCTCGCTCTTCTCCTGGATCTGCTTCCTAGTCATCGCCTCTACATTTCAGATCTCCAAAATTGGCTTCATCTGGAACAGAGACTCAGCATCCTGATTCCAAGGAACACCACCAGTAGGGAGGCGATTCTGGGTGGGTGTGGCGGCCATTGTTGCCTAGATAGTGACGGCTCAACTTATACTCCACACCCAAATATATCAACTGGATGAATAAACATTCACACAAACAAGAAACGTCCTGATGGGTGGGTGTGGCGGCCATTGTTGCCTAGATAATGACGGCTCAACTTATACTCACCCAAATATATCAACTGGATGAATAAACATTCACACAAACAAGAAACGTCCAGATTCAATTACGTTATACACTGATTATTGCATATTCTAATATTTTCAATTGCTAAAAAACCTATACTCCTGAAAATAAGAAAAAGATGCAGAATTCGAGCACGAAATTACAGAAGAACAAAATATCAGGGTTTAACCACGCACTGAATACCACCGACAACCCGTACGAAGAAGTGATTAATCGAATCTAATTCCTAAATCTAGAAGAAGAAATTACGGCGCAACAATTTTACGATATCGATAAAATTGAAACTACAATTCAAATTGGGCTGTCGTGACTAACCGAATTTCTAGATCAAGACACAGGCAATTGCAGTTAGAAATTGATCCAACCAAGCTGCATAAAAAACTGCAAAACTCATATTTTTGGTGTCTTTGTACAGTAAATTGTTTGGAATGGGTATTTACTGTACAATCTGAAAAGGATTTGTTTGCAAATACAGTCTTTGCAATTCTACCCCAAAATAAATTATAACAGAATACCTACCTTTCAACCAAAAAATTAGAGGTAGTGCCTGTAAATTCTTGTTACCTTCACAATCCGTCCAATTGGAATATGCAGATCAGTATTACCCTCTCAATCCGCCCAATTAGAAGACTCGTCGTCTCTAACCTCCCCCCAACAGCTTCAGCGCCTCCACAAGGTGCAAGGTGCAGCGGCGAGCACCCTTGCAAGTCCAACTCGACCGCCAGATCGGGCTTCTATCTCAGTAACTCCCTGACGAATATCAACGGGAAAATAGATTCGCGATGCACTCACAAATCTATCTACAACGCTCAGCCTTTGCAGAATATTTTTCGTCAATTCCAACGGCAGATCGGTCCAACTCCGTAGTGGTGGTCGGGACTTTTGACGCTTCGGAATTTTAGTATTGGGCGGCGGATCCACCGATATTATTTTCCTTTTACCCATGTGATTCGGTTCCTAGGTTCTATTTAAAAAGGTGAGTTTTGAATAGTTTTGTTTGATATTGTGTTAATTCAATTACACGTGTAAATAGTTCAATTGTTATACTATATTATATCTAAATAAAAAACATAATTTATACCAATATTAAATTTAAGGTGATATAATTCAAATAAAAAAGATAATTTATACCATTATTAAATTTAATGTGATATAATTCAATTTATGTAATGTCTTTTTTTTTTTCTCGTCATTTGAGTACTCTTTTCCCTCATTTGGAGGTTTTGATGAGGCTCGGCCTTTGAGTTTTCGCTATGTGATCTCAAAGGATTTTTATGACTTAATTTCTTGTTCTTCTTTAATATAATATAACTCTATTTTATCATTATATGATTTAATATTATTTTTTATAAAGTTATGTAATTAATAATTATCTAATACCTAATTTAATGTCTACATTTTAATTTATTAATTATCAAGTTATTTTAGATATATTAAATTTGTATTCAATATTTTAGTAGTAGGAATGTGGAGTGTACCAATGTGTAATTAAGAAAAATATGTAGGTAGAATTGAAAGGTATTTTGTGAAAGGATATAAAGAGAATATTCTTTTGAATTTGGATTTGAGTTTGATGGTTGTAGATAAATTCTTGTTTGATGTGACGACCGAAAAATGGATATTAATTTTAGTGTTTTGCTTGGAGTTGCTCTTAGAGCCCAGAAACTGGATTCAGCGGCTAGCATATGTATTCCATTACGATCAAGAGACGAACAAGTATAGATCACTGGACAATGCTCCAATTCCAATGGTTGCTGCTACAAGCAGACAAATAAATTCGGGCTTAATTATTTCTCATAAATTGCGGATTTACATTGACTTAGGAAGGGAAGAATTAGTACTATTGGAATGAATTTGCTCTGTCTCAAGATTTTGAATTGGGCCTGCTCGCTTTGTTTTCAAGTTAACAAAAAATAAGGTACTTATTGAACCAAATAAATATGGGTAATTTTGTTAGAATTATGTTAGAATTAAGCTTAGATAAAATAGTAATTTTGAAAATGAAAAAAAAATTTATTTATTAAAATTATTATTTTATTAAATATTATTTTAATGTATTGACACATATAGGATTAAAAAAATTATTATCTAAACGAACTTATTACACTATTAAGTAGATTTAACTATATTGTGCGTAGGTTAGCCGCCACCAATACAAAACATCATTAATAGGAAATATTGCGTTTTGCATTATATAAGCATGCCTTCTATAAACCGAGAGCTGTAAGCAATGAGAGCGGCGTGGAAGGAGAGGAGATCTCTATGGGGTCTCTGTTGGGGATTATTCCTCATCATTTTCATCGGAACTTACTTCATCTTCCTTTTCTTTTACTTTTTGTAGCTGCCTCAAGAGATCTAACCTTTCAGCTCCATATGTTGAAGGTATCTGCAGGGGAACAAATGAACTTGTCTTAGGTTGTGTTCCGACCGTTAAAAGAGTATGGGTTTGCTAGTTTAAACATACCAACGATGGCACATAATGTTGGATTGCAGGCAACATAGCAGACTGCGGTCACCTGCAACGTATATGGAAGAAAAGTTGAAGGGATTTGTATTGAGGGTTATCAAGAACTTCTAATAGATATTTACTTACATAAAAGCCAAATTGTGAGTCCTTTAGACCAATCAGTCATGGCTGACTACAAATAACTAGAGAAAATGTCTCTTACCGGAAGGAGCATGAGAACGCCAATTGGAACTACTGATGCCAAAACCGTCAATGTTCTCCGCAGAGTATATTTTTCTTTCTCTGTTAATTCATCTCCTATTAGCACCCTCCTTAGCAGCACCGGTGTCAATTGCTAGAACATGAGTTTCTTGCAAAACATCCTACCTGGGTTGGATCCAGAATTTATTGTTAGGGGGCAAAATTTATGGGGATGAGTTATATTTATACGGGGGTGGAGCCCCCGAGAAATTTTTTTTGGGGTATTTTTGGTCTAAATATACTTACTAATTAAGGCTTATTTAACGATATTATATTTTCTTTTACGAATAGCCGTTATATGTTATTTGTAATTTATTCGAAAATATAGTACACAATCGTATTTTGACGACACCTAGGTTTAGTTGGAGGATATTACGAAGAATAACAATTTTTAACTTATAAATTAATCAAGTATTAGAAAGATTGAGTTTTTTATACTTCAAATGTTGCTAATTTTACTTAAAGGACAATCAAGTATAAAAAGAAAAGAAAGCACAAACATAACATATAACTGCATAAAAAATATATGTTATATTATATGTATAACTCTATCGAAATAGATATTCAAAACTTCATATTTTAGACCTTCACTAAAATTAAAATTAGTGACACGTAATATATATTTTTTAATATTTGCCTAAATTAGTGGTCACATTCACACTAATTCTTAATTTTTACTTTGGTGTAAGTTGACAAATTCAAAAATCTCGGGGGCGAATCCAAAAATTCAAATGGGACAAATATATAAATTACTAAAAATCGAAAATAATTCATAGTATTACACGAAAAATCTGGGGGGCGGTCGCATCCACCCGCCCCCCTTTGTATCCGCCTCTGCATCCTACTCATGCGCAAAAAGATTTTGAGACGTTAATAAATAACAAGAAAATGGATGAGTTCATGTAGAATAAGACATGAGGTTTACAGTAATTTGTCTTTTACAAGACAAACAAGGAATGCAAGGATTCTAGATGATTACCTTAAAGCATTAAAATAAGTTTGTAGTGTACATTCATTGGAAGACAATTTCATGTGCAGACAGTCGCATGAATTATAAATTGACTACTGATATACCAAAATAAAGGAGTGCAAAGAGCACAATAGTAGCTAGCTTTCTAAAAAAATTATAGATCATAAAAACCCAACTACAGCCATTCACAGAATATCATCTCAGTCCATAGCTTTAATTGGAAAGAAGCAGCAAAATACATAGCAATGTCTAACTGTCAGATATAGAGGGGCAAGATATTCACACCGTGCTTGTTTCTTTCAACTTATCCAGAGATTTCTCAATAATATTATCTTTCTTCTCGACTTGCACCAATGAAATAGCTTTGTCGTCATTAACATTAGAGGATGAATCACCTTTCATCTCAATTTTGTCCTGCACAGCAGTATTCCAATTTTAAAACATTAGAGGTGTTCATTTTGTTGCTTTTTTCAGTTGAGTATTCAGGAGACGCACATTCAAACTATATCTACTCATCAAGGACTTCGCTGAGAGGGCAAATATGTACATCCACGCTCTAGAGCCCAGATTCTTGAAGAGACCGATAGCTTGGCAAAACCTGAAATTCAATATTGACTTCGACAAGATTGAGTCTCAGTTCCATAAGGCTTGCAATGAGAAGAAGACGATGACACAACCTCATTCCTTGATAAGAAAGTCAAGCTGAGTTGTTCATGAAAGAGCTGAAGAAGACACAATTGACTCATGAGGTGTTCGAGAGGAAATTCAGGATCAAGGCTGAGTCCATATAGTTTCAGATTCTTATGTAATAGAATAGTTCTAGCTTGTACTTAATGATTATCAATGAAGCTGAACTTTTTCTTTAACCTGAAGACAATAACTCTTTATCCAGGATTCTATATTTTTTATTATTAACCTTTCATTTTTCTTATCCGAACTTGTGTTGGAAGAACTTAGCATGAGTCTGTTTTCAGTACTAGAATATGGTGTTGGCATCATAAAAAAGGGAAAAATTGTTGGAAAAAATATAAGCTTTGAATGATCTCAAACCCCTAACTGATTGATGAACCAGTCTGATGTTCTGATAGGTTTGGTTTAGCCCGTGTCTGTTTAGTCAGACTCAACTTATGTTTTCAGATTAGGTTGTTGATTGATCAGCCCGTTTTATCTTCCATGTTTTGCTTTTGTAGCTGACATCTCTCAGGTTGCATCGATCATCAGATTATGTGTTCACCAGACCGCTTGAAGATTCAAATATGAAGATTATACAAGGTACAAGCCACAAAATTCAAAGTAGATGGTCAACAGAGGTAAATCAACCTCAACCAATCTCAGCCAGCCATGTCAACCCTAATCAAAGGGAGACAGTACAGTACCTCGTACAGACCGGAGAGCCAAAGCAAAGCGCGACACTTGCCTATGCATTTAATGCATTCGAACATTGAGAACACATAACCAATAGGAGAGTAATTCACTTCAACGGTAATATCCCTAAGCTCTCCTACAAATAGCAGAAAACTTTTTTCAACAAGGATGGAATTTTTCAAGAAGCTCAAGTCATATCTCAACCAAAAGAACCAGCGACTTCACTTACTTACAAATTCTCTTGCTAGAAATTTCATCTGTTGTTCATACTTCAAGTGCTTAAAGCTTACATCCTAAGCTTGGATTAAAGAAAATGTTGCTATACTCTTACGGTTGAACAAACTCAAAAACCCCACCCTTACTGGATTGTTAGAATGAAACTAATAGTTTGATAGATTGTTTGTTAGATAGTTTGTATGTGTTGATCTGCACTCGTCAGTCTACGAGTAATCCTAGTGGATTCCTGCTAAGAAAGCAGAAGAGTGGATGTATGATCTTATGAATCTGAACCACTATAAAAATCTGAGTCTTTTTACAGTTGTTCATAACTCATCAGATTATTGTTCACGCATTATCTTCTGACTATCTGTTTCTCTAAAAAGCACTGTACTCAGGGCCTATCATATTTCTGCATACGTTTTCTGACTGACTCACTACCAGTTAGACTCTGATATGAAAAAGCGAAGTTAGGAATTAGATGTATCCCCCCTCCTTTACACCTAAACCTACACCGGGACCAACAAGAACATTTATTAAACGTCTTCAACTTATTGCTAGACCATTAGTCATGAAATCAAAACTCCCAATTTCTCCTTGGGGTCATGCCATATTACATGTTGCATTATTAGTTCGAATTTGGCCAATAGCCAACCAACATCATTCCCTAATGCAAATTGTTTTTGGTAGAGAACCTGGTGTTTCTTACTTATGAATTTTTGGTTATGTTGTCCAAATCCCAGCTACACCCCCACAACGTACAAAAATGGGTCCCCAACGAAGGCTTGGGATATATGTTGGATTTGATTCCCCCCCCCTTGACTATAAGATATCTTGAACTTTTAACAGTCGATTTATTTACTGCACGTTTTGCAGATTGTTATTTTGATGAAAGAACATTTCCAACATTAGGTGGAACGAATTTACATTCAGAAACGCAAAAGGAAATCTCCTGGAATGAAAAAACCTTGTCACATCTTGATTCCAGAAGTAATCAATACGAACAAGAAGTTGAAAACATAATTCATTTGCAAAAGATTGCAAATCGATGCTTTTGTAGATACAATAAAAATGACACTATCTCATATACCTGATGTTGCCAGTACACCTACTAGAATTAGTGTCCCTGAAGGAAAAACATCAATGGCAGCTAATAAATCTAAAGTCAGTAAAAAAACATGGTCGACCAATTAGTTCCAAAGATTCTGTGCCTAAAAAAAAGAAAGGCACAAGACATGAACCAAACAATGACGGAAATTATTGATCAAAATAATGTAGTTCTTGAAGCGTCCAAAAATCATGAGATCTCAATCAATTAATTTATCTTCTAATAAGATATTAGAGAGAGAAGATATCGCCGTGCACGATATTCGCCTTTAATATAGCTCTTGAAGTTCTAAATGAGGATCTTGAATCACGGTCTGTTAAAGAATGTCAAAATAGACATGATTGGCCAAAGTGGAAAGAAGTCGTACAAGGTGAATTAAATTCCCTTGAAAGCCGGAAAATATTTGGACCTGTAGGTCAAACTCCGAAAAATGTTATCCACGTAGGATACAAATGGGTCTTTGATAGAAAGAGAAATGAAATTCCTAAAATTACGAGGTACAGAGCAAGACTCGTAGCACAAGGTTTCTCTCAAACACCGGGAATTGATTATGAAAAAACATATTCTCCGGTAATGGACACGATTACATTTAGATTCTTGATTAGTCTAGTTGTTAATAATAACTGGGCCACCAATTTATCAATTAATTGGCGCAGCCAATGAATTCCAGATAAATAATTCCCACATTATATAATAATATATAAATACATTAATCTATTAATAATAATTCCCGAGAGAGCATAATAAATGATGGACATCTATTTGGGCAGACTAGGGATCCTATATAAAGAAATAATGTTGAGTCTCAAATTAATTAATTATCTATGCTCAGCCCAGAGAAAAATTAATTAATAAATACAAATTCATTCCACTAGAAAATATGTGTTGACTTATCCATTTATCCTAACTTGATCATGGACTTGTATTTCAGACTTAATTGATCCCCGTATTTAAGAAATAAACACCCGTTAATTAATTAAGCTCACTAACATCATCTTGTTATATCCTGAGTAGTACCACACTCGACCTTATTAACACATATGAACTTAATTAGTGTGTTAATCCTTAGGAGTTCCTCACGGGATATTATCAACCCAGTTAACAGGGATACAGATGTAAGATATAGATAACCAACCTGAGCTACAAATAACTAATATCACCCAAGATACGTAGATCCAGTTGCTATGACATTCAACATAGTATAAGTCAAAGTGCGCATATCTGAAATCTTATCAAGCTTAAGACCAAATTAAGTCACCGAGATCTTTGTTTCTCCACTAAGGTCAGCTAGGAAATACATCTTACTGTGATCCATCAATATACCACCTTCAGTGTACCTATATAGACAAACACTTCAACATTGTTTCCAGTGAGAAGGATATCATCTATGTAAAGTGCATGTAATACTAATGATCCGTCACCACAAATATGGTATACACACACCTTATTAGGCCAGAGACAAAATCATATGATTTGACTACCTTGTCAAAATGCTGGTGCAATAATAGAGAAGCTTGCTTAAGTCTATAAATAGACTTCTTAAGCTTCCAAACTAGATGTTCTTCGCCCTCTTTCACATAACATTCTGGTTGTTTCATGTAGATGAAGGAATAATTAGGGTTAGAAACGATACCTTCCTCCTTCGTATGTTGTCGCAGCTCTGATTGTTGCTCCTGTATCAGATCTTCTGATCTGTGTCCCGACCTTTTTCTTCCTTTGGGTGGTTAGAGAACTGAAGAAAATAAATTTATGTCTCTCCCATTCTCACGCCATGCGTGTATGAGTTTTATGAAATCAGTGTAATCTGTTTCTGAACAGAATACTAATATATATAGGCTTCAAAAGGTAATATAATATTAATATATTTGTAACCCATTAATTTAATTATATTTCTAATGGACTTCCACATAACCAGCCCATAATATAATTAATTAATTTACTGGGCTACTAATATTTATCAATTAATTGGCCCAGCCAATTAATTCCAGATAAATAACATTATTAAATAATGTAAAAATACATTAATCCATTAATAATGAATTCTGAGAGACAATAAATTACTAGGCAACTAATTGGGTCAGATTAGGGATCCAATACAAGAAATAAAGCTGGGCCTCCAATTAATTAATTATCCATGCTCAGCCCAGAGCAAAATTAATTAATAAACACGGGATTCATTCCACTAGAGAATCCGTCTTGACTTACCCCTTTATCCCAAATTGAGCAAGGGCTTGTATTTTAGACTTAATCGATCTCCGTATTTAAGATAGAAATATCTGTTAATTAATTAAGCTCACTGACAACTTAAATTAATTAACATCTTATATTCCTGAGTAGTACCACTCGACCTTATTAACACACCTGAACTTAATCAACCGGCCGGGTTTAGTGTGCTAATCCTTTCGAGTTCCTCAGGGGATATTATCAACCCATTTTACTAGGATACGAATGCAAGATACAGACAACCAGCCTGAGCCACAAATAACTACTAACCCCCAAGATACGTAGATCCGGTCGCGATGACGTTCACCATAGTAGGTCAAAGTGATAGATAGCCAAATGCACTCAGCTGAAGTCTTACCATGATTAAGACCAGCAAAGTCACCGAGATCTTGGTTCTCCTCTAAGGTCAGTTAGGAGAACACATCTCACTGTGATCCGTCAATACACCACCTTAAGTGTACCAGTAAATACAAGCAGCTAAGACAAGCCACTTCTTATCTAAACTGCAGCTTAAACCGACAACTTATCCTTAAGTTGTCTCAGCTGTGATAACTGTTTATATCTTGTCAGTTCAACCAATTTGTGTTGTCTTCTGTGATACCCGACACACCACACAAATCTAACTTTTATACAAGATAAAGGATAACATGTGCAAATATACATATTTATCAGATAGGAGAATAAAAAGTGGTAAGGACAAAAACACATTGTATACAAGCATAAAATTTGCTTCCATTATACAAAATCCCAACAATTCTCCCACTTATACTAAAGTAAACTTTTAGTATACAATGTGTCAGTTCTAGGTACAAACTAGTACTCAACTATATCTCAGCTATCTAGGTACAAACTAGTACCTAGCTATATCTTAACTATATATCCTATCTATCACGACATCTTCGATTTACGAATACTGGTATAATGTGGTACTTTCTGTCTATGTGTTTAGACGCCTTGTGAGATCTAGGTTCCTTGGAATTTGTCACTGCACCCGCATTATCACAATAAATTGTGATCGCCTTAGGCAAATTCTGAACAATATCAAGATCCAAGAGGAAATTCTTGAGTCAAACTGCCTCTTTCGAAGCTTCTGAAGCATCCACATACTCTGCTTCCATGGTTGAGTCCGCAATGCATTTCTGCTTTGCACTCCTCCATGAAATGGCTCCACCTCCCAAGGTAAACACATAACCCGAGGTAGACTTCTACTCGTCTCTGTTAGCCTAGAAATCCGATTACGTATAACCCAAAGACACTAGACTTTATTCGGTAAACAAGCCTATAATCTCTAGTCCGTTTAAGGTACTTGAGAATATGCTTGACCCTGATCCGATGTTCCTTTCCGGGGGTTAGGCCGATATCTTGAGACCATGCATACAACATGTGAGATATCTGCTCTCGTACAAAGCATCGCATACATGAGGCTACCGACAGCGGAAGCATATGGTACTAGCCTCATACTTTCTATCTCTTCAGGCGTTTTAGGGCACTGATTCTTGGATAGAAAAATGCCAAGTCTGAAAGGTACTGAACCTCTCTTGGCCTTTTGCATGCTAAAACGAGTAATAACAGTGTCAATGTAGGGCACTTGTGACAAGCTTAACATCCTTTTCTGGCGATCTCGGATAACCTTGATCCCAAGGATGTAAGCAGCTTCACCTAAGTCCTTCATTTGAAACTCTCAGATAACCACATCTTTACGTCTGATAACACTTCAACATTGTTGCCAATGAGAAGGATGTCATCTACATAAAATGCAAGAAACACCACTAATCTGTTAACACAAATACGATACACACACCTCATTAGGACAGGATACAAATCCATAGGATTTGACTACCTCGTCGAAAATGTTGGTGCCATAACCGGAAAGCTTGCTTAAGTCCATGAATAGACTTCTTAAGCTTTCAAACTAGATGCTCTTCGCCCTTCTTCACATAACCATCTGGCTGTTTCATGTAGATGTCCCTACCTTTTTCAAGGTGACCGTTTAGGAATGCGGTTTTGACATACATTTGCTAGATCTCTAGTTTCATGTGAGCTGATATGGCAAGGAGAATCCGAATGGACTTGATCATTGCTACAGGCGAGAAGGTATCTTCGTAATCGATGCCTTCTTTCTGGGTAAAACCCTTCGCCACTAGCCTGGCCTTAAACGCCATGATCTCTCCATTCGGTCATCTCTCTTTGTCTTGTATACCCACTTACTACCAATAGCCTTGCAGCCCTCAGGTAGTTCAGTGACCTCGTATACATCCATATCAGTTATGGACTTAAATTCTGAGTCCATGACGATTCGCTAGGAATTCGTATCTATATCTCCCCCTTGCTTTGTTATTAGTCCGGGGATCCACGGTATCTTGTTCATCTGCCGGGAGATAATCAAACGTCTCCCCGGTGAACATATACCGATCAGTGTAAATATCACCCTCCCACTACGTCGAATAGTGTCGGGAGCTATGTTAGCGGTGTGCGGTTACTCGTGGAGTACTATGTTGCACAATTGGCTGTTCAAGTGGAACTCGACCACCTTGTAATTCTTCAAGGATGATGTCGACTCGAGATTTATGGTTACTAATGTAATCCTCTTCTAAGAACCGAGCGTTAGGGCTAACAACGATCTTGTGTTCTTTAGGATCATAAAAGTACCCACCCTTCTTTTCCTTCGGATGCCCTATGAACAACATCACTTCTGAACGTGATTCCAATTTGTCGGCCTGCCTATTCAGCACATAAGCAGGATAACCCTAAATCCTTAAGTGGTGCATACTGGATTTGTGCCCGCTCCACAACTCGAAAGGGATCTTTTGTACCGACTTGGAAGGCACACGGTTCAGCAAGTATGCTGCAGTCTCTAGGTCATATCCCCAAAAGGAAACTGGCAAAGTTGCATAACTCATCATTGACCGAACCATCTCTAAGAGATTTCGGTTCCTTCTCTCTGACACACCATTCTGCTGAAGCATGCCCGATACTGTCAGCTAGGATGTAATCCCACATTCTGTCAAGTAGTCATTGAACTCGTTGGATAGGTATTCTCTACCACGATTAGAATGTTGTGTTTTTGATTTCTTTACATTGCTTCTTCTCCACTTCTGCATTGAATTCCTTAAAGGTTTCAAAGCAATCCGACTTGTGGCGAAGAAGGTAAACATATCCATACCTCGAGTAATCGTCGGTAAATGTGACAAAATACTCATACCCTCCACGAGCTTGTGTAGACATAGACCCACGCAAGTCAGAATGTATCAAACTTAATACTTCTGTGGTTTTATAACCTTTTGCCTTGAAAGGCCTAGTCATCATCTTTCCTTCCAAACAGGTTTCGCAAGTTGGAAATGGTTCAATCTTGGAGAGACTCCAATGATCCATATTCCACCAACCTCTGAGTCCTATTAAGATTGATGTGACCTAGTCTTAAGTGCCACAGATAAGTTTGGTTTACCTTAGAAGACTCTTTCCTCTTCTTAGGATTTGATGATGAGGAAGCAATATTAACCGAACTACGCGGTTTACAAGTAATAGTATATAAAGATCCGTTTAATGGTTCACCACATATAAAATCATCGTCTTTCATGATAGAAACTTCACTATCAAAACTTGATATATAACCATCTATGGTGCAGAGTTTTGAAACAGAAATAATGTTTCGCCTAAACTCTGGCACATATTAAACATCTTTAAGTACTAAAACAGAACTATCAAAAGATAGATGTAAATCTCCAATGGCAATTGCAGGAATTTTCGATCCATTGCCCATTGAGACTACCACCTCGCCATTGCTCAATTGCCTTTTCCGCAAGAAACCTTGCAAGGTGTAACAAACATGATCAGTTGCCCCCAAATCCACTACCCATTCGTGGCTAGAAGAGGAAACAAGAACAGTTTCAGTTACAAGAGCGACTCGCGTCTCTTTCTGTTTTGCCTTGACATCTGGATTATAACTCTTCCAGTGTCTTTTCTTACCATAATTGAAGAACATTCCTTTCTTCTTTGGCATTCAGGTGCCGCCGATAAGGACTGTCTTCTTACTCCCACTGCTCTTCTTGAATTGACCACCCTTTCTGCTCTTTTTCTGGTTTCCGCCTTTCGGAGGATTCCTTGAACTACTAGGGATATTCAAGACTTGAGCACTCTTGCCCTTTCCTATAACCTCTTTGACCGCTACCAAAGATTTGAGTAACATACTCATAGTAAACTCGTTCTTAGACATAGCGGTCCTAAAACAGAAGTTCTTATAGAACCTTTGCAGAGCTTTTATTGGGAGCGGTAAGAAATCTCTTCCACTCTTTGAAATTATTTAAAATTGTTAAACCCGTTAGAGTTTGGTTGGTGAGACTGTTTAGGAACTCGAAAAATAAAATATTCGAACAGACATATCTGAAAAATATAATTTAAGTGCATGTATAAAGTTAACATTTGCACATAATTCGTAATTAATAATCATTGAAACATTTTGTAAAAACAATGATATTAAAAACCTCGAACAACTCTAAGAATTCCACTAGCAAGCCACGCAGGTGGACGTTTACTAGTGTAACCCTAAACCAAACTATTTATCTAGCTCTTTAATTTCAATCCACATCTAGGTTCTTAAGACGAATGAAATTAATAGTTCGATATTCTGGACCATGTCACTATTAAAACGCGGGAAGGGACTTCTAGGGAAGTGAATTGTACCTGCGGTGATATCTAAGCATTGACCATTAATTTGACCAAAATATAATCAAATTCTCGAAATTGACATACTTACTCGAACCATGCCGCATTCAATTTGATCTAATTAGTCATCCTATTTAATTATTATCTTCTAGAGTACTCGTGTTTACTAGGCACGCAAGCCACGCAGGTGGACGTTTACGGCTTCGCTCCCACTACTCAATAATAATCAAATATTGTTTTGAAAACTCATCTCACAAAACTAGTAGCTCAAAAATGCAAGCAAGCCATGCAGGTGGACGTTTACTCACATAATCTTACTACTTTCGTGTAGAGTCTAATTAATGGAGGTCCGATTAAGTGTTTAGTATCCAAATTAATGGAATCTAATTAAACATTTAATTTAAAAATTGCATAGCCTTTTTATTCAAAAGGATTGTTTTGAATCATGCATATCCACATAATTCCTAAAGCATGCAATTTCTAAACGCACATAATAAAACGTGCTCGCGAAAATTAAAACATGCTTTAATAACGACATAAATCCTATTTACATGCTTTTCTAAACGCAATTAATCACATAATCGCATACTAAAGCATAATAAAAAATAAATACGCAAATAGGAAATTTAAAACGTCGTTATCGGGCTTTAAAACACGTAATTCCTAACTATTACATTGCCCGATCAAAATACAGCTCTTCGATCTTCAAAATCTTCGAATTTGAAAACTGCATCGAAAACTGTTGTCACCACGTCATCAGGGGGGATCTGCCACGTGGCAGACACGCCAGCACCGCGTGGCGCCACATCAGCAGCTGGGCTGACGTGGCGCGCCACGTCAGCCGCCACGTCAGATGCTTCTTCTCCAGCAGAATAATGACGCCGCCGTCAGCTGCTTCTTCCTCTCCGCCGCCGCTGGCGGCCTGCTGCCGCGTCGCCGACGTCTCCAAGAGGTCGCCGCCTGCGCCTCCGCCTGTCCCGGTCAGCGCCGCCGCGTGGAACGGGCTGAATCTGCCCGCGCCGCTGGCGGATCTGGGCGCGCGACGGGCTGCCTCCTCCGCTCGTCGCCGCCCTGCTCCGCCTCCTGTTGTCTTTCCCATCCAGACGCCGACGTCTGGGCGGCCTAAATCAGGCCGCTAGAGCCGCTGCCGCGATGTGCCACTGCGTAATTACGCAGCTAGTCGCCGGCGAGCTTCGCCGCGGAAATTGACCTCTTTCCGAGCCGCGGAAATTGAAAGAGGGGAAACGTAATTGGAACACTCACGACCACCGTGTAACGGATTCCGGCCGAGATTAGTTCCTCAATTTGCCGAATTTCAAACGATTGGCGGAACGAATTCATAACGGCGACAATTTCAGACGTCAATTCTGATCGTATCCGTGATCGGATGATCCCTTGCGACCTATCAACGCGAAGCTCGAGGAATCTAGGGGTTCAAGACGATCGGAAATCGGACCCCGGAACCGCCGGGAATCGCCACCGAAAGATGCGGCGGAACCCTAGCCGAACTAGGGTTTTCTTCCAATTTAGGGCTTTTCGGGACAGCATGACCACTTCTCCTTTCCGACGCTATTCCGGACAAACCAGAAATCGGAATGGGTCGTGCGACTTATCCAAACGAAGCTAATGAGAAGAGGAACAAAACAATCTGAAAGGGATTGGAAAAATACTGTAGCACGCGCCCCCACGCGCCGTCAAAAGTCGGCGGTCGTGTTCTTCCAAAAACTAGGGTTTCACCTTTTCCGTCTTTCTGCGCCGTCGCGCCTCGGTTTTCATGCATCCCGGACCAATTACAGTACAAAAATAGTACAATTATGTAACACATTGGTCCTATCAACTACTCGTGGATTTTCTCACGAGAAAAAGACAACGGGGGTCAAAAACGGTGGCTCGCGAGGCCGCCCCCAAACACGAAAATTAACCCGATAACGACGGAATTGAACCCTAATCATACATCTAACAGCAACAATCGAGCCTAAACCGGGCTCGATACCACTGAAGGAATAATTAGGGTTAGAAACGATACCTTCCTCCTTCGTATGATGTCGCAACTCGATTGTTGCTCCGTGTCGAGATCTTCGATCGTGTCCCGACCTTTTCTTCCTACGGGTGGTTAGAGAACCGAAGAAAATAAATTTATGTCTCTCCCATTCTCACGCCATGCGTGTATGAGTTTTATGAAATCGGTGTAATGCGAGCGAGAATACTAATATATATAGGCTTCAAAAGCCCGATATAATATTAATATATTTGTAACCTATTAATTTAATTATATTTCTAATGGGCTTCCACATAACCAGCCCATAATATAATTAATTAATTTACTGGGCTACTAATATTTATCAATTAATTGGCCCAGCCAATTAATTCCAGATAAATAGCATTATTAAATAATGTAAAAATATATTAATCCATTAATAATGAATTCTGAGAGACAATAAATTACTAGGCAACTAATTGGGTCAGATCAGGGATCCAATACAAGAAATAAAGTTGGGCCTCCAATTAATTAATTATCCATGCTCAGCCCAGAGCAAAATTAATTAATAAACTGTTGGATATGAGTCAGTAGATTGATACTCAGCTGTTCTAGGGTTAAAAGAAATTGGGGGAAATCATAGTAATACTATGGAATTGAAGATCCCAAAACCGAGCTGATATCAGTAGATTAGTGTGTCGATAGGATTAGGCGATGTATAGGTTAGACTTGATGTAATGCTTATTATTTTGTCTAAGTCCTGTAAGGGGTATTTGTTGAAGCGATCTTGACTGAAGATACTTTTGAACCCCACGTCATCGGTGTAATCGCTTGCATTCTTCGTCGGCGGTGATATCGGACTCGGTTGAAGATCCCGCATCGGTGGCCCGAACCTCGGTAGAAGAACTAGTGCAAGCAGTATACCTTCGCAGTCGACCAACTGACTATCAGAAGCTCACTTTATCAGTCAGACGACTCAGCCGAAGAAGACAGACTTTCGAGTACTGTATCCGACAGAAAGCGACCCAGCACTTAAAGTCCCTTCAAATGTTCAGCAGAAGACATACGAGGTAGTTTGAACGGTCAACTCTGACACTCACCAACTACAAACCTCGACCAATGAGAAGCCGACAACGCTTACCTACTCTACACAGTAAAGTTTGCTCTCATGAACAGTGCATTAAATGCCCTGCTGCAACAAAGTTGAATAGTGGCCGTTTTCTTTGGACGCTTGTGACACGTGGCATCGTCGTCTCCAACGGACATATGTCACAACTCACAACTATAAATAGAGAAGGATTTGAAGATTTCAAAAAGAGGAATATACGCGAAATCAAGGGATATCATTCAAACTCACAACGCTCTAGAACCTTCAAGCTTATCCAGAGACGAACTAGTTTTCATAGAACACTTCTTGTAGTTCATCTCTCTAGAGCACTTTGATCCCTATCTTCTCTAGACTAAGCTCATTGCTAGATTCATAGCTTAGATCCGAAGGAGTTCACATTTAGTGAATTGTTCTTGTTGTAAGAACTCCTTCTCAGTTGGAGAATATTCCCTCCTTTCTAAACTTAGGTTTGGATTGTAAAGTCGCTAAGGACTATAACTTAGAGGGAGCTGTCCGGTCCGCAGTATCCCTGCGAGGCTTGCTCGGAATAATCAACAAGTTCTCTGCCTTGTTCGGGACCGTGGACGTAGGATCTTGCGTATCCGAACCACGTTAAATCGCTTGTGTTCATTTCTTGTTTTATTGCATTGCATTCAACCGACTTGAAAATCATAAGTTTGCATAAAACGCATTTTATAAAGTGCACGACCAAAAGATTTAACTTGCAAAAACGCGTTTTCAAAAGAGGCGACTCCGGGCCTAACACTTATCCGCACTACTGTCTCCGACGGGAGTTTCGTAATGCGACATCGGTCGGTAGAAGAGCTCGAAGGCGACTCACTTTGACCCCAGTGATCGAAGGCTTACTTGGCGACTGTTCATCGTTGCAAACATCAACTTCAGCTGACCTTCACCGAGAAAAAGAAACGAGCTCGGGTGTATTCACCCCCCCCCTCTACACCCGACTTTTCGTCTCGGACCAACAATTGGTATCGAGCTTTCGGTGTTCAAGCGATCGCCGATTACGAAATCTTGGTCCTCTCGAGCCGATCCCCGAAACCGTTTTCCTTTGCATAAGCATCTTCTCGGCATCCTTATACTCTTACTCTTACAATGTCGATATGTCGGGTATTAGGATGGTGCCGATGTTCTCAATAGAGAACTACACGGTATGGCGCGTACGTATGGAGGCACACCTAACGTCACTCCACGACGGCATGTCGGATGTCCTAGAGTCGGGACCGATCATTCCCATGATCGACGGCGTAGTATTCTTCTTTGGAGGAGGCGTGGGAGCACAAGCCGGTGCTAAGGTTCCCAAAGACAAATCCGCCTTCACGCCTGAAGAAAAGAAGTTGCACAACCTTGGCCGAGTTGCACGTAATGCCATGCGACTACGCTCGGTGACTCACATCTCGGAAGGGTACAAGATTGCAAAACGGCGAAAGAGCTATGGGACGCCTTGGGCCGTGCTTGAGCCATGGAACCCCTCGGATCGGAGAGAACAAGCTCGAGCTAGAGCTTCAGAAGTTCGACGCCTTTGCAATGGAGCCTACTGAAACCATTGACGAGCTGAGTGTCAGATTCACCAATCAAGTCAATGTTATCAATGGGTTGGGGAGGTCGTTCACCAACAAGGAGATGAACACCAAGATCTTGAGAGCGTTGCCCAGACGAAGTGGCTTCCATTTGCTACTTATTTACGTCGCTACGATCTAAATGCTCTAACTCCCGATGTTATATTTTCAGAATTAAAATCGGAGGAGTTCGAGCATAGCCTACCCCAAAAGTGCTTAAGCGCTCCAGCTGACACACAGTTCGACCACGCCTTCAAGGCAACAGTCAGCAATACCGGAGCCAAGCCTATTTCCTCAAGCAAAGCTGTGGCCACATCGGTAGCAAAGTCTTACGAGACTTGAGGCCACGACCGGCTAGCACCGATGGCTCTCAAATATCGGAGGGAAAAGGAGAGAGTCGAAGGCGAGGAAATACAACCGAGATTCTTCCTCGGGTAAGAAAGACTATCATAAGAAAGAAGAATCTAATCCTTCTGCGAATGCGGGGAAATCGGAGTCTGCGCCGATCCATCTAAAGACTCAGTGGTAAGAGCGGCGAGAACATCTACCGCTACAAGCTTGCAAGAAGGAGGGACACTATCGGTACGATTGTCCCGAACTCTCGGTGCTCAAAGAGCGAACGGCGAGCCGAGAGAAAGAAGTTCGCCGAGAGACGGCGAGCCTATATAGCCGGAGAGATATCCGATAACTCAATTGAGGAGGACACATTCATGTATTCTTCGGAAGATGAAGCCGCGTTCGTCGCGGTTGAGGTCGCAGAGACGGTTCACGATGAGTCGGCCGAATGCTGTCGATGGCTGGAGAAGAGGCTGAGGTAAATTCTAAACGCATTATTACCTCTTCTTCACATAGCACACAAGACACGTGCTCGGTCACGAGATGATCCTCTAGATGTGGTACAAGCCTACGATGATGCGCTAGAGGAGCAGTTCGGTGAGCGAGAGAGTTCGGCGAGAACCATCCGGGGAACTTGAACAGGTAAAGGGCGAGAATCGGAGACTTTCTTCGATTGTCGGGTCTCTGCTGAGTCAGTGGATCTAGTTGCGAGACTCAAGGAAGAGATTGAATCTCTCATGACTAAGTCTCGGCTTCAAGAGACTCGAGATCTCGGTTCGACCAAGGACAATTCGAGAAAGAGACTAAAATAGCCAAGCTCGGTCGAAGCTCACGGACGTGCGGGAATGACTATGACTTACTCGGAAGGAGTGACGAAGTCCGGAGAGTATTGATGGTGAACAATACACGGGAGCTAAGGAGAAGCTTGAAAGCATGCTTAGAGCTCAACGGTCAACTTACGTGAAAGAAGGCCCGGGCTATACACACGAAGCTTCTACCTCCAAAAGCTCGGCAACCACGGGCGATAGGTTCGTCGGAGGAAAGGTGCAAGCTGCGACACCACACCTCGGGCGAAAAACAAACGAGAAAATAATTACACCTCGGCCTAGAGTAGCAACAAGCGGTGACCAAAGGTTCCAGGCCCGGGACACCGCGATCAAATTCGGGGGGAATCAAGAAGGTCGGATGGGCGAACGGTACAAGGAGCCATTGTATGAGCACCCGGCACGGTACGGCTCGTACTACTATGAGCCCGGGGGTCGGGAGAAGCGCTAAGACTCGGAAGAAGAGAGCTCCTGAACCCCAAAATTATCAGCGAAAAGTCGGTATCTCCAAGTCCTGTGGAGAAGAAAGGCGATAAGGTTCGGAAGAAGAAGTCTGCGGAACTTCTAAGGTCCCGAGACAGATCCGGGTTCCGAAATCACCCACTAACACTGTAAGGACCCAAGCGAACCAAAGGGTACCTAAAAATGCCTCCGTTTTGCGCAGTGCATAAGGACCCGTGGATAGTGGACGGCGGTGCTCGAGACACATGACCTACCGGAAGAGCCTGGCGACCAACTACGTACAAGAAGATGGTCCCGGAGTGAATTCGGTGACAATTCCAAAGGCTACACAAGGGGATACGGAACGGCGAACATTGGGGCTGCCACGGTTCAAGAGTAACATATGTTGAAGGACTTCAACATAATCTCCTTCGGTCGATCAATTACGTGATAATCTTAACGAGTAATCTTTGGACCTGGTTTTACGTGATATTGTTGACAAATCTACGGGGGAAAACGGTGTTATCGGGTTCGCGGAGGAAGAACATCTATGTTGCAAGCTGGAATACCGCAGAACACGAGGCTTGCTTGCTCGCACGGACTAAATCGGGTAACAAGTCGGTGGCTATGGCACAAGAGACTCGGCCACTTGAACTTCAAGACCATGAACAAGCTTGTCAAGAACTCTAAAGTCGGAGGGCGCCCAACGAATCGTTTATCAAAGACGAGAAATTGTGAAGCGTGCACGAAGGGAAAGCAAACAAAGAGTAGCAATCCACCTATTCCGTCACCTTCCATCGATGGAATCCTTCGGTACTTCACATGGACTTATTCGGGCCGGTCTCTCCGGTGACTATAAGAGGCAAGAAGTATGCCCTCGTCGTCATAGACGACTTCTCGAGATATACATGGGTCATCTTCATCGCCAACAAATCGATGTTCGAGGCCGAGTTACCTAATCTGCGAAGAAACTTCGGTGTGGAAAAGAACATCAAGATTAAGAAGATACGCTCGAGACGGAGGAACGAGTTTCTAAACTCGGTAGTTAAGACATATTGCGATAAAGAGGGAATTCGGCCACGAGACATCGGTCGCGCACCCCTCGGCGAACGGACTTGGCTGAACGTAAGAACGAGAACTCTCAAAGAAGCGGCAAGAACGCTCCTCGCAGTTCCGGACTACCCTCAAAGTTTTGGGCTGATGCTACGACACCGCTTTGTTACACTCGGGAATCGATCACTGCGACACGGCAACACATGAAGACGCCATACGAACTATGGAAAGGGAGAATTCCTTCTATTTCTCATTTTCATGTTTTCGTTTGTCCTTGCTTTATCCACAACAATGGGAAAGATCGGTTGAAGGTCTTTGATAGCAAATCGATCAAGGAATATTCTTAGGATACTCCAGAGTCGGTAAAGCCTTCGAGTTTTTAACTATCGAACTCTTTGCGTGGAGGAAAGCCCTCATGTTGTTTTTGATGAATTTGTTCCGAGAACGGGGAAAGATACAAAGTCGAAGTGCGAGGATGTCGGCAGCAAGCTACGGGATCTCGAACTAAATGACAAAGTTGAAAAGATCCGGCATTGTTGGGATGATGAGTCGGAAGATGAAGAAATTCGGACTCGGCCCAACAAGCAATGTAGCTAACCTAGTTGATTCTATCGAGCAGAATCAACAACGGGTAACTTCGGTCGATGAGGAAGCCCCTGTGGTAAGCGAGACCTCTGCGAGAATATAAACTCGGGGGGAACCATTAATGTTCTGAGCTGAATGCCCCCGAACACGGAAACTCAGTAGATCCTAACCTTCTTCTTGAATTACTACGGTCACAAAAACGGTACTACTTGAAATGCCTAATACACCCTACGGCGTGCGAAGTGGTATCGGGAAGAAGAAGCCCGACTCGGGCGTTCGTGGCTCGATGCTCATTCTTCGAGATCTTATCATTGGAGATCCATCCGGCAACTATAAGGACGAGATCAAGATTAATTCAAGGAGAAAGCTCACTTTACTCTTGTTTTTACGTCTCTGAGAAGAACCTCGGTCGATAGAGGACGCACTTAAAGATCTTGGCCCCGGGTCATTGCTATGCAAGAAGAGGCTGAACCAGTTCGTCGAAATGAAGTTTGGGAGCTTGTCGACGGACCTGAACATCGGCACGTGATTGGAACTAAGTGGGTCTTCAAGAACAAGCGAGATGAAAACAACGTCATTGTCGGAAATAAAGCTCGACTAGTTGCTAAAGGATACGATCGGGCGAGAGGAATTGACTTTGATGAAACATTTGCTCCGGTCGCCCAGATTGGAAGCCATTCGTCTTTTCCTAGCTTATGCAACACATCGGAGATTTAAGGTATATCGAGATGGATGTGAAGTCGGCTTTTACGAACGGCGTGCGAAGGAAGAAGTCTACGTGGAACAACCGCCCGGCTTTCGGCGGGGACATCGAGTGTACGAGACTTAGGAAAGCTACGTATGGGTTAAAACAAGCACCCGGGGCTTGGTATGATACCCTATCGAGACTTTCTACTTGAGAAAGGTTTTCAAAAGGGGACAGTAGATCGCACCCTATTCAGCATAAAGTCGGAAGATGACATTCTACGGGTGCAAATCTACGTGGACGACATCATTTTCGGTGCGAGAAATGAAGTTATATGTCGGCGGTTCGAGAAGATGATGAAGGAGAAATTCGAGATGTCCATGATGGGAGAGATGAATTATTTCCTTGGATTTCAAGTAAAACAATCAGGTGAAGGAATCTTCATCAATCAAGCCAAATACACTCGAGATCTTCTCAAAAGATTCGTTTGTGATTCCAACAAACCGGTCAAGATCCCCATGAACACGAACTTTAAAATCGATCTAGACAAAGAGGGAGCTTACGTTAACTCTGCGATTATAGAGCTATTATTGGTTCTTTACTTTATTTAACTGACTAGCCGACTGACATAACTTATCTTTGTAGGTGTATGCGCAAGATTTCGAGGCGAATCCCAAGCGAAGTCATCTAGACTCGGCGAAGAAGATTCTGCGATATCTAAGAGGAACACACGATCTTTGGGTTATGGTATCCTGCCGATGTTAATCTAATGCGACGGGTTATTCGATGCCGATTATGCGGGATGCGGGATAGATCGAAAATCAACTTAGGAACATGTCGGTTCCTAGGCAGCAAGGCGATATCGTGGTTTTCAAAGAAACGGCACTCGGTAGCTACGTCCACTACGAAGGCGAGTACATGGGCTGCGAGGAAGTTCTTTGTGCCCCGGATCCTTTGGCTTCGACAACAATTGAGAGATTATGGTATAACTCGGGATGAAGTGCCCATCTACGTGACTCCACCGGTGCAATAGCTATAACTCGAACCCAGTTCTACATACCGAGATGCAAGCACGTGGACATTCGACACCACTTCATCGGAGACCATGTCGAAAAGAAGGACATCGGGATGGAGAAAATCCCATGCCCGACAAGCAAAGGGGCGATATATCGACCAAACCACTAGGCGAGAACGAGGTTCGAGAGAACTATCGGTTGAGCTAGGTCCGCTAGATCCCTGCGAGACAAGTCGGTAGAAGCCGACTACGATAATAATATACTTAACAACAATGTGTATCGGTATGGAATCGGCATGACGGTCGAGAAAACTTAGTACGGTGACTCGGTTGGGAGATGCACACTTGTACACAAGGAGGAGAACATGGTCATCGGCACAACCATCCTCCCGATAAATGATGGTAACCGGTGATAAGTTCGTTGAAGAGGTTTGCGTAGTATCGTTACTTAATTTGTTCGAAGCATGCCGCATTTAATGCATCGGTCGCTTGCATTCGGTTGCCTAGGAGCATTTATTCCTTACCATTTATTATGTTTAAGGTTTGAGGGAAAGGTCGGCGGGACTCCTCGCCTGAGTAATTAATGCTCTCCGTCGCGCATTTAATGCATGTCTTCTCCATTAGCTTTATTACGTATATCTATATTTTTGGCGGCTATTGTAATCATTCTTTTATAACATTTAATCTTAGCCGCCCCTTGATTTTGAAAGATTAGAATTTGAACCGTGCGATTCAAACTAAAGATCAAACTCAATATACAAAATCTTTCATCTTCTATCAACTCCTCACTTTTCGCCATTCTCATATCTTAGAGCTTTTTCTTAGCGATTCGGTTTCCTTCCTTACATCCTCATTCTAACCGCATTGCTATATCTCTTTTCAAGCTCTATTTCACGGTAATGTATCGGATATGCGCTACTAACTTACTCTATTTTCAAGTGCTAATATGTTGTTTTGCGAGATTTCAATGGCGAACGTTCAAACTCCGGACAACATTGAGGAGATTGTAGCCTCCGAGGTTACTGTTTGAACCTACCTTGGCCTTCCGCCAAGTGGAGATCTCTTTCCTTGAACCCGTGTTTGACGCTTTGGAGCGTTCGGGGGTTGGAGATCTTTGGTTTGAAGCACCCCGTGCTTTTCTCCCTCGGCAGTTCGGCGAAGTTTATTTCAACTGGAAATCTCTAGCGTCGGGAGGAGAGGAATCGTCCTTCTCTTATCGGAAGGAAGTCGATCAAGATGAGTGGGAGTCATTTGTTCTTACCTTCGATATTCAAGATGCTCTAGCTCTCTCTTTCGATCTTCCCAACTCCGGCATTTCTCAGATTGGATACAAGGAGAAGGAGATCAATGCATATGTGCGGAAATTACGTGGACGCAAGGATGTGGCGTTCAAAACGGCTTTACCGAGGAATATGTTGCTACCTCGGTACGAGAGGTCTAGCTTACGTGGTATCGCACATTCGACAAGTTCGTTGGATCATATGATCAAGCTTGTCCAAACCCAGGATTCGGTGATGATGGCAATAGACGATGGAGTTGAAGTGAAGCTGGGCCGAGTATTATACTACTCGAGATGAAGGCACGAGGCTCGAGAGTTCACCACATTACCCAGCTGGCGAGAGGAGGATAGCCGGTGTGGGTAAACTTCTATTCGGAACAAAGATGTACGTTACGATAGAATGCATAGTTGAGAGGAACTCAGTTGTTGAGAACTCGGCCTTTGAGGACTCCAAGTACTTTGACAAGAAGTCTATCAAATTTATGACAAAGGTTGGAGCGAGAAAAGTCCATTGGCAAGGGGCCACTTGAACCGAAGAGAGCGGCGTGCGCTCTGCCCCCAACCGTCCAAGTACCAAAGAAGAGGAGGTTGGCTAAGAATCGACCTGCTTGAGGTCACAGTGGCTCGGCCACTTACCATTATTCGGCCGGCTCCTCCTTCTATTCAAGAGGAGCAACTACTCGATTCGAATCTTGGAATCGAGGGAGCGACGATCAAGGACAAAGTCCAAGTGATCGGCTACGAGGGAACGAGTCGACAAGAGGGAACCGTCACCCGAACCTACTTCGAGTGGACAACAAGCGACACCACTCGATTGCGTCTTGCGGTGAGATTCGACTAGAGATACCGAGAAATTGCTGAGCACGCGAGATCCGGTTGAAATAGCGGTAAGGACAAGAGCTCGAGATGCTCTTAAGGTTTTACTGCTTTGGGACATTCTTATTGACTTTGCCAAATCCCGGCGGTCACCGGATGAGCTGCGACGGAGGAGCAAGAGCTCCAAGCCAAGCTTGGATTCGGAGAGCCGGTGATGTGGCGTCTTTCGAAGATTTGAGAGCTGCAATGCTCTATTTGCGAGCTTGAGAGCTCCGATGAAGCTGACTCCGCCCCCATCTCCACCTTCGATAAAGGCGATAATGATGATCAAGATGAGGAGATGGATGGAAAACCCAAGGAAGCGGACCGGGGGAGAATCTGCAGAGGGACAAACTCCCCAAGAGAAGAGCCCAACACCACCCATAGTCACATCGGGTGAGGCTACAAGCGCTCCGAAGTACGGTAGGGGAGCGGTTGATCTCGTTCTACGAGCGAGAGGCTCGGAACCGGCTCTTATCGAGATACAACCCATCGGTTCCGTGTCCTCACGTTACGTCAACGGGGCTATCAAACGCCAAGGTGAGAAAAATCGACTCCTAGCCAAAGATGTTCATTTTAAATGGGAGAAGTACACCAAGGCTCGAACGAAGCTCTAAGTAAGTTGGCCGCGACATCTCCACCCCTAAAGAGGCTTCTCGGCCCGGATTTCAAGGAGATAGTTGAGCGAGGCCCTAAGTGCTCAAAAGGCCGATTTAACGGCCACGAGTCGGCGCATGCTTGCCACTCGGCATAAAACTTTCTCGGAAGCGGTGACTCGAAGCCATGAAAACAATTCAAGGCTTCATTGATGAGAGAAACAAGATAGCAACCACCTCTCTTCAAACGGCCATCAAGCAACAAGTGAGGCCTTAAAAGCCATTCGGAAAGAAATGACGAGAATCAAATGATCAAGCTCTGCTGAAACTCCGTCGGAGTCGGCCCGCTCGGTTGAAGAAATCTAGAGCCGATCGGGGAGAAAGGCTGGGAAAACTACGCAACTTGGTCGGTGATTTTGATGACACGGTTACCCGGATCAAAGATTACGTACTGTCTGGAGCGGGACGTAAAAAGCTATCCGCACCTCCACGGCGAATATTGCCGATGCCAAAAAGGGGAAGATATTGTGAAAGATGAACCTGATACGGATACGGTGACGTCCAAATCCTTGAGGGACGAGGCTCGGGAGGCGGGGACCCTCCTCGGCAGCAGAGCCCTCGGCCCGCAGAGATTCGGGGGGAACGGGCTCGGGAGCGGGACCAACTAATCGAGAAAGGTACATCTACGAGGTCCTTCTCCTTGATTTCCCACTACAAGCCACCCCCATCTCCTCTTCGTTTGTGCACATAGACGAAATCGCTCAATTCCTTGAAGAGCCGGTGAAGAAGAAGAGTCTCAAAAGGCTGCCGCGAGAGGTCGGGGAAGGAAATCGCTACTTGAATCCACTACTCCTTCCTCCCCGATCAAGAAGTTTAAATCAAAAGCGGAGCAAGAGGCATTCGACCTCGGAATAGCCCAAGAGCGCAAGACAAGGCTGGACCGGGAGCGTCGGCTAGAGGAGGCGGTGAAGCGGCGAAAAAAGCCTAAGGGGCAAAGGCTGTTAGGGGCAAAGGAAAGAGAAAGGTCATTAATACGGTCGAAGAGCAAAAGAAGAAAGCCCAAGAAGAATTTGCTAAGGCTCTTCGGCGAAATCAAAGCTACTTGCTCGAGTATTCCCATATCTACTCTTACACTGAGCGGATAGCGAGAAGATCAAACGACACGGGAGGCGACGGCGCAAGGACCGAGTCTCGAGACGAGGAGACACTAGAAGCGTCGCTCTCCGTGAGAAGAAAAGGATGGGCGACACGGCAAGAATGAAAAGCCTATCGATAAACCGGCGGCCGATCGAAGAAGGCGGATCCCGAGAGGATCTAAGTTCATCGGGGCCCCCACATCAAGCAACAACCGATTCGGCATGTGGATAAGTGGGTGCCGGCTGATATGAATGAACATTGGGAGAGATTGAAAGAAACTTTTATCAAAGGCTACTACGTATGGCGCATTTACCCACTGATCGCCCGGCCGATCAGCTCTTTGAGGAGTTGATTACGAGATTTAATGTTGAATTACGTGAACGGCTGAAGCAAGTCATGGAATCACGAGAATGTAACCTTCCGTGCCCCGGCTTTCCGACGTATTCCACCGCCGAGACTTGCTAATGGGCTGCTTGAGCACTAAGGACATAGAAAGAGAAGTGGAGGAAGCCGCCTACGATCCGAGCTTGCTCCCGGAAAGGCCGGATGATAACTTGGAGATCCGGGAGATTCGAGCTAGAGTGTATAAATACTATTACCGGATCCTCCCGAGGAAAAATCCAGCGACTTCAAGAAGAAAACGCAGAAGTTCAAGAAGCGGCGAGCGATGATTTTTTCTCTCATCTTTTGTAATAGCATAGGAACTCTGTAATTCTTGATATATATATCGGTTCCTACGCTTGCTAGACAATTACTCATTGTCTTTCGGCCTTTTACTTTGTGTTTACACTACCGATCACCAAGTGATCGACACACACTCACATCGGTTTCTCCGATCTTGCCTTTCTCTCACTCTTTGGAGTTCATTTACTATTATCGGTTTTTCCTCGAGATGCTTTAAGGGGGGAAATTGTTGTCGATGGGGACAGTATCTTTAATAGATATTAGAGTATAGAGGTTTTGGCATCATCAATTAGGGGAAATTGTTGGATATGAGTCGGTAGATTGATACTCGATTGTTCTAGGGTTAAAAGAAATTGGGGGAAATCATAGTAATACTATGGAATTGAAGATCCCAAAACCGAGCGATATCGGTAGATTAGTGTGTCGATAGGATTAGGCGATGTATAGGTTAGACTTGATGTAATGCTTATTATTTTGTCTAAGTCCTGTAAGGGGTATTTGTTGAAGCGATCTTCGGTGAAGATACTTTTCGGAACCCCACGTCATCGGTGTAATCGCTTGCATTCTTCGTCGGCGGTGATATCGGACTCGGTTGAAGATCCCGCATCGGTGGCCCGAACCTCGGTAGAAGAACTAGTGCAAGCAGTATACCTTCGCGATCGACCAGCCCGACTATCGAAGCTCACTTTATCGGTCGGACGACTCAGCCGAAGAAGACAGACTTTCGAGTACTGTATCCGACAGAAAGCGACCCAGCACTTAAAGTCCCTTCAAATGTTCAGCAAGAAGACATACGAGGTAGTTTGACGGGTCAACTCGACACTCACCAACTACAAACCTCGACCAATGAGAAGCCGACAACGCTTACCTACTCTACACGGTAAAAGTTGCTCTCATGAACGGTGCATTAAATGCCTGCTTTGCAACAAAGTTGAATAGTGGCCGTTTTCTTTGGACGCTTGTGACACGTGGCATCGTCGTCTCCAACGGACATATGTCACAACTCACAACTATAAATAGAGAAGGATTTGAAGATTTCAAAAAAGAGGAATATACGCGAAATCAAGGGATATCATTCAAACTCACAACGCTCTAGAACCTTCAAGCTTATCCGAGAGACGAACTAGTTTTCATAGAACACTTCTTGTAGTTCATCTCTCTAGAGCACTTTGATCCCTATCTTCTCTAGACTAAGCTCATTGCTAGATTCATAGCTTAGATCCGAAGGAGTTCACATTCTTGAATTGTTCTTGTTGTAAGAACTCCTTCTCGGTTGGAGAATATTCCCTCCCTTCTAAACTTAGGTTTGGATTGTAAAGTCGCTAAGGACTATAACTTAGAGGAAGCTGTCCGGTGCACGCGTATCCCCTTGAGGCTTGCTCGGGAATAATCAACAAGTTCTCTGCCTTGTTCGGGACCGTGGACGTAGGATCTTGCGTATCCGAACCACGTTAAATCGCTTGTGTTCATTTACTGTTTTATTGCATTGCATTCAACTGACTTGAAAATCATAAGTTTGCATAAAACGCATTTTATAAAGTGCACAGCCAAAAGATTTCACTTGCAAAAACGTGTTTTCAAAAGAGACGACTCCGGGCCTAACACTTATCCGCACTACAGTCTCCGACTGAGTTTCGTAATACTGACATCAGTCAGTAGAAGAGCTCAGAAGCTGACTCACTTTGACCCCAGTGATCGAAGGCTTACTTGGAACTGTTCATCAGTTGCAAACATCAGCTTCAGCTGACCTTCACTGAGAAAAAGAAACAGAGCTCAGGTGTATTCACCCCCCCCTCTACACCTGACTTTTCGTCTCCGGACCAACATAAACACAGATTCATTCCACTAGAGAATCCGTGCTGACTTACCCCTTTATTCCAAATTGAGCAAGGGCTTGTATTTTAGACTTAATCGATCTCCGTATTTAAGATAGAACTATCTGTTAATTAATTAAGCTCACTGACAGCTTAAATTAATTAACATCTTATATTCCTGAGTAGTACCACTCGACCTTATTAACACACCTGAACTTAATCAACCGGCCGGGTTTAGTGTGCTAATCCTTTCGAGTTCCTCAGGGGATATTATCAACCCATTTTACTAGGATACGGATGCAAGATACAGACAACCAGCCTGAGTCACAAATAACTACTAGCACCCAAGATACATAGATCCGGTCGCGATGACGTTCACCATAGTAGGTCAAAGTGATAGATAGCGAATGCGCTCAGTGAAGTCTTACCAAGCTTAAGACCCGGCAAAGTCACCGAGATCTTGGTTCTCCATTAAGGTCGAGTTAGGAGAACACATCTCACCGTGATCCGTCAATACACCACCTTAAGTGTACCCGGTAAAGACAAGCGACTAAGACAAGCCACTTCTTATCTAAAGCTGCCGGCTTAAACCGACAACTTATCCTTAAGTTGTCTCGGCTATGATAAGCTGTTTATATCTTGTCGGTTCAACCAATTTGTGTTGTCTTACGTGATACCCGACACACCACACAAATCTAACTTTTATACAAGATAAAAGATAACATGTGCAAATATACATATTTATCGAGATAGGAGAATAAAAAGTGGTAAGGACAAAAACACATTGTATACAAGCATAAAATTTGCTTCCGAGTATACAAAATCCCAACGATAGATGTATCTACCTTCTTCAAGGTGACCGTTTAAGAATCTAGTCTTGAGATCTATACGTCGGATCTCTATATTCATGTTTGCTATGGCAAAGAGAATGCGAATAGACTTGAACATTCATAATCGATACCCTCTTTACGAGTAAACCCTTATGGCACCCAGTCCGGCCTTAAATGTCACGATCTCTCCATTCGGTCCTCTCTTTCTCTTGTATACGTACTTACTACGATTGCCTTTTCCGCTTAGGTAATTACGTAACCTCGTATAAAAGCACATCCATTATCATCACCAATGGTCGCTAGAACACTTGATGTACTTAAAGATCCATTTCGACCAACCGAAGATGACAAAATGATACTTGCTCACGAAGTACCATATCTTAGTGCAATCGGAGAATTGACTTAATTAGCTAATTGCACAAGACCATATATAGCTTTTACGTAAATCTTCTCGCAAGATATAGCTCGCACCCACTTTAAGACATTGGAATGGTGTTCAACACATTCTACATTATCTAAAGGGTACCTTTGACCTTCGATTATACTACTCCAAAGGTTCTAAATATTCTCTAGTAGGGTATGCGGATGCCGATTATTTATCCTATCCACATAAAGCCAAGTCACAAAATGGCTATACTTTTACACTTGGAGGAATTGCTAAATCTTGGAAATCCGTTAAGCAAACCTTGACTGCAACATCCTCAAATTATTCTAAATAATTACAATCCACTAAGCAAGTCGAGAATGTGTGTGGTTATGGAATATGACAATTCATATCCAAGAGTCGTGCGAGATTGGCTTCTTCGAAGAACAATCCAACGGTGTTATATGAAGATAATGCCGCTTGTATCACACAATTGAAGGGAGGCTACATCAAAGGCGATTGAACAAAGCATATTTCTCCCAAGTTTTTCTACACACATGACCTCCAAAAGAATGACAACATCGACGCCCAACAGATACGTTCGAGTGATAATCTAGCAGACTTATTCACAAAGGCATTACCGACATCAACATTCAAGAAGTTGGTACACAAGATTGGTATGTGCTGATTTAAGGATCTACAATTATTATTTTGAGGGTGAGCAATTGTACTCTTTTTCCTTTGACCAGTTTTTATCCCGTTGGGTTTTTCTGGCAAGGTTTTAACGAGACAACAATTTCTTTCAAAGGATGATCAATCAAGGAGGAATGTTGTGAATATGTATTAAATATGGAGATATACCATATATATGATGACCATTGTAAACCGTAGAGGCTAAAAAATCTACTCCCTCCGTCCCATTGGAAACAACGCATTTCCAATGGGCGCGGGAATTAAGAAAGTAGATAAAGTAGGTGAGAGAAATGATAAAGTAGGTGAGAGAAATGATAAAATATGATAAAGTAGGTGAGACAAATGATAAAGTAGGTGAGAGAAAATAATTAATATAATGAAAGTAGATAAAGTAGGAGAGAGAAATGATAAAATATGATAAAGTTATTTCCTTTTTTGGAAACGTGTCGTTTTCAGTGGGACGGCCCGAAAAGGAAAACGTGTCGTTTCTAGTGGGACGGAGGGAGTACTATATAACTCTATAACTAAAGGTCTCCACCCTCATAATAATACACATCTATTTCCCGTATCTCTATTATTCTCTCATTCTATTTAGTTTATAACAAAATCTTCTTTATATTATTAAATTTTTGTGATTCCGCCTTAATCTTGAAATTATAAATTTACAAGTCTAAATTTTTAAATTTGTTAATTTTCCAAATCCGCCTTAAGTCTACAAATCAAATAGAAATTGTAATTTGTATTAGACAAATAATTTAACAAATATATTCCAAATCCAGATTCTACTACATCAGAAAACCCGAATAACAAATTGCTTGATTCTTCACATACGTTCAATGTCATGGCATGACAAAAGAGAAGCCGACAGAATGGGCGTAGCATTCATGACTTGACAAAACTATGTACAACTCTAACTGTGTAAGGTACAAATAAGGAGAAACTTCTTATTGTTGTGATTCATCATGGTGAAACGGAATGGAATGTTAAACATAGGATTCGATAATATATCGTCATCAAGAAAGAGACAAACCATAGATTTCAAATATTAATTTCGAATAAACTACTTGCATTATTCATGAAAGAGAAGGAACCGATACTAACCTGCTCTCTATCGTCATTGTGAGCCATTGGAGATGCGTGGTGAAACCTTTAGAAGAGGAGATGGTGAAATCTTGTGAAGATAAGATGAGAATTCAAAGGGTATGCAAAAATGTGTAACCATTGGGAAATGAGAATTCAAGGAGTGATGTTGAAAGTGTAATCGCTCCATTATATTCTAGTAGTGGTCGTGAGTTATTCATTTAAACCAGCCTCGATGTGTGTGTGTGTTTTTTTATATATATTTTTTAATATTTGATGGACGGGAGAGGTGTCAACTCTACAAATATTCCCGATTTAAAAAAAAATTTGGGGCATAATCATAATAGTTAATAAGACAGATGTTTTTAATTTTTTTTTTATATTTGATATTTAATTTGATATTTGATTTTCTAACCATAATTGTAATACCTTTAATCTTAATTTTTCAAACTTTAATCGTAATCTCTTTCATCTTAATTTTTGAAAATTAGTTTTTTATATTTGGGGCAAATTAAGATTAATTTTGGGAAGAATTACGATCACATTAATTCAAGAAACCATAATTTCTCGTTATTGCAAAAACCTTAATTGTTTCAGCCAAAAACCCTAATTTATCATTAATATTGATGATTGTTGCATGATAGTTGTAAATTATTGTTGAATGATATCTTCAACGTACTTGGCGTTGAGTTCCAACACATTATTTGCACCAAAATTTGAAAAAATCTGGAGCAAGAATTTGCGCCCTTTTTCGAGAAGAAAAAAATTGTCTCATGCGTAGGCGACGGGGAATAGGGAGCGGGAAGCGACGGGTTTTCGCGGGGAAGGCGTGCAGCAAGCATTTGTTAGCTTTGAAATCACCAACAATGCTTACATAAAGTGGGAAAAAAAATATGAGTTTTCTTGTCCAGTGTCTACTATTGCATTTTTAAATTGAAAGTGTTTGATTTTGACATTTCATTTTAGTGATGTTTAGTTTTGACATTATGCTCAAGTAAATATGATTAATATAAGCTTTGTAATTAATATGATCAAAATCAAAACAAGTTGGAAATTAAACAAACTTCTAAGATTCTCTTGAGTATGATTACATGCCCTAATAATCTTGTTGCGGGAATTTACAAACCAGCATTTTCCAATTTTTCAATCAAACGTGTTAAAACTTCTTAGAATTTCAAGAGTAATCAATTGTCGTGATTGGAGGTTTTTTATAAGTTTCCGAATTGGAGTTTCTTTAAAAATTAAAACAAAGAAAGAAAAAAAACTCAAATTAATAGTTTGAGACATAACTGAGTACTATTCGGTACATGTTATTATCGAAGGGATGCAAATTAGGATTCTTTGCAATCTTCAGATAAGTTTGGTAGCTGAATCAGAACCATTTATTATTCATTAGTGGTTCATTAAATTAACATAAATAATTTAAAAATGTCAATTGTCAATACATGTTCAATGTATAAACCACCAAATTAAAACTTTTCTTTGTTATAAATTCGAAAAGAGCCCTTTGGTGTTATACCCAAAGGGGTAAAGTCAAACACAAATCTACCCATATCTTATACTCCATCCGTCCCATTATTAATATTAAACTTGCGCTTTTTTGGTTGTCAATTATTTATGTCTCATACCAAATAAGGAAATAAATGAGTGGACCACAATCAATCTAAGCAAGTGGACCCCACCCCTTTATACTTTTACACCACAACTTTACGCTTTTACCTCCACTATCTTAATTACCGTGCCCAATCCCAATGGAACATAAATAATGGGACGGAGGGAGTATTTAGCTAAACTATATACCCAAATATACTAAAATACCCCTACTTTTTCAATAAATTTAATCTCTTTCCAATGATTGTCATGTATTTTTATAATTTTCCGCGCAACAAATGAATGATTTTTGTAAAAAAAAATAACTATGTCGAAAATATCATTGGCCGACCATAGGGTCCGATCACGGTCCGACCAATCGGACACTGACCGATCATGATCGGACACATCCCGATCAAGTGTCCGATCACATCTCCATTACAAGGGTCCGACCGGTCGGACACATCCCGCAGACGGTCCGACCGGTCCGCACAATTCCGATAGGGCAGTTGCCCAATCATGTCCATGTGATGTGTCCGATCGGTCGGACACATCCCGTTCATGTGGCCGATCGATCGGACATACTTTATTGAGAATAAATGTATCAGTGTGCCCTATCACCTTTTTCAGTGTGCCCTATCACGTGTCCGACCGATAGAGCACACTCTCTCATGAATAAATACATAACAGTGCCCTATAACCTTTTTGCATGTGCCCTATCACCTTTTTGCAGTGTGCCCTATCATGTGTCAGACCTATAGGGCACTATCACCTTTTGCAGGTGTGCCCTATCACCTTTTTGCAGTGTGCCCTATCATGTGTCCGACCGATAGGGCACTCGTGAATAAATTCATCAGTGTGCCCTATCACCTTTTGACAGTGTGCCCTATCACATGTCCGACCGATAGAGCACACTTTCTCGTGAATAAATTCCGCGGTTGCCCCTATCACCTTTTCGCAGTGTGCCCTATCACGTGTCCAGGCCGATAGGGCACGGTTTCTACGTCAATAAATTCATTAGAATTCGTCTCAAATATCAATACAATTGAAATCTCATCACTTCTTCATTTTTCTCTATTACTACCATTCTCCTTCATTTCCACCACCAAACCAAGAAAAAAATATGGAGAATGATTGGAAACAATTTGTTGTCAATTTTAACGGAGTTTTTGATAGTGAATCGAAATATGTTGGTGGCCAAGAAACAATGGTTTGGATTCCGGCAAACAATATTTATCTTGCAGTACTACGATAATATATTCAATACGCTCTCGATGAATATTCACTTCCGCCCGACTACCACATCTATTATACTGCAGAGTCTCGTAAAAGTTAAAGAACAATCAAGGTCGTTATCGGGAGTGATCTTGATCTACAACGTATTTGTTTTCTAGACGTAGAGCCTGCAGTATATTTGGTGTACCCCAATAAATACCGACGTAGTAAATCGTGAAGCCCGAAACTCAATATTTGTTGAGTCGTACCATTTCGGAGGTGATAACCAGTTTGAAGGGCCCGACAATGGAAGCAACCCAGGTGGGAGTCGAAGCAACCCCGGTGGAAGTGGTCAGGAAGAGGAGACCCGTGTCGAAACAGATGAAGATGAAGAAGCTTATCTCGACACTTCATCTAAGGATGAAGATGAAAATATTCCTAAAGCGTTGATCAATTGTTCGCTTGGTGACTTTGCGGCATGGATCCGACGAGAGGGCGGCGTCGGCCAACCAACTCATGTCAATGCTTCTTCCAATCACTCGTCCAAATACCGATGATGAAATATTATACGGGAACATGAAAGCGGTAAGTAATTGGATCATTCCAATTATACCTCTCGATACATCGACCCACTATTCACAACGAGCTTGCCTCTTTATATTAGATGGTGATTTGCGGCAAGAAGCGCTTTTACGGGAGAAAGATGAATTATATGCTATGGTCGCCTGTGGCATATGGAACATGGAGTGGATTCATGTGCCGACGTTCGTGCACAAAATGACTCGAATACATATGCAAGCGTAATGAGACATGTCCATATTTTCTTCGTCTTTGCTTGTAGGGCCACGAAAATTTGGGAGGTTATCGTATACAACCCCAGAGCACACTTGCAACCGCGACACATGCGGCATAGGATCGAGAAATGTGCGGGCAAAGGGCGTAGCCGCCTATATTGCGCGAGAGAATACACCGCCGGAGCAAGATATTGAAACCCGCGGATAATCAAGGCGATCTTTTGGATAGGTTTGGAATCCAAGCGAGTTATAGTGTGGCGGCTGCGAGCACGTAATCTTTGCGATATCAATGATTTATGGTGGCCATGCGAGAGTCATATAAAAATCTTCGAAGTATTTGCATTATTTGCATTACACTAATATATCACAATAATTTTAATTAAATTCGAAGATATAACTTACGTATTGTAGCCCCGGTGCCCATTCTCTCGCAACTTGTTGTAGCGCCTCGGCAGGCTCCCATGCATCCACGTTCATCCCGTTGTTCGACCAAGAATATTGCATTTGAGACTAATACAATACATATTGTTAGCATTTTAAGAAACAATTTTGTATAAAACATTACCTACTTACCCAAAACTGTATGGGAAGAATGAGAGTTGTGCCGCTCCGCACACCATGAAGTAGACCGTCTCCTCTCGCCAATTGTGTCCTCAACGTACCCAAATAGCATTCAATCATGTCATAGGTATGCATCTTGGAAACATCTTCGAGGATATCAAACCAAAAGTGCGACAAATGATATACCGTGGCTGTGTAGACATGGTCACCAAATTCATTGTGTGAGCGACGTCACGCTCGATGTTGGTCCCGAGAGTAGATGAGTCTTCAGGTGTGGAATACACCTGAATCAAAGTTCAGCAACGAGCGCGACGGTCGATGCCTTGCCGATCGATGCGTTGAACGCGTGGGCGAGAGAATCCTTCTGCGAGTACGGTCTGCGGGTTCGGTCAGTAGAACGGTAGTTCGATATCGAGGTTTTGAGTGCGGAAGAGTAGGCCCAAAAGAATATTCGTCTAAGTCTGAAAACACCGTTTTTATGCTATTTGATTTAAAGTCAGTTTTATGCAAGTGAACAATTAAGCAGAGCGACAATAAATCAACACGAGTTTTTAAAGTGGTTAGAATATCAAAGCGATCCTACGTCCATTGTCACGAAAAGATCGGGGAGGCTATTTATTATCTTGAGATAGTCTCAGTCAGCTTGTACACATGACAAACTGCGGCTTGGGGATTATACTGAGCAAGTCCCAGTTTACACAGTTATCAAACTGAAGTGTTTGACAAACTCTCCAACTATGAAGGAGTCCTTTTACAATAAGGAACAAGTTCAAGTATGAACTCCTTCGTCTAAGCTATGGATATTACAATAAAATCAGCTTAGATTAGATAAGGAACGAGATAGAACTCTAGAGAGAAGAACTATAAGAATATATCTATGAAAGATTAAGTTCTTCTCTGGATATGGCTTGAATCTTCTAGAGTGTTTGTTCGGTTGAGCTCGGTTCCTTGGATGTGTCCATCATCGTCATGATTGACCTCACATCTTTTTTTGCTCTGCGTGAAGACTCTTCTCTATTTATAGAGGTGACCTAGGCATATGTCCGTTGGAGAGGACGATGCCAAGTGTCACTCCATGGGGTAGCAAACGGCTTTATTTGAATTACGTAGAGTCCACTATCTTTAATGAAAGTGGTTGACTTGCGGCTTTATGTAGGAGACTGCCCGGTGGCGCTTGTCATTGGTCGAGAAGTGAGAGTGGTTGAGACCTATTCGGACTTCAAGGTGATACTGGAGGCGACTTCTCGGATGTACGACCTCGGACAACTCTGCGAATTGTTCTTCGAAGTCCATGGTCGGTTAAAGTAACCGACCGGCCGTTCTTGAGTCCGATCTTGATTCGGTAGATAACCTGGCTGAGTGCGCTTTGCCGAAGATCAACTCGACTACGGTGAACTACTCCTGCGAGTTCGGTTCGGCGACTCCTTTCGATATCTTGCTCTGCTGAGTCCGGTATTTTCGAGTCTTCTACTTGAATGCACGACTATTGAACTTTAGCTAGTCTGCGAGTTCCTAACACGGTGAACTCGGTTAAGCTATAACAATATCGAAAGCTCATCATTCGGCTAGGGTTTTGGGATCTTCAAATCTATCATAGTGAACCGAATTCCCAACAATTTCCCCCTATTTGATGATGTCAAAACTTCTACAAACTTCTCCTAAAAACTTCCTACATGCAACTACTAATCTAATCAACACAGTTCCCCCTTTTAATCATGATACCAAATCCTCTAAAACATAAGACATAAGTCTGACAACTTCCCCACAGGGCAAGTGGCACATAATTACGAGACACGTAGATATATCGGTGAAGTGTGTGTGAGTGTTGAAAGATAAGAACATGCTCTGAAATCTTGGACACTACAGATTTAATTGATAGACACCGAGGATCGATGCGCAGGCCTTTTCGACCTCTTGGTTCCCCCTGAGTTAGATCTAGGTGTTTTGGGGCTTGAACCTTGGATTTGATAGCTGGGCTGAGGTGTTTACATCTTCTGTTCATTCCTTGTTTGAGGGGTTGTGGATTCTGCGTGTCGAGTTCCCCCTTGGACAAACCTATCAGCCAGCTGATCAGAGCTTTTCTGTCCTTCAGTAGTCGCTCAGCCATAAGATCTCTTCAAAGTCCTTATACCTAAATTATCTAACATTAAGAACATGGTATAGGATGCTTATGAAGATTATGCAATATGCGCATCTTTGAGAAAACAATTTTTCGGGATCGGTTCGGTTAGACGGAGCTCGATCGGAAGAACAACATGCACTTTGATCGAAGTACATCGTGTAGTTTGATTAGAAAAATGCGTGCGCTTTGATCGGAAGAACACCGTGCGCTACGATACCAATTGTTGGTCGAGAGTGGACGAGTCTTCGAGTGTGGAATACACTCGAGTCGAAAGTCGACAACGAGCGCGACGGTCGATGCTCTTGAATCGGGGCTGGCGAACGCGTGGGTAAAGAATCCTTCTGCGAGTACGGTCTGCGGATTCGGTCGGTAGAACGATAGTTCGATATCGAGGTTTTGAGTGCGGAAGAGTAGGCCCCAAAGAATATTCGTCCAAGTACGAAAACACCGTTTTTATGCTATTTGATTTAAAGTCGGTTTTATGCAAGTGACAATTAAGCGGAGCGACAATAAATCAACACGGTTTTTAAAGTGGTTCGGATATCAAACGATCATACGTCCATTGTCCCGAAAAGATCGGGAGGTTATTTATTATGCTGAGATAGTCTCGGTCAGCTTGTACACATGACAAACTGCGGCTTGGGGATTATACTGAGCAAGTCCCAGTTTACACAGTTATCAAACTGAAGTGTTTGACAAACTCTCCAACTATGAAGGAGTCCTTTTACAATAAGGAACAAGTTCAAATATGAACTCCTTCGTCTAAGTTATGGATATTACAATAAGATCGGCTTAGATTAGATAAGGAACGAGATAGAACTCTAAGAGAAGAACTATAAGAATATATCTATCAAAGATTAAGTTCTTCTCTGGATATGGCTTGAATCTTCTAGAGTGTTTGTTCGGTTGAGCTCGGTTCCTTGGATGTGTCCATCATCGTCATGATTGACCTCACATCTTTTTTTGCTCTGCGTGAAGACTCTTCTCTATTTATAGAGGTGACCTAGGCATATGTCCGTTGGAGAGGACGATGCCAAGTGTCACTCCATGGGGTAGCAAACGGCTTTATTTGAATTACGCAGAGTCCACTATCTTTAATGAAAGTGGTTGACTTGTAGCTTTATGTCGGAGACTGCGCCCGGTGGCCGCTTGTCATTGGTCGAGGTACGGAGAGTGGTTGAGACCTATTCGGGACTTCAAGGTGATACGGCCCGACTTCTCGGATGTACGACCTCGGACAACTCCCCGAATTGTTCTTTCGAAGTCCATGGTCAGTTAATGTAGCCCGGCCAGGCCGTTCTTGAGTCGATCTTGATTCGGTAGATAACCTGGCGAGTGCGCTTTGCGAAGATCAACTCGAGTACAGTGAACTACCTGGCGAGTTCGGTTCGGCCGACTCCTTTCGATATCTTGCTCTGCTGAGTCCGGTATTTCCTGAGTCTTCACTGAATGCACAGCTTGTTGAACTTTAGCTAGTCCTTGAGTTCCTAACACTTTGTGAACTCGGTTAAGCTATAACAATATCGAAAGCTCATCATTCGGCTAGGGTTTTGGGATCTTCAAATCTATCATAGTGAACTAATTCCCAACACCCGATATTCTTTGAAGGCGAGGACGGACCAATCGCCGAGGTAACGGGAGAGATTCCTCTTCGGGGCAACATACGGCGACGTAATTGCACGAGGGGGGTCTTTTCGTGCGCATTCCACGTTCATGTGGACTACTCGACTCTTCTTCCACGGGGGCCTTCTCTTTTCCCTTTTCGACTCCAGCGTCTAGGCATCTTCCGCCGGCACAACTTTCAATGGTTCAACTTGTATCGGGGACACTATAAGTGCCCATGACGTTGAGAAATCATCATCGTATAGCGAGTGATTTCATCGGGTTCCTATATACGTAATGTTTACGTTAAATATAAGTACATATCTTCGTAAAAAGTACATAATTCTCAATAAAATATATGTTAGTTCTTGGTACAGACAATAGTATCATATACTGAAATATTGTTCATGAAACTAGTAATAGCCTACCTCTAACACTGGACTGGGAGAAGCAGAAGGTTGCACGGGCTCATGGTATGGAAGCAGCAACGACTGGGTGGACATGGGTCGATCATGAAACTTCTTCGTACGTACCTCGGATGCGATGGACGAGTCGCTGCTGTCAGTTACGGCATCAACAACTGGGTCGACCCGACCAGATGATGCATGCAGAGTTGCTCCGCGAGTACCAGAAATTGAATGTCGACCAGAGATGCCGTGACTCTCGAAATGTCGACCGGAGATGCCGCGACTATCGGAGATGCCGCGACTATGTGAAACTGAGTGTCGGCGACCGCTTCTCCACATGACTATACGGGGCGTACGATTGTCCTCCCTCATCCGCCGACTTCCGCTCCGACTTAGTTTTGGAGAAAAAGTTTTTGATCTTCTTCTAAAACTTTTTCTTTCGAGGAGTCATGTCTTGAGTACCAAGGCCTTGCATGCTGCATGCGGTGGGGATGCGGGCGGAGAGTGGGTGCTGCGGGGGCCGCGTGGACGAGGAATGCCCATTGCTCACGGCATGCTCGAGATCCAAGCGGACGACAACCGGCTCTATATACGGCACGCCAAGTACCTCGGCCGGACGGCGTGCTCACATAATAATCGGTCAAGAGATCCGCTTCCTCCTCCACCATCGCTCCGCATTCCAACTATGTATAAAACACGCAATGTTACATAATCATAATATAATAAAATATAAACGGCGAACTATATAATTTAAATAGAGATATATTATTGGAGATGGTTTCTTATGACATATAAATATGTAGAAGATTATAGTTCTTCAAAATATAAATATATTTTACCATTTTTTGTTTGGAGTGAACAAACATAGTTCTTTACCTCATCGTCGAAGAAGCCAGCGAAGATCCCTCTCACTCTCGGAAAATTTCACCTCAACAGACGTGGAAGCGCATGTCTGTCCACCAAGTTCGCACAAGCCCTCCCGAATTCGGGGATGCAATCGTAAGCCCATGCTTGTAAGGCCCAAACAGGCCCGCTAAATACATAAGACACTTTACATCTCGCAAGAGTGTTGGGGATGAATTGCTTGTAGTGAAGCAATGCTCGGTATGCATATGCTCCCCACGTGAATTCCTTCCATTCGTTCAGGTTGTCCACTAACACCTAAACGAAGTCATCGATTAGTCTCGGCCTCGGAACACCCAAGATAAGTAGGTGCAACATCAACACATTTGCGACTTTCACCGCGTGTTCTCTGAAAATATCCTCCAACTCGGATATTTTCAATCTCCGATTGCCACAAAATACAGCCCTTGCACGAACCGTGGAAGCATCATGCTTCATTGTTGGGTCAAATGTCGATGACCCAAACTTCAACCCCGAGACCAGGGCGAATTCCAGCGGACCGAACTTCAAATGACGATCTGTTATTTGAAACCAAATGTTGTTGGATTCATAGTCGGCGAACGAAACTTCACGGCACATGAGCTGGTGGAGAGCTTTGCTCGCACTTACACTCCCCTCCCATTCCATCAAATGGCCGAAAGGGCTAGTTTCACAGAATTGTACATATAGGGTGTCACCACCAACGGCCGTGAGTGTGTCGCGGATAAGTGGGATCACATCCCACTTGTAATAAATCATAATTTGAGGTTTAGCCGACCTGACTACGTACCTCAAAAAATACCATTGACTCTGCATGAACGAAAAATAAAAAATTAGTTCACCATAATTTAGTAGTATAGCTCTGTAATGCACGCAAACAAATATGTTACGACGAATAATAATATTCTATGAGACATATACTAATTACAACATCTAAATAAATTAAATATATTCATAATAATTACAATGTCTCCGTTTAAAACACATATTTCACGACGATATATAATTGTCTATGAGACACACTAATTAGAACATATAAAAATATTATATCGTTTAAAACACATATTTTAGATATATATTTATATGCAAAATAATACATTAATACATTAAAATATATTCAAATGCGTAAAATAAAATCCGCATTATATCTTTTAAATTTCATTAAAATATATTATAAATACAAAATTATATATATAAATTCTGTATTATATATATTATTAATTTATATATAAATTACGTATTTCATTAAAATATATTATTAATTTATATGTAAAATAATACATTAATACATCAAAAATATATTAAAATACCTCAAATAATATCCGTATTATATATATTTATATTTAATTTAAAACATACTATAATATAATATAAATAAATACTAAATTATTTATATAAATCCTGTATTATAATATATAAATTATATATAAATTGTAAAATACCGTATTATGTCTATTAAAATTTCATTAAAATATATTATAAATAAAAAATTATATATATAAATTCCGTATTAATAAGAATAATATAAATAATATATATACAAAATTATATATATAAATTCCGTATTTTATTAATATATTATATATATTATTATGTATCTTATTATAAATATTTTACTCAAATATATTAATTATATAAATTATATATATACTAATAAATCTTAACAAATAATTCGTTCTCTGTATAAATTCCATATATCTATGTATTATTTATATATTCTATAACAGATATTTTATTTGCGGATATAAAACTTTTACAGAATAAAACACGGAAATTACAATCGCTTTTGTTCATATCACTTTCAATATTTACAATAATTACAAACCCTAATTTTATAAACATCTCTACAATAATTATAAACCCTAAATATAAACATCTCTACCATAATTATGAACCCTAAATATAAACTATAGAAGTTTGAGATAAGCCTATCTGAGAGCACCGATCATTACTAACACGTTAAAACACTACCTTTCATTTACAAAAAATAGGAAACTCGTCTACTAACCTGCTCGCTTCCATTATTTTCGGCCATTTCGATCAAGCTTCAGAAAATCTTCACAAATACAGGTATTTTGAAGAGAGTCATGTCGGGGAGCTTCACAAGATACTGGTTTTTGCTTCACAAGAGAGTCGTGTCGATAGAGCTTCAAAAGACGAATTTTCGAAGTTATTTTTCTTCAGCCCCGGCTCAAAATATAACTATTGATGGAGTGGTGTGAATTCACAAATATAAACGTGGGGAGGGAAATAACCGCTCTGAAAAAAACTGTATGAAACGTAAATAAAAGTGGGGAGGGAAATAAATGTTGATGGAGTGGTGTTACTTCACAAATACAAACTACTTGGGTGTTTTCGGTTGAAATCCCTTCTTTTAAGGGATCGATTTTATTAAAATATAATGTATAATGTATTCCTAAATTATAACCTTTGTTTATTTCCTTTTTTATTTAGGGAAAAAAATCCAATCAAATATATTAAAAAATCCCTCAACAACAGGCTTTAAATTTCCTTTCGCCAAAGCGCAATATTCAAACCACTCGATATATTTCCTTTCGGCCATGGCGTAATGGAATATAATACAAACCCTAATTTCTTATACGCTAAAAAAAAATTCAAAAATCGAATCCCTCAACAACCAGGCTTTAAATATTCTTGCATGTAATGTCCTCATTTGGAGTCTATGACAAAAAATATTTCTACATTTACAAACCCTAATTTCATATTTATACATTAAACAAAAAAATGGATTTTACGTCAAATGTAATATGTATTTCACTAATTTCTTATTTATACAAACCCTAATTTCCTATTTATACAAACCCTAATTTCGGATTTTACGTCAACAACTGCCTTTAATATGTAAAAAATTAGGAATTTACAAACCCTAATTTCATATTTATAAATAAAAAAGCCTTCATATTTATACAAACCCTAATTTCTTATTTATACAAACCCTAATTTCTTATTTATATAAACACTAACTTCTTGTTTACAAACCCTAATTTCTTATATATAAATCCTAAAAAAATCGAAATTTACAAACCCTAATTTCTTATTTATCCATGAAAAAAAACGAGTTTCACTTCAACTCGCGCCTTTAATATGTATTGCATTCTCTTTTTTGCAGAAACATGGATTGACTAGCGCAGGGTGGCATGGGAATCTGCACTTGTAGCGATCCACGGCCTTCCAAGCGATCCAAAGCGACCTTCAAATCTTCAGCAGAGGGTGTCGTCCAACTCACCAGCGCCACCCAACAAACATGTCAGCGCAACAGTCTTCAGCAGGTAAGACACTGCTACGTGTCAGCGCAACAGAATAGGGACAAAAATGTCCGGCTGGGTAGTGATGCAATTTTTAATTATGAGTGACAGCTGATGCAATTTTGAAGTAATAGTGTGTATTCTTGGCAAAACCCCCTAAAATATATATCCTTAACTCGTTTTTATAGTTTACACACTTTTGTACTGCCACTTCCCACAGCTTCGGCAGATCGCTTAGCCCCGTTCATCTTCGGCGCAAGAGCACTTGATCAATGAGCTATTACGCACTCCCTTGGGAACAATGAAAAAAAAAGATATCTCGGTAACGAAAACTATGCGTTTCTCTATTTCACTTTCATTCACTTTTTTACGATGAGGGTTTTTCTCCTACTGCTTCTGCTTATCCACCATCAGATTCTGATCAGCAGCTTAGACTCAAGAGCTATTGCAGGAGGCCTCAAACTCCCTCCTACTGATAGAATGCATGGTGCAGAATTCTCTAGATAGAAGCACAATTAGGCTGCATTTCTCCAGATACTCCTCATCCACAAAGATAGACGACGAAAAGCATCTCGTTCCCACGGGAGCAAACCCTTTGCACAAGAGGTAATGTTACTGTTAACCCTAGAAAAGTTAGTTACATGTGCTTAGGTGATGATATGGCCGGAAAATTATGTTTTCTGGTCATTCATATAACACTAATTAGCAGAGGAGGATGTATTTAGTTTCTTTATTGTGTATGCATGTGTATCTATTTATTTAATTATTTTAATTTAGGTTAATTTGAGCATTTGTCATTACATCATGCATGTTATATTCATTTCCCAGCCGAAGCTGAAGATTATGTATATATGCTCACACGTACGTATATTTAATTTACTCTTCTTTATCGGCAAAACGATGTGATTTAGTTGTAGTGCTTCCACAAAATGACCAAAACAGTATAGCTTTGAATATTTTCCTCTTTTGGGAGCTAGTCTTGATTCGTTATTAATTACGTATTGATGGGGCTTCTGCCTTCATATAGGAAGTTTCATTGACTTGCAATAAAGCAGCAGAAATATTCAATGCAGTCTTTTGTGCTTAGACCAACCAAAACTAGAGAAAATAAGGCAACTTTTCATTAACTTTTCTCCAGCAGAGTTCTGTAGCCCATTCCACGTGGAATAAGGAAGAACATGTATATACATATATATATATATATATATATATATTTGTGTGTGTGGGTGAAGAAATTGAACACAAATCAACTTGTATTGATCCATATATACTCTGTACAGTAAAATTTGTCTTTTATGTCAATGTGTCACACCCCGTTCGCTACGCGATTCCGTAGTATCGTATTAGTATCTATTTTTCGTATTAGTTTCCTTATTAATTCCTTTAGTTATATTTGGTTAAGTTGCTAGGGTTTAATTAAATTAGGTCTTAGTCAGATACTTATATATATCCGTTACTGCTTATTGAGTTGGTATCGAAAGTTAATTATCTCTTACTATTCTCTCTCCAATCTCTTTACTTTCAATTATCTCTCCTTTCTCAATCTCTCGTTCATCTCTCTCCCTCAATCAATACTCTCAATCAACAATCCTTTCTTTCTCTCAATCAAGCTTCTTCAATCGAAACAACCAGGAAATTATTCCTTCTCAATCATACGATCTGCACTCAATTATGTTTAACAAACTTGCGGATTCCGGCCGGTTTGTTACAGTGGTATCAGAGCAACATTTCTGCGACTATGGGCTACTCCGAAGGCGATTAGAGAGCTGGATATTTGGATCGTCAACCGACGCGATCGAACAATCGATTGCGGGCGGCCTTCGAGCGAGACGCCGCTGTGTTAAGGAGATGAATAAAGTGTTTGATTATTACAATCGTAGATCGAAGGCTCGCCGACGTGCAAACGGTAACTGGTATTCTGAAATCTCTCCACTCCCAACTATTCAACCAGTTTACTTAGATTTTGAAGTGGATGCAACACCTACTGTTGCCGAGATTCCGGATTTGGTCGGGATCGTTTCAAGCTCTCCGGCAGCCATCTTGATTGAAAATAAATCTCTCTCTAAGGAGAAAGAAGTTGTCGAAGAATCAGTTCAAGCGGAGGAGCTAGACGCCGCTGAAGCCGAGCCTGAGAAACAAGTCGTAGAAGAAACCGCTGCAGTGGAAGAGCCAACAGTTGTTGAAGTCGAGACGAAGGACGTGGCAGCTGAAGAGACGAAGGCCGAGACTGAAACAACAGAAGAAGCTGTGGCAGAGAAAGAGCCAGAAGCGGAGGAAACCCCTGGCTGCGAGAAGAGGATGCTCCGGCCTCGGGCCGAGAAAACTGAGGAATTTGGTCAGTTTGGTGAAGTTGAGTCTGTTAGGTTTCGATCCGTCCCTATTGTCGGTGGGAAAATTCCGAGAAAGGGCGCTGTAATCAAGAAGCAAATCAATGAGAATGAAAATAGTGTCAATGTTTATATTGTGTTCAAAACAGAGGAGTCTGCACAAGCATCATTAGCTCCTAATATGGCCGTGGGTTGTGGGAACCCTATCCATGTTGACAAGGCTCGCCCACCTCGCAAGAAATTGAAGGGAGAAGACGCCCCTTTATTATACGACTGCTTGCTTCCCTCGTCAAAGATCCGAGTCTTGGGGACAAGACTCTTTAAAGAGGGGAGTATTGTCGCACCCCGTTCGCTACGCGATTCCGTAATATCGTATTAGTATCTATTTTTCGTATTAGTTTCCTTATTAATTTCTTTAGTTATATTTGGTTAAGTTGCTAGGGTTTAATTAAATTAGGTCTTAGTCGGATACTTATATATATCCGCTACTGCTTATTTTGTTGGTATCGAAAGTTAAATTTCTCTTGATCCTCTCTCTCTGATCGTCTACTATCTCTCTCTTTCAACTTCTCTGTTACTATCTCTCTCTCTTATTCTATCTCTCTGCCGTCTCTCATCTTTATTCAATCTTCAAGAATTTAGTTTACAAATTACAATCTCTCGGAATTAAAGCAATTATATCATCAATTTATTGTTATCTCGGTAATTCTCTTTATGAATTCGTAATTCTTGGCCGAGGGCTTGTTACACAATGTGGTCCAACAACTGAGGAGAAGAATCAATAGCACAAAATATAAGTTTATTTATGTACAAAACATATGTAATTACGAAGATATAAAGGTAACAAATTGCCAAATGAATACATAAAGAATACATGAATAGGAACAAAATGGTTTCTGCATATTGCTAGCAAATGCTTGAAATCATAGAAATTCTTACTTGAGATGCCGAGGGGAAGGAAGGAGAGTCACTCCTTACTGGAGAAGGGAAAAGCTCCGACATGGAATCCCAGGAATTTTTATCGTCATGCCTTTTCTTTCTGTCCAAGAAGGCTGGTTTGGTAGGGATTGTGTCCAACTCAACCTTGCATGTTAGGATTGCCACAATCTGCCTTTGATTAGCTTGAGGTTGAAGGCATAAGAAGGCTACTCTGATTGCATGGATGATATCCTTCTTGACAAATCCATTTTCGCGCATACTTGGATCTATGAGATCAGTCAGCATAGATCGCTCGTGTAGCTTCCATGCCTAAAGAAACATAAAAGTGAATTTGTAGATTTAAAAGAAAAGCAAGAAATTTAGGAGGGATTAGAAGCATACATATTCAAGAAGGCATTGCATTTCTGATGGCAAAGTAAGATCAGTGTTTTTCCTGCAACTAATAATTTCAAGCACCAGAACTCCGGAACTGTATATGTCGGCCTTCTCTGTTAGCACTCCTCTGATGGCATATTCTGGTGCGGTATAACCTCTGCATAAAATAACTACACACCCTTGGTTATGAGTCTGTATTTCTTCATATATTTTTCCAAAGACTAAGGAACGTGTTGGTGGGTGGATTATTACATCAAACATGTATCTGTAGCATAACTAGAAGCTTCTCTGTGCCTCCCTTATTTATATGATATTGTGCAAGAATCTTTGATTCACAATTACCAACTCTTACAGAACTTATTTTTATCAAACCTTCAGCAATTCTAAGTTGAGTTGAAGGATTATGTGAAGATCCATCCTATGTTTTACTAATAGAGAGAGTAACAAGGTTCCAGCAAATGCTGTGCTGAGATAAGCTTGATCTTCTGGGAAAAACCGGGCAAGACCGAAGTCTCCGATCCTAGGCTGGAACTTTTCATCCAGGAGAATGTTACTTGCTTTAATATCCCTGTGTATAATTCTGACATGCGAGTCTTCATGCAGATATTGTAGTCCTCGAGCAACCCCAACAATTATTTGAAATCGAGTACCCCAGTTTAAAAACAAGTAATTTTTTCCTGCATCACAAAGATCCAAGTCAGATGCATTCAAGAGCACTTGTTTTGTTTCAATTTAAGCAAAGTCATGATACCATAAACGATATGGTCTACGCTCCTATTCTTCATGTACTCGTACACAAGTAGTCGTTGAGCTCCATTAGAACAGCAACCGAGGAGGCGGACCAGATTCTTGTGCTTGTATGCTTGTGATCATCCTCACCTCCGAAAGGAATTCTTATTCTCCCTGCTGTGATTTCTCGACGACAAGCTTTTTTACTGCAACCAACCTTCCATCCCCCAACTTTCCCTTTGAAAACGGAAAGAACACATAATTGGAATACTGGGTAATCTATAAACGATAAAAGTCTTACATCTAAACACCAATTACACAAGGCACTAATGTTGGAAGGACAGAGAAAGCAAGTTATAAATCTTACCAAGTAGACAGGCCCAAATTCACCTCTTCCAAGAAGATTAATCTGGCTGAAATTTTTGGTAGCCTTCTTCAATGTCTCAAAGTCAAAATAGCTTATTGTACGAAGACTGCCGCTTAGTACATCTTTTGTCACTGCAGTAGATTGAAGTTAGGCAACAATGAGAGAAGATCTCAATTAATTAATTACACCCTATTCTCCTACCTGGTCGCTTCACTGCCTGAACGACAAGAGATCTCCGTCTCGCGGGTTTGATCAATTTCCGCGAGATAAATATCAAGATCACCAAAAGGAGCATTATGATCCCCCCCAAGGAGCAAGAACAGAGGCCGTGAAGAGTGTTTTGATTGGGAACTCTCTATACTGAGTGAAGTTGATGGAGGAAAGCTTACTGCATCCATTTCAGATGTCAAACTACAATCTTTCTTCAATATAAAGGCTTGGTTTTTCAACAAGTTTTCTGAATGATATAAAGAGAGAGATCTGTTCCCTAAAGCTTTGCCAAATCAAGTTTCTACAAGCATAACAAGTAACAATCACCAGTTAAATTTAAACAGAAGCAATTCTTTGCTTTCAGTTTCTATGCGGCAATTCATCAAACAGTAAGAACTCAAATCACTTAGCACAAGCTTATACAAATTAAAATGGCTAGCTATATCAGAATATAATCTTTTTAACAAATAAGAAAACCCATATAGAATTCATCATACCTTCAATTGCCAAACGGGGCATTTTTCTCATCAAACCCCCCAAACAAGAAGCAGAAAGCTGTTTTGCTCTTACAAAGACAGAGAATAGGCGCTGCATGCAGCCGAGGATATATTCCCAGAAGTGAAGTTACTTTTTTGGTTTTGTTTAGTGTTGATCAATCTTTGTTTGTTGTTTGCAATATTTGTATGGAGTTATTGCAACATGGGTATAATCGAAACTTGGAAGCGTGGGATTATCGAAACAATTCAGCTTGTACTTAAAAGAGACAGCGCTGCTCGGACGGCAACATTTCGCATAAAACAAACTGAAGATTGGAAGTATGGAAATATTCAAACAGCAATATTGCGATGTTCCTACATGATAAAACTGTAATGAAATACGCAAGAATATTTCCATCGTAATCTGTACTTGCGATCAATGCTGCCGAATTGGGTTTATTTTATTTATATATATTATTCTGCTGTCAACTTAATGTTTTGTTTTTATTTTGCTCATTTTAACCAATGAATATTATTTTTTCCCTTTTTTTAAGTTGTAGAGGAGCATTGGGATTTGGAACTAGAATTATTATTATTTTTTAACGATAAAAAACTATTCCAAGTACACATATTAGGTAAATTTTGTTCAAGTTTAATAATAGTTTACAAATTAAATACTACTATAAAAGTCGGAGTGTTAAGCCGTGTTTGGTTATACACAAGAAATAGAATTAGGAATCATTTAGAGGTATCATTATGTTCGGTTTGATCGGTTTTAATCAATTACATTAAAAATAATAATACTTATAAATTTGGTTGTCGATCTTTTAAGTTTCACTCATAATTGAATAGATAAAACTATAAAATTTGCCTAAATCAATGGATAAAAGTATTAACTCAAAGACATGCTTGTGTGAAAGGATAAAAGTATTCACTCATTTAGAGGTATCATTAAGGTTCTATGATATGGATCCTCTAATTGATTCGAGAAAGATACATTATTTTAGATACTGAATTTAGACAAAAACTTTTGTGCGCCAGTTGCACATGCAATCGGATCGCATGAATCCAATAACGGCTCAATTATCCGATTTGTATCCGCGCGTTGAATATTGTAATATATAAATTTTGTGCTAATTATATTATACTAATAATTTATAGTCTATTCGTATGTTGTTCTCTTACTAACTAAAAGGTCTTAAGTTCAAGTCCTCCTAATCGCATTGTTTTTCCTTTCATTTTTTTATATTTTTATTTAGTGAAAACTACTATTCAGTTTTTTAATTTTTTTATTTATTTAATGGTTTCTTTTTTTTTAAAATTATTATTTTTCCAACTCTTATTGAAGACAGGCATGTCATTTGTATTTTATATTTTATTTTATTTTTAATATTTATAAATTTTTTTAAGGATGAAAATGTCATTTGTTATGAACAACAATGTCCTTTTATAGTGAAGAAAATTTCTACCTCCTTCCCATTATTAGTGGCGACATTTCCCAATTCGAATGTCCCACTATTAGTGGCGACCTCCCAAATCGGTAAAAAGTTATCACTTCTCTCTTACTTTATCATTTTATCTCTCATACTTTATTATTTACTCTCATTATTATACTAATTTCTCTCTCTTAATTTATCATCTCAACTCTATTACTTTATGATTTTCTTTCATTATTATATTCATCTTCTCTCTCATAATTTATTATCTTCTCCTCTCTCATAATTTATCGAGATATTCTTTTAGTTACCGTGCCGAAGAGAAAAGCTGTCACTAATAATGGGACGGAGATAGTATTATTTATTGAGTATCATTTGTTTCAATACAAAGGGGTATTTTCGTTTTGAATGCCTTCTACATCACTTCGGAAGTGGCATTTTCGTTGAACAAAAGTGTCTTTCGTAGAGTATCATGTAGAGTCTTTTGTTTTGAAGAAATATGTCATGAGATTATCATTTGCTTCCTACAAAAGTGTCACTTGTTTTGAATAAAGTGTCATTTTTAGATTATCATTTATTGAGTATATTTTTTTTTGAAAAAATGTGATTTGTTTCGGAAAAAATGCTGACTTTCTGTTCTTCTGAGTTTCAACTTTCTTCTTTTTCTGAACCTTTGGGCTCTTGACTCTTGGCTCATGATAGTATGGTCCATACTGAGCTGGGTAAGTCCATTGAGGATGGTCATATTGTTCGGCCCATCTGACCTTCTTGGTTCCCCCTGAGTTGTATCTGGGTGTTTTGAAGCTTGAACTACTGGTCATATGTTCTTATTACTGGGCTGAGGTGCTTTCATTTTCTGCTTGTTCTTTGCCTGAGGGATTGAATTTTAGGCATACTGAGTCACCCCCTGGACAAACCTATCAACCAACTGATCTGAGCTCTTCTGTCCAGAGGTAGTTGCTTCATATGTGTAACCAAGTCCTTCCTTCGTGGACCATGGTTTCTGTGATCTCAGCAACTTCTCGAGTTTCTCTTTGACTCCAATGTACTGCTCATTCATCAAGGTTCTCCAAACCTCGTCGCTTCTGCTCAGAGCTTCATACTCTGCTCTAAACTGTGCGAGTTTGTCCTTGAGACTAGCTATTTCAGTCTTTTTCTTAGAGATGTCCCTGGTCAATACTGAGATCTGTGATCTTGTTGTTGAGACTTAGTCATCAGAGAGTTAATCTCTTCCTTCTGTCTCAGACCAAGTCTTTGAGACTCAGTAGAGTCCTGACTTCTCATCGAAAGTCTCTGATGTTCAGCTCTTAGGAGTTCCAACTCCTGAATTGTCCTACTGAACTACTAGCTCATCTGGATATATTCCTTAAGCAGATCTTCATATGCAAGAACCACATCTAGGGGTTCACCTGCAATAGAGCTTGTGTCGTGTGTGCATGGTGAAGAGGGGCATATATTGGAAGTAGAATTCTTAGCATCTTCTCCCGCCATAAGACACAGTTTAATATCTTCTGCCTCGATTGCCATGAATGCAGCGTCATCATCAGATGACTCCATGAATAATTCTTCATCGCTTGAGCAATCTAATAACTCTCCGACTTTGTAGGCTTGCCTCTTTCTACCGAACTTCTCTCGCCTGGCTTGCCGTTCAGCTCTTTCAGCTGCCGTGAGTTCCGGATATTCATATCGATAATGTCCTGGCTTCTTGTAGTTGTAACATACTGAGCTCATATCTTCTGTTGGGAGATGATTCAGTACTTCCATAAATTGTTGGGAGATAACTCAGTAGCCTAGTGCTCTGAAGATTTGAAGATCCCAAAACCCTACTTTGACTGATGAACCATTCCTTTATAATCTGTTGTTCTGTCTCTGAGGTTTCAGACTCACTAGACACTCTTCCTTTTGGTTCAGGCGCTCAGTTCTATCCGCTGGCTATTCGGCCAGATTATCGGCCCTCGGTACTTAAGAAGAAGACTCAGTAATACTAGACTCAACAGGAGCAGTATAGTGAAAGGAGTCAGTGGAACTGAACTCAGCAGGAGTAGTTCACTGAACTTAGAGTTGATCTTCAGTAGAGCTGACTCAGCACGAGTATGCTACTGAATATAGATCAGACTCAGCAACGGCTGAACAGTCTTCGGAATGTCAGGATTTATTAAGTCAAATCAGCAGAGTCATACGAGGTATAGAGAAGTCAGCTTCAGATCCGCCTTGAAGTCTGTTTGTCTCACCTACTTTCTTCAGTTGGAACGGAACTCAACAGAGTAGTTCACTGAACTCAACAGGAGTAGTTCACTGAACTCAGAGTTGATCTTCGCAGAGCCGACTAAGTAGGAGTATGCTACGAATATATATCAAACTCAAAGAACGGCCGAACAGTCTTCCGAATGTCGGGATTTATTAAGTCAAATCAGCAGAGTCATACGAGGTATAGAGAAGTCAGCTTCAGATCCGCCTTGAAATCTGTTTGTCTCACCTATTGTTGGGTGATGATTCTGTCCTCAGCATAGTCTAACTTAGTGGGAAATGATTCTATCTTCTATACTGAACCATGCTCAGCAGCCTAGTGCTCTGATTGTTGAGAAGATTTGAAGATCCCAAAACCCTATCTGATTGGTGAACCATTCCATTGTAATCGTTATTTGTCTCTGAGGTTTCAGACTCAGTAGACACTCTGCTCTGATCAAGGTGCTTAGTAGATTATCTGCCTTAACACCAGAAGTAGAAGACTCAGTGATACTGGACTCAGCAGAGCAAGATATCGAAAGAGTCGATGAACTGGACTCAGCGGGAGCAGCTTCATCAAGTCGAGCCTGATCTTGATGAGACTTTCCTCAGCTATCTACCTACTGAATACGGGATCAGACTCAGCATCGGCAGACAGTCAGAACTGTCAAATACTTTTGAAAGACAATCATCATTGTCATATACGAGGAAGAGAGAAGTCAGCTTCAGTTTGCCTTGAAGTCTGTGCTGTCTCAACCACTCTATCCACCTCGATGAATGACAAGAACACACGTGTCTTCTCACCTGCCAAAGCTGCTGTCAACCCTTTACCTAAAAAGGTGGGAAAGTACACTGTTACCTACTTCAAAAGAGCCGTTTGCTACCAAAAGAGAGAGAGAAAGGAAGATCGTCTCCAACGGATCTTTTCCAATCTCTACTCTATAAATAGAGGGACATTTCAAGTGAGAGACAGGATGTGCATAAGCTTAACGATGAAATATGCACAAGCATTCAAACGAGCTAGAACCAGAAAATCCTAAGTCTTCCGCAAGAACTTGAAGATCTATCTCCGGCGAAAGACTACATTCTCAGCTCATAGGGAACCAAGCTAAACTGTTAGAAGAGCCTCTAGTATCCAAATCGACGATACACGAACCTAAAGCTTATTTCAGCTGTTCGTCGATCTAGAAGCCACACCCTCATTCCCTATCCCTCTAACCCTAAGCTCAACACAATATACTTATAGCTTAGACGAAGGAGTTCATATTTGAACTCAATCCTTATTGTAAAAGGACTCCTTCACAGTTGGAGAAGTTTGTCAAACACTTTAGTTTGATGCCTTTGTAACCGGGACTTGCTCGAGATAATCCCCAAGTCACGGCTTTGTCCTGTGTACAAGCTGACTGACACTGACTCAGTATAATAAATAGCCTCCTGAACTTTCGGGACAGTGGACGTAGGATCGTGTGATATCTGAACCACTTTAAAAATCTGTGTCTTGTTATTGCTTTCGATTCTCGTTGTATTGATTTTACTGTTCATACCGAAAACCTACTTTAAAATCATACAATTGTCTCAAAGATACTTGAACCGTCTATTTACCGAACCGAGACTTGCTAAAACGGTTTTTCCACTCAACTGATTTGGGCCTACACTTTTCCGCACCGCTGAACTCTACCTGTTTTGATACTGAATTCTGACTCAGTCAGCTAGCAGATCTCAGTAGAGTCAGACTCTTTGCCACACACGATTCAGAACAACTATTTGGTCTCGGCGATTTATTTCAAGATGCGGCACTTTCCCCGAACAGGACCGTTCGTGTTCGAAGTTGAGAAAATCGGATTCAGGTGTATTCACCCCCCCCCCCTCTACACCTGACCGTACACTCGAAACCAACAATTGGTATCAGAGTAAGAGTTCTTTTAGACTCTTGTTATCTTGAAACTGGTCTACTTGAACGGATCCGGAAAATCGTTTTCACTGCATATCACTCTACATTCATTTCATTATTTTTATATGGCTGATATGTCAGGTATAAGAATGGTACCCATGTTCTCGGTAGAGAATTATGGAGTATGGCGAGTCAGAATGGAAGCACATCTGACATCCCTCCATGATAGTATGACTGAAGTGCTTGAAGATGGACCTATTGTTCCCATGATCGTTAGTGTCATGACTCAGGCCCCAGCTGAAGGAGGAGGAATGGTGACTGGGAAGAAGATCCCTAAAGACAGAAGTCTCTTCACTCCTGAAGAGAAGAAGCTTCACAACTTAGACCGAGTCGCCAGAAATGCCATACTGACCACTCTTAGTGATTCTTATCTTGGCAGGGTTCCAGAATGCAAAACCGCAAAGAAACTCCGGGACGCTCTAGCGCTACTGAGTCGTGGAACTCAGAAGATAAAAGCTAACAAACTAGCGCTGGAACTCCAAAAGCTGGAAAGTTTGTCTCTCATGCCTGGTGACAAAATAGAAGATCTAAACGTCAGATTTATGAATCGATGAATTCCATCAATGGGTCGGGAAAGACATTCAAAGAACCGAGAGATGAATCTCAAGATACCGAGGGCATCCGGACGGACACCTTGGACACCTTTTGCCACTTTATTGCGACATTCGATTTAGATGTTGTCTCTCCCGACCATATCTTTTCGTAACTTCGAGCGATAAGAGTTTGAGTTCGACGACACCTCAACGAAAGCAAAAAGCCGGAGCCGACAATAAAATTGACCATGCCTTCAAAGCATCGGTCGGCGCAAAGCATCTCCCTGCGACGAGCAAGACAACGAGTAAGACCGAACCTTCACTCAACGACTTACAAGAAGGAAGTCTCGCTCGGAAGTACGCGTTGCTCGGCGTGAAGTATCGAAGGAGAAGGAGAGGCACGTAAAAACCGATCGAAGCATACCGAGATACAAAAGGTAAGTCGGATTATACACCAAAACGCACTCCCGACTCACAATCTTCTCGAATGCGTAAAAGAAGGATTGACTCAAAGCACCATCAAAGGATAGTGAAAACAAAGAAGAAAGAGTCATCACTTGCTACAACTGCAAAAAGCCAAGACATTATCAATATGATTGTCCTGAGCTCAGTAGTGCTGAACGCGCAGCACGCAAGGCAAGGAGAGAGAAATTCGCCCAAAAGAGACAATCTTATATTGCAGGCGAAATCTCAGACGACTCAGAAGAAGTCGACTCCTTTATGGATTCATCGGATGATGAAGCAGCTTTTATGGCCTTAGAGATTGAAGCTGAAGAAGCTACTGAAAAGTGCCTAATGGCAGGAGAAGAGGATGAGGTGCACAAAGATCCTTGGTATGTGGACAGTGGATGCTCAAGACATATGACGTACCAAAGGAACCTACTGAAGAATTATATAGCTGAAGAAGGACCCAGAATCGAGTTTGGAGACAATACAAAAGGCTATACAAGAGGATATGGAGCACTCAGCATTGGAACAACCACAATTCCTAGAGTGTCATATGTTGAAGGACTTCAGCATAATCTTCTCTCTGTTAGTCAATTCTGTGATAACTCGAATAGAGTGATTTTTGACACTGGTTTCTGTGATGTCATTGATAAATCCACAGGGAAAATAGTGTTATCAGGTTCGCGTAAAAAGAATATATATGTAGGCGACGGGAACTCAGGCGGGAACCCGAAGCTTGTCTCGTTGGCGAAGAACGACAATCGTACAGGATGGCTTTGGCATAGGAGACTCAGCCACCTCAACTTCAAAACGCTCAACAAACTAGCAAGGAACACTCTAGCAAGAGGACTGCCAAATGAAGTATTCAAAGAAAGACACTCGAGTGTCAAGCATGTCCGAAGGGAAAGCAAACAAGGAATCAAAATCTACCTGTTCCATCTCCTTCCACCGATGGAATCCTTCGACTGCTACATATGGATTTGTTCGGTCCAGGTCTCTCCAGTGACGATCAGAGGCAAGAAGTATGCTTTAGTGGTCATCGATGACTACTCGCGCTACACATGGGTCATATTCATTGCCAACAAGTCTGATGTCAAAACAGAGTTACCAACGCTTCTGAAAAAGCTCAGTGTCGAGAAGAACACCAAGATAATCAAAATTCGTTCTGACAGAGGAACTGAGTTCCTTAATTCCATGGAAGAGGAGTTCTGCAAAACCGAAGGGATTGAGCATGAGACATCTGCTGCGCGCACCCCTCAGCAGAACGGGGTTGCTGCATGAAAGAATCGCACACTCAAAGAAGCAGCAAGAACTCTACTCGCAGACTCAGGACTCCCAACCAAATTCTGGGCAGAAGCAACTGACACTGCATGTTATACTCAGAACCGATCTCTACTGACAAAGCAGCATAAGAGAACACCATATGAACTATGGAACGGCAGGAAGCCTTCTTTATCTTATTTCCATATCTTTGGTTGTTCGTGCTTTATTCACAATAATGGGAAAGATCAGCTGAAGACTTTTGATAGCAAGTCAGATCAGGGAGTTTTCTTAGGATACTCTCGGGTCAGCAAAACTTTCAGAGTATTCAACTATCGGACCCTTTGCGTGGAAGAAAGCCCTCATGTTGTTTTTAATGAGTTTGCTACCAAGACGGGAGCAATAACTCTAACTCGAATCCGAGGACATCAAGAAGCGCTACGGGATCTAAGCTTAAAAGACAAACCTGAAAAGATCCAGCTATGTTGGGATGATGATTCAGACGAAGAAACTGAAGACAAGTCTACTGAATCTCAACCAGCAGAGCAAGTAGTTGAACAGATTGACTCTCCTGAATAGAGTCAATCCCAGGTAACTCAGGTCGATGAAGAAACCTTAGAGGTAACTGAGACCACTACTGAGAATAAAAACTCAGGGGGAACATCTATTAATGTTCCTGAGCTGAATGCCCCTGAACCTGGAAACTCAGTAGATCACACTCTCATTACTTAATTGCTTCAATATCAGAATAGTACAACTGAAATGCCTAACTCACCTACTATCTGTGTTGATCAAATTTCAGATGAAGAGCTGAAACATCGTAGATCGTGGCTAGATGCTCACACTCCTGATCTAATCATTGGAGATCCTTCAGCAAAAGTCAAGACAAGATCCAGATTCTGTCAAGGAGAAAGCGCATTATATTCCTGCTTCTTGTCTACTGAAGAGCCTCAGACGATTGAGGATGCACTTAAAGATCTTGACTGGATCATAGCTATGCGAGAGGAGCTGAATCGGTTCACGAGAAACGAAGTTTGGGAGCTTGTTGACGCACCCAAAGCATCAACACGTCATTGGAACAAAATGGGTCTTCAAGAACAAGCGAAATGAAAACAACGTTATAGTAAGGAACAAAGCAAGGCTCGTGGCGAAAGGCTACCTGTCAGCCGAGGGAATAGATTTCGATGAGACATTCGCTCCAGATTGCAAGATTGGAGGCAATCGGACTATTCCTAGCCTACACAACACATCAAAGATTCAGAGTCTATCAAATGGATGTGAAGTCTGCGTTCCTGAACGGCGTACTGAAAGAAGAAGTCTATGTAGAACAACCGCCCGGCTTTCAGTAGGGACATCAGGTTTATAGACTTAGAAAGGCTCTATATGGGTTAAAACAAGCACCCAGGGCTTGGTACGACACCCTGTCAGAGTTTCTTCTTCAGAAAGGTTTTCGTAAAGGCACAGTAGATCACACGCTGTTCAGCATTCGACTGGAAGACGACTTATTACTCGTGCAGATCTATGTAGACGAAATTATCTTCGGATCAAAGAATGTCGTCATGTGTCAGCAGTTTCAGAAAATGATGAAGGACAAGTTCGAGATGTCAATGATGGGTGAAATGAACTATTTCCTCGGCTTTCAAGTCAAACAATCTGAAAAGGGAACGTTCATTAACCAAGGCAAATACACTCGAGACCTCATCAAAAGATTCAGTTGCACATCCGATAAACCTATCAAGATCCCGATGAACACGAATATGAAAATCGATCTTGATAAAGAGGGAGTATCAGTAGACCAAACTGAATTTCGTGCAATAATTGGTTCCTTATTATATCTAACAGCTACTCGTCCTGACATAACTTATGTTGTAGGTGTCTGCACTCGATTTCAGGCGAATCCTAAGCAGAGCCACATGGACTCAGCAAAGAAGATTCTCCGCTACCTCAGAGGCACACTTGACATAGGTTTATGGTATCCAGCTGATGATAATATTGAACTAACGGCTATCTCGATGCCGACTATGCGAGATGTAGAATTGACCGAAAATCAACTTCGAGGAACTTGTCGGTTCCTAGGCAAGAAGTCCGATCTCATGGTTTTCAAAGAAGCAAGCACTCGGCAGCCACGTCAACTACCGAAGCCGAATACATGACCGCCGGAAGTTGTTGCACCCAAATCCTTTGGCCGAGACAAAGTAGGCCGAGAGACTATGACGTCATTCGAATGAAGTGCCGATATTCTGCGCGATAGTGCACGTGCTATTGCAATCACTCGGAACCCCGTACTACACACGAGATGCAAGCACGTGGACATTAGGCATCACTTCATTCATGACCATGTCGAAAAGAAGGATATCGGGATGGAAAAGATCCATACCGACAAACAAAGGGCCGATATTCTCGACCAAGCCTCTAGCCGAATCCAAATTCAAAGAACTTTCGGTAGAGCTAGGTTCTGCTGGACCCTACCGACCCCGGTCAAAGAATAGTCTTCAAGAGAGGACCATTTCAGGTAGGAGGGGGGAATGTTCACTCTCGATCGAGTATAATCGCACGTAGAGAATCAGCAACCGTCTACATGAGGTATCAGCTGACTACTATGTTCAGCTGACAGGTTTGCGTATCTCTACTCAGTAGTAACGAATAAAACAGTAATGCATTTATGATGAAGATTCAGCATGCTATTAAATATCCTAAGTTTGTCATTTATTATTAACGGCTTATATTTATTGCACGACATTCCATACATAAGTTTGCTGAATTCTGCCACGCATTTAATGCATGTCATCTCATAGTTACTACTTAGGCATATTTACAACTGGCTTTGACTTAGGCGGCTACTGTGATCATTACCTTTTCTAATATCCAATCTTAACCGTCCATATCATAAAGCAGATTTAAATTTTGCCTTTGATCGAAAACCGTTCACCTTCACGTTAGATATATATTTTCGATCATATCTTAGAAACCGCTATTACCGCACTTAAAATCCTCTGCATCCGAAAATTCTGAGATCATTTCTTGCAATCCCCTCTTGCATATCCTTTCAGAATCTCAATCTCTCTTTCGGTATGCTTATTACAACTGCTACACGAATTAATTTTCTTTTTCAGAATCGCTATACAAACTGTTTTATTTAAATCGATACTGATAAATGCTAGTGTAACAGGTATAATGGCAAGTAAAAATGTTTTGGTGTCTGCTCCAGCTAACATGCAAGAAATCCTGGACAAAGACCGTGTTTGGTTCGAGCCAACCATGGAGTTTGACGCCTGTGATCTCGATTATATGGACGAGATCTTCTCAGCTCTTAGAGAGTCAGGGCTTGAAAGCCTTCTTTCATGGAAGCCGACATACTTCCTCTCGAGGCAGGTGGCCGAAGTTTATCTTAACTCTGACTCAGTAGGCGGGGACATAATCGGAAGTTTTGCCGTTCACGAGATCAAGGATGCTTTTCCGATACTGAAGCAAATATCAATCAAGGAGGCGCTAAAGAGAAGTTTTGATCTGCCTTCTGAAGGAGCCGGTACTGTGGGGTACAATGATGATCTTGTAGATGACTACTTGACAATATTCTGTGGAAAGCCCACGACCTTCGTAGCCGTTTCCTAAAAACAACATGCTCGCCTCGCACAAAGCTTTGGCTTATATTGTGACGCAGCCCTCGACCGGCCTAAGCGGTGCTCATTCGATCAAGTATCGAGGCTCAAGATCCAGCTCATGATGGCAATATATGATAGAGCTCAGATCAATTGGACGGAGTTCTTTATCCGTGAATTCATGGCTCAGGCGGCCAAATTCGACAAGGCCTCTTGCACGCCGAGTGTAAAAGGCAAGCTTCTTTATGGATTGAAGCCGCCCATAATGATAGAGGATGTCTGCGGATCTGAACCAATAACCTCTCGTGACAAGGAGTATTTTAATGTGAAGAAGGTCGGATTCCACAACAAGATCGGCTTTGCTCTTGACAGATCGGGTCGAGTCCTCACCGTAACTCATCGGACTAAGCCTCGGCAGCTACACCCTCGAAGAAGATAACACCTCCAAGCAAAAACTCCAAAGGCACCAGCTAATAAACCGAGGAAAGCCATTCCGGACGTGCCTACCGAACCCGAGGTCTCTCCCGAAGTTCCTTGCTCGCCAGCTACTCAGGAACCTATTCAACCTCGCCGGCCGATAGACGAGTCGAATCATCTCGAGAAGACTCAATCGCCGGAGAAGGCCGTCTCCACCGAGGAACCTGTAGAAGTGGAACAAGGGGATGCTACGTAAGCACATAGCGAAGAGATTCGGCGTCTTGACGGCCCCCTCTCGGTTCCACCACTCGGCAAGTGTGCCTCCCGCCGAGACTCGACGTCTCCCATGGACTTGGAGTCCGAGACAAGGATCCGAAGAAGAGACAATTGGGATGGAAGCTTCAGTGATCGTATCCAGAGCATCCCGAGAAATTCTTCAACAGATTCCAGAGCTTGCTGACTACTCTGATTTGTTGCTCATTGCAAAATCAGCAAGGCTCCACATGTTGCTGCGATTTCAGGAGTGGCCCAATCTACAACGTCTAGTACTCCACTACTCCCCGCCAAGCAGCCTTCATGAAGAAGAATTGAAGTTGAGGGAGAAAATAGGCTACTCTGAGCCTGCTGACCTCAGCACCATGGAGAACCTGAGGGCTGCTATGCTGGCAATGATACATGATAGGCAGCTAGCAACCGGCCCAGCACCCTCAGATGGATCAGACCACGATGGTCAAGATCCACCCAGCGATTCAGGCCCTGGAAAGCCTGATGAGGGAAATCCCGGAGACAAGGATACACATGCCTACGAACAAGCTCAACCTCCACTCCGTATCCTTGGACCTCGCGAAGTCCACGGCTGGTGCTTCGTCCTCGCAGAGCCCGCTCGCCTCTTGGCCGGAGTCGACTTACGAAGCAGCTCCCAGCCCAACTACCAAGAGATCTCGATCCGTAGCAAAAGCTCTCACCGCTCAGGGAATCCATAATCGAGCTCTTGCGAAGGCCGTCCACAAGGTGTGGAAACAGACTGCGCTAGCCACAACTACTGAGCTACAGGGGCTGAAAACATCAGTATCAAAATTAGCCGCCCCTGTTGTCTCTCGCAATTGTATCCGAAGCTTTGGCTAAGCGGCCAGGCGGCTTGATGATCAGCTCAGAATCATTCAGGAAGGACAAGCTGAACTTCTCAAAGCATTCGAGGCTTCAATGTCCACTCATACTGAGTCCTTCACTGAACAAGCCCAGGCCACAAAAATCCGACTTGACAACATTCAACTGGTCGTGGAGGATAAGATTTCTGAGAAGCTGACAGAATTCAAGGCAACACGTTGACCTCTCCCATAAGCAATACTCGGAGGAACCGACTAATGAGAGGAATGAGCTGCACTTGGCGCCGACAAAGATCCACGACATGATCGGGACGAACCGTCCGCCGTCTACAAATGCCTAGACAAGAAGGTACTCGTCCCTACCCCGGCTGTAATTGATGATGCCAAAAAGGGGGAAGGAAAAGAGAAGAGTACTGAGGAAGGAAAAGAGAAGAGTACTGAGAAACCGACCCCTACCAAAACTGCCGAATTACTTCCACACGCTACTGAACTTCTACTGAACGGTACTGAATTCCCGACATCATTCGCCTAGAAGACCTCGGCATAGTCGGCTCTCTATCCACGCGATCTAGAACAACTTGTCTAGTCTACTGAATTCATTCAGTAAACAACCTCCGTAATCGGACTGTTCGCGTTCAAGTTTGAGAAAAAGGTTTTCAGATGTATTCTCACCCCCCTCCCTCTACACCTGAACGTTTGACTCGGGACCAACAATTGGTATCGAGTGGTTGTTTTTTAGAACTTTTGTTATCGAAACTAGTTTACTCGAACGGATCCTTGAAAACGTTTTCACCGCATATCATTCTTCATTCATATCATTATCTTACATGTCTCGATATGTCAAAAATCGTAAACGGTACCCATATTCTCGTAGAGAATTACGGGGTTTGGCGGGTTAGAATGGAAGCACATCCGACCTCTCTCCACAATAGTATGAAAGAGGTCTTGGAAGACCGGACCTATCGTACCTATGGTCGTTAGTGTCGACTTTCGGGAACCAGCTCAAGGAGGAGCGATGACCGAGAAGAAGGTGCCAAAAAGACGAAGCCCCTTCACTCTAGAAGAGAAGAAGCTTCATAACCTTGACCAGGTAGCCAGAAAAGCCATTTTAACCACGCTAATTGACTCGTATTTCGGCAGTGTTCAGGACTGCAAGTCAGCGAAAGAACTCTGGGATGCTCTAGCGCTACTGAGTCGGGGGACTCAGAAAATCAAAGCCAACAAGCTGGCGCTGGAACTCTAGAAGCTGGAGAGATTGTCACTCATGCCGATGACACGATTGAAGATCTCATTTCGTAGATTACAACCATGGGCACAGATGATGTGGGAACTCAAACCCATGATGATACTAGGGTTGATTGGGATGGGTAAACTTGATCCAAGAGTCGTCGATGGTTGTAAGCCATTAATTGGGGTTGTCATCTAAAAGGCCAGCATGGTGTGTTTTATTAAATGTGGTCAGTATCGATCCCAATATTTTTTTTTCCTTTAGCTTAGGCAGCGATGATTGAGGGTAATGAAACATGTCAAAGGTTTTTGCATATCCCGTCGATTGAAGTTAGGTTTGGAAGAGCGCAGTAAGTGGACTTTATGTTAGACAAGCAAAAGGGTCTACTAAATGCATTTGATCAAATGTTTGAATGTGAAAAAAAATAAGGCATTGCTTGAGGCATATGCATGTGCTAACTTCAAATATGTTAGCTTTCGAGGTGATGCCTTCAAAATTGCCTTATGGAATTGTGGATAAGCGCTTACACTGCCACAATTTAAAAAAAGAATGGAAGAGATGGGTAAACTTGATCCAAGAGCCATCGAATAGCTTTCCAACAAAGAACCCAAGAATTGGAGCAGATCACATTTTCAGACATATGCACAATGTGATATTTTTTTTGAACAATGTATGTAAGTCTTACAACAAAATGATATTGGATGCAAGATCTCTTCTCATTCTTTCCATGTGGATAAATCTGATTGGGACTTCAATGAAGAGGGTATGAAAGAATGCGCACACGTGCAATTAGAGGTGGAAGGGCTTAATTTGTCCCAAGATCATGAAGTTCCTTCAGAAAAATATAGACAATACTAGGGCTTGATTGTAATCAAGAGAGATGATTATCACTATATGGTTGAAGTAACTCCACATGAGTTTTACAATGTGGATACCTAGGGAAAGACATGTGGGTGTAGGGCTTGGGACTTGAGTGGCATTTGCAACCATGTTTTGGGCCGCTATTGCTAAGGAAGGATGGGATCCGGTGGCATTATATGGTTGAAGTAACTCCACAAGAGTTTTACAATGTGGATACCTAGGGAAGGACATGTGGGTGTAGGGCTTGGGAATTGAGTGGCATTTGCAACCATGTTGTGGCCGCTATTGCCGAGCAAGGATGGGATCGAGTGGAATTTGTGAGCGATTGTTGCCATGTGGCCGACTACAAGAAGGTGTATGGAGAATTTATAAGTGCATATCAATGACAAGTCCGAATGGGAAAAATCTCATTTTATACCACCTTTGTCTCCTAATGAGGGCAGACGAGTTGGTAAGCCTAAAATAGAAAGGAGAAAAGAGGCTGATGAACCAATACCGTATCGAAAAAGAAAGTCGCAAGGGAAGGTAGCACAAATTTCAAATTCTAATATAAACAAATTGAAGAGACAACCAAAAACATGCAAATGTGGTCACTGTGGGGTAGGACACAACATCATAGATTGCCCACTTAAAAAACAAGAAATGTTGAGAAGTAATGCTACAAAATAAGATACGATAAACATTCAGGTATCATATGAATTTATTTAATTATTCATTGTTAAATACATCTCATAAGTTTTTAATTGCATAGGTTAATTTAGCCGATTTGCCAAACTCAAGTATTGTTGGTTAGGTTGAAATGATAGATAATATTAATGAGGTATTCATAGAACTCCTACTTTAGAGTATCTTCTTATCTAATAATTATTTGTTATTAAATACTTTTTATTATCTATAGGAGATGAATACTCAAGTCGACCCTCAACAACCACTTATACCGATGGAAGAAGAGGCGGACGTGTGTTCGCCTATTTTTTATTGCAAGTAGTCGGGTACTTCACCGATGCTTTACTCGCATATTTATGAAAATCAAAGTGAAGAAGAATAATATGTGGCTAAATATTGTAACTTCTTGGAGTTTTGTAATTTTTTGTAATTTCTTGGAGTTTGTTGATATACAAGATTGAATTTTTTTTTTTACCGCCCTTCTAGTTTAAAGTGGTTGAATGCCTTACATTCATTATTATCAATCTACTTGTTTATTTTTCTTGCTTTTGTAATATTGTTGGTATTGGTGCTAGTGCTGCTACCGTAATTGATATAATTTTTCGGTATCAAGTACAAGTTATTTGTCAACAAGGATATTAATTAAGCATTTCTAGATTATCGATCGTTTATGTCTCATTTATAATTATTCCTTGAGTTGCATACGTGTATAGAAAAGGAATCAAACCTCATATGGATAAAATAGCTACTAAGTCTAGTGAATCGTTGTTGGTCCGGAGACGATAGTCGTGTGTGGGGGGGGGGGTGAATACACTCGATCACGCTTTTTTCTCTCGAACGTGAAGGACAGCTAAGCTATTGGTTGTGACCGATGAACAGTGCGCGGATAGTAACCTTCGATCACGGGTCGAGTATGTCGCCTATCGAGCTCTCCTACCGACTTTTGTCGGCCGTTGAAACTCGCCGGAGACTTTGTGCGGATAAGTGTGGGGCCCGGAAATTCGCCTCGCTTTGAAAACTTGTTTTCTCAAGTTAAGAGTCTTTTGGTCGTGCGCTTTTAAAAATACGTTTTATGCAAAAATATGATATTAAATCGGCTTGTATGCAATGCAATAAAACAAGAAATAACACAAGCGCTTTAACGTGGTTCGGATACGCAAGATCCTACGTCCACGGCCCTAAACAAGGCGAGATAACTTGTTGATTATTCTCGAGCAAGTCTCAAAGCAAGGAAACCGTACACCGGGACGCATCCTTCTAAGTTATAGTCCTTAGCGACTTTACAAATCAAACCGAAGTTTGAAGGGTGGGGATAATCTCCAACTAGAAGGAGTTCTTACAAGAAGAACAATTTCACGAGAATGTGAACTCCTTCAAATTTCTAAGCTATGAATATGGCAATGAGCTTAGCCAGAGAAGTAGGGATCTAAAGAACTCTGAGAGTGAAGAACCAAGAATATTCTATGAAGGCTAGTTCTTCTTCGGATGATCTTTCAAATTTGCTAGAGTGTTTGAATGCTTGAGCTTTTTCCCTTGTGAATCCCGTGCGTGGAGCTCGGATTTCTTCTCTATTTATAGTTGTGAGCAGGCATATGTCCGTTGGAGAAGACGATGCCACGTGTCACAAGCTTCCAAAGAAAATGGCCATAATTTCGAATTGTTGCAGCAGGGCAGTTAATACTGTACATGAGAGCAGACTTTAGTTGTTTAGAGCAGGTAAAGCGTTGTCGGCTTCTCATTGGTCGAGGTTTGTGGTAGGTGGGAATGTGTCAGAGATAGAGTTGACTATTCCACATCCTCGTATGATCTTCTGCTGAACTTCGAAAAGACTTGAGCAACTGGGTCGCTTTCTGTCGGATACCGTAGACTCAAGATAGTCTCTATCTTCTTCGGCTGAGTCGGCTGACAAGCTGATAAGGCTTTGGTGGGTCAGCTGATGACTGCGAAGGAACTGAGCTTTGCATTATGTTCTTGTGCTGATAACTATCAGCTGATGGGCTGTCTCCTACTGAGGTGGAGATCAGCTGCTGGCTGAAGAACGCAAGCTCTTACATTAATGACGTGGGGTTCTGGAGAGTAACTTCGTCAGAAGATCAGTCCAACAGTTTACCCCGTACAGGACTTAGACAAAAACATAATCAAAACAAAATAAGTCTAATCTATACATCATCTAATCCTATCGACACACTGCACTACTGATATCAGTTGGGTTTTGGGATCTTCAATTCCATAGTACTACTATGATTTCCCACAATATTCTTTTAACCGCTAGACAGCTGAATACCATCTACTGACTCATAACCCAACAATTTCCCCCTAATTGATGATGCCAAAACCCTCTACTTCTATAAAATCAGAGATGGGAATGCTAATCTACTGACAACAATTTCCCCCTAATATATCTGAAGATACAATCAAGGTGATCAGTTAAAACATCAAGTTCAGTAGGTGAGAGATAGGCAGAGAAACGGTTATGTGTGAGTGTGTGTCAGATCACTTCAGTGATCAGTCGTGAAAACACAGTCAAGAGCCGTAAGACAATGAGTAATTGTCTGGCAAGCAATAGAAATTGTTATATATGATCAAAAGATTACAGAGTTTCTATGAATATTAGAGCAAATGAGATAAGAAGATCACCGCCGACGTCCCGAATCTCTCGCGTCCGCTTCTTGAAGTCTGCAGACATATCACTCGGAGGATCCGCACCATAATACTTGTAGATTCTCGGCTCTCGTGTCCTGGATTTCCTCAAGATCTTCGGGGAAGGTCTACACTCGGCCCGAAATGATATGCAGCTGCTTCCGACTTCGTCTTCTATCTCCTTAGAGCATAGAACTCCGCGAGTTGTCCTTGGAGGTGGAATGCGCCCTGAAAGCCGGAGCTTTAAACGGGATATTTTCTTTCTTCATAATCTCCGGGAGCTGATCTCTCGAGTTGGGCATTGTATCAGCGATGCATGAACTCATCAAAGGCTTGATCGACCGGTTGCTCGTAGGGATAGTAACCCTATACATAGTAGCCTTTGATGAATTCCTCTTTGAAGTTCTTCCCATTGATCATTTAGCTCGACGGGTACCCATTTATCTATGTGAGGAGTAGGCGCTTTCTTGACATAAGGTGCTCGGGCGCCTCCCCGTAGTACTTTGAAGCTCGGGGTACTTGCTTTCTCAAGTCACCGCCGGCTTCTCGGATAAAGCAATCATTTTAGCCATGTCGCCTAACCTCTTCTTCTCTCTCGAGGGCCGCCGATCTAAAGCATCTCCCTCTCCGGGAGACTTAGTCCCTTCGGCGTTGCCTCCCGTGTAGCTCGTCCTCGGCCTCCCGCTCGGGTGTAAGAGTTGAAGTGTAGTGACTCCGAGCCGTTGGCCGGACTTCGGTCACTAGAGCCTTGGCTAGCTCCTCCCCGAGCTTTCTTCTACCGTTCGTCCACCCACCGCTTAACCTTTCCTTTGGCAATTTTGCCAATCCGTTTCTTAGCTTCTTGCCTTTCTTTACTTCTTCCACCCGATGCGTATGATCCAGCCTTGTCTTGCACCGTTGAGCAATTCTCAAGTCGTAAGCTTCCCGCTCCGCCTTGGTTTTGAACTTAGGCGTCGGGGAAGATGGAGTGGCTTCGTAGTAATCTCCTTCCCCGGCCTTTGCGGTGGCGCTTGCCGCGGCTCTTCTTCTTCTTCTTGTTCATCAAGAAATTGAGCAATTTCCTCGATGTGCCGAGCGGATGAGATAGGTGGCCGGCTCGGGCCACGCCGATTGGGGGAGTGGGGCATACTCTAGGAGGAGCACAACAGAACCGGGTCCCACTCGGGCACCGAACCTTCTCCTTGCGGTAACCGAGCTGGTTCCTTCCCCCCGAGTAGATTTCCCTTTCTCCAAACCTTCCCCCTTATCAACTATTTTGACTTCGGGGCTCCTCCGAACCTCACTGCTCCGCCTCGCATCTTCTATTTTAACTTCTCCTTCCCCTTTTTGGCATCATCGCCCGGGAGAGGTGAGTGCGGAAGGCTTTAACGCTCTTTCTCCAAGTTGTAGACGAGGTCTTTGATTTGAGTGGCAAGTGGCTTCGAAGTCCTTGACCGCATCACGTATTTATCCCGGCCGTGCTCCCGATCTTCTCGGAATAATCGAAGTTGTGCGGCCGACTCCCGCCGGAGTTTCAAGCAGAGATTGGTCGTGGGAGTCCCGTGATCTCCTTCTCGGATGAGTTTAAGTGCCTCCGCCCGCCGAGTAATGGTAGATTGGAGACCGGTGGTAGCAACTTTATTCCTCTCATCCATTGTGGCTTGGACAGCCGCTAGCCCCTTAGTCACCGCCAGCCGAAGATATTCCGCCGAGTGATCAAGAGCCGCTAACTCGGGCGGCTAAGTTCGCCTTCCGAGCCTGCGAGGGCTGTCTCAACTATCTCCCGAATATTAATTTGTGGAGTAGGAGCTTTTGAGACTTTCTCGACCCCGGCCGCAAGTCGGTTGAAGCTCTCCGTCCGGAGCTTTCGTATACCGGGGCCCACTTAATATGAACGTCTTTCGAGAGAAGACGATTCTTTTCACCTTGGCGCCCGATAGCCCTGTTTACCGACTTGGAGGACACGGAACCTATAGGTTGTATCGATAAGAGCTGGTTTCCGGGCCTCTGCTCAGATGACGTGAGTTGTTGCGCTCGACTTGGCTTCGAGGCAACCTGGGCTTCACCAGATTTAGCGGGTGGTGGTGATTGGCCCTTTTCGCGGGGGAGTGGAACCCTCAAGCAGTAACCTCCCACTCTCGCATCCTTGGGTGGTGCCTATTCCATCTCATCATCATCCTTGTCACCATCGTTGTTATCTGGATGAGATGGAGGCGAAGGGCTGTCGCCAGGAACTGAGGTGCGCAGATTGAGAAGATATAAAATCGCAGCCCCCAGGTCCTCGAAGTAGGCAAGATCAGCTGGTTCCCCAAAACCAATGGCTGACTGTAAGTCTTTCTCCTCGGTGAGTAGAGATAGAGCTGACTGAGTCCTTATCATGTCTTCGAGAATGTCCCAGCTTAGGAACCTCAGCAGCATTTGAACTCTAGCCCTTATGGCTATCTCCACTAGGTCTGAGTGCTCAGCAATTTCTGGAATCTGATCATGCACTTATGCTGTAGCACGAAGACAAGTGGAATGTAAGGTGGTCCACTCAAAGGATGTCTCCTCAGTCGGTACCGGAATGTCCGACTGAGTTTCCTCAGAACTGATAACCTGAACCTTATCCTTCAACGTGGCACCCTCAATGCCGGTGTCCGAATCAAGGATTTGTTCTTCCTGAGTGGGCGGGGGAGAGGCTTGTTTAGCTTGTTCTCGCCTGGGACCTCGGAGGGTCCGGAGCCTTTGTTAGCTTCTTCCTCTTAGGCGGATCGGAGCGAGGGGGCAAAGCCGATGCATCTCTCTTCGGTTCAAGCGGCCCTCGCCCGATAGACTTCTCAAAGCCGGCTCTAGTTTTGAACTTAGTGAGCTTGCTATCGAAGTACTTGGAGTCAGCGAAAGCTAAGCTCCTCGAGACTCTCTGCTCGATCATAACGGACATCTTCCTCCCAAACAACAGTTTACCCACACTGACGAGCTTCCTCTCTCTAGTGGGTAAGGCCGTAAATTCTCGCGCCCGAGCCCTTAGCTTGGCTAAGTAGTAGTCCGTCCAATCGACTCGGACTCTATCGTCAATAATCATCATCGCCTAAATTCGCGGCTCGAAAGCCGATCATACGATCCGACCGAGCTCGTGAGAATATGAGAAACTATGTATGCCAGCCGCCCGATATTTTGGCAATAATGCATTTTTCGGCAGAGCGGTCTTGAAAACTATGTCCTTCCTACCGCGGTAACTTCCGAACATAAGAATTAATCTCCTTCTCCTTATATCCAATCGGAGAAATTCCTTCGTCCGTCGGATCAAAGGCCGGCCTCGAGAGCATCTCGAATGTTGAACTCATGAATACCAAGGCGTCCCATGAGAGAGAATCGACCTCCTTCATGAAAGCGAAACCGGAGATTTCTCGCTCCCCGTCTCTAAGGTCCTCCAGGTTGTAGTAGACCTCTGCTACTTGCTTGGGAAGATAGGCTCTCGGTTGCTTTGTAACAAGAGCGTCTAGGCCCGATTCTTCCAGAGCATCAAAAACCTCCTCCAAATATGGAATATCCACTTACCGGAAGGCCATGGTGGGTTCGAACTGAATGCGCGAGGTAATGATCTCTTCGATATTTGCGGGGGTCTGTATAGTCGCCATGAGTATCTGCAACAAAACTCGTTAGCACTTAAAAATAGAAGTAGTCAGTATGAGTTTTAAACATGATTTAATACATTACCGAAAGGTATAGAGCTTGAAATACGCAGATGCAACGCAGTTTTAAGATTTGGGGAGAAAACTGAATCGCTGAGGAAAAGCTCTAAGATTTCGTAAATGGCGAAAAGTGAGGAGAGTGGTAGAAGATGAAAGATTTTGTAAGATATGCGTGATAAGCCGTTTAGATCAAACGACTGAAATTTTAACTTTCATTTTTATCGACGGTTGAGATGTGATGTTATAAAAGGAATGATTACTTAGCCGCCTCTACCATAGACCCACGTAGGATGATGCGTAATAAAGGTAAGTGAGAAGACATGCATTAAATGCGCTGCAGACAACATTAAAGACGAGTTACTTTAAATAAGAACGGTTTCCTACTGACTCATCCTTAAAGATTAATGGCGGGAAATAAATGCTCATTAACTACTGAGTGCTAAGCGACTAATATAATAAATGCGAGCATGCTTCTGATGAACTTTAAGTAAATAATACGCAAACCTCTTCAGCTGAACTTTTATGATCAGCTGGTTACTGATAAGATTAAGGAAGATGGTCGACGTGCCGATGACCACGTTCCCCTATCGGTACAATGTGATTCTCCCGACCGAATCATCAGACCGAGTCTTCTGACCCGTCATACTGGTTTATCACACGATACCAATTGTTATACCAATTGGTGTTATCAGTAGTTGGCTTCTACTGATAGCAATTGACCGTCTTCAACTGATGTGACTCAGTAGGATCAAGTAGACCTAACTCAATTGATAATTCTCTCGAATCTGTTCTCGCCTAGTGGTTTGGTCGGCATGTCCGCCCTTTGCTTGTCGAAGTATGGGATTTTCTCCATTTTGATATCCTTCTTCTCGACATGGTCTCGATGAAGTGGTGTCGAATATCCACGTGCTTGCATCTCGTATGGAGAACTGGATTCCCGAGTTATTGCAATAGCACTTGTGGAGTCACGTAGATGGGCACTTCATTCTCGTATTATACCATAGTCTATCGCTTGTTGTCGAAGCCAAAGGATCCGGGCACAACAACTTCCAAAGCAGCCATGTACTCGCCTTCAGCAATGGACGTTGCTACCGATTGCCGTTTCTTTGAAAACCAAGATATCGCTTGCCGCCTAGGAACCGACACGTTCCGTGCCAAGTCGACTTTCGATCTATCCCGCATCCCGCATAATCGCATCGAATAACTCCGTCGCATAAGATTATCATCGCAGGATACCATAACCCTCGCGTCAGTGTTCCTCTTAGATATCGCAGAATCTTCTTTGGCCGAGTCTAGATGACTTTGCTTAGGATCCGCTTGAAATCTTGCACATACACCTACATCATAAGTTATATCAGGTCGGTTAGGTGTTAAATATAATAGAGAACCAATAATAGCTCTATAATCGTAGAGTTAACGTAAGCTCCCTCTTTGTGTAGATCGATTTTAAAATTTGTATTCATGGGGATCTTGACCGGCTTGCTCGAAGTTGCGACTCGAATCTTTTGAGAAGATCTCGAGTGTATTTGGCTTGATTGATGAAAATTCCTTCGAGTGATTGCTTGACTTGAAACCAAGGAAATAATTAATCTCTCCCATCATGGACATCTCGAATTTCTCTTTCATCATTTTCTCGAATTGCCGACATATGGTTACATTCTCGTAGCCGAAAATGATGTCGTCCACGTAGATTCGCACCAAAGTAGGATGTCATCTCCCGACTTTATGTTGAATAGGGTGCGATCTACTATCCCCTTCAAAAAACCTTTCAAGTAGAAAGTCCGATAGGGTATCGTACCAAGCCCCGGGTGCTTGTTTTAACCCATACGGAGCTTTCCTAAGTCTCCGTACACCCGATGTCCCCGCCGAAAGCCGGACGGTTGTTCCACCTAGACTTCTTCCTTCAGCACGCTATTCGTAAAAGCCGACTTTACATCCATCTCGATATACTTTGAATCCTTGATGCGTTGCGTAAGCTAGAAAAAGACGAATGGCTTCCCAATCTAGCGATTGGAGCGAATGTTTCATCAAAGTCGATTCCTTCCGCTTAACCGTATCCCTTGGCAACTAGTTGAGCTTTATTTCTAACAATGACGTTGTTTTCATCACGCTTGTTTTTGAAGACCCACTTAGTACCAACCACGTGCTAATGTCCAGGTCCGTCAACAAGCTCCCAAACTTCATTTCTAACGAATCGGTTCAGCCTCTTCTTGCATGGCAATAATCCGGGCCAAGATCATTTAGTGCGCCCTCTATCGATCGAGGTTCTTCTCGTAGACAAGAAACAAGAATAGAGTGAGCTTTCTCCTTGACTTAATTTAGATCTTGTTCTTATCGTTGCCGATGGATCTCCAATGATGAGATCTCGAAGAATGAGCGTCAAGGCTATGAACGTCCGAAGTCCGGGCTTCTTCTTCTCATACTACTTCGCACGCCGTAGGTGTGTTAGGCATTTCAAGTAGTACCGTTTTGTGATTGCAAAGCAGCTCAAGAAGAAGGTTAGGATCTACCGAAGTTTCCGTGTTCGGGGGCATTTCGCTCAGAATATTAATCGTTCCCCCGAGTTTATATTCTCGCAGAGGTCTCGCTACCACCGGGGCTTCCTCATCGACCGTTGTTACATGTTGTTGATTCTGCTCGAGAGAATCAACTAGGTCGCCTATATCGCTTGTTGGCCGAGTCCGAATTTCTTCATCGCCCGACTCATCATCCCAACAATGCCGGATCTTTTCGCTTTATCGCCACCCGAGATCCCGTAGCTTGCCGCCGACATCTTCGTGTTTGTCTCTCGTATTTTCCCCTCGTTCTCGCAACAAACTCATCAAAAACAACATGAGGGCTTTCCTCCACGCAAAGGGTTCGATAGTTAAAGACTCAAGGCTTTATCGACTCGAGAGTATCCTAAGAATACTCCTTGATCGATTTGCTATCAAAGACCTTCACCGATCTTTCCCATTATTGTGAATAAAGCAAGGACAAACCAAAAATATGAAAATGAGAAATAGAAGGAATTCTCCCATTCCATAATTCGTATGGTGTCTTCATGTGTTGGTGTGTAAGTAGTGAGCGATTCGAGTATGAGCAGGCGGTGCCGTAGCATCGCCCCGTAACTTTGAGGGTAGTCCAGAGTCTCGCTAGGAGCGTTCTTGCCGCTTCTTTGAGTGTTCTGTTTTTGCGCTCAAGCAAGTCCGTTCTGCCGAGTGGTACGAGCAATCATGTCTCGTGCCGAATTCCCTCTTTGTCGCAAGCACTCTTAACTACCGAGTTGAGAAATTCGTTCCCCTCGTCTCGAGCGAATTCTTTCAATCTTGATGTCTTTTCCACACCGAGTTTCTTCGAAGATTGGGTAGCTTAGTTTGAACATCGATTTGTTGGCGATGAAGATGACCCAAGTATATCTCGAGTAGTCGCCAATAACGACGAGGGCATACTTCTTGCCTCTTATTGTCACCGGGGAGACCGCCCGAATAAGTCCATGTGCAAGAATCCAAGGATTCCATCGGTGGAAGGTGAAGGAATAGGTGGATTGCTTTTCTTTGTCTCCGCTTTCCCTTCGTGCATGCTTCACAATTTCTATCTTTGATAAACGATTCGTTGGGCAGCCCTCCGACTTTCGGAGTTCTTGGCGAGCTTGTTCATAGTCTTGAAGTTCAAGGTGGCCGAGTCTCTTGTGCCATAGCCATCCCGACTTGTCACTAGATTTCGTCTCGTGCAAGCAAGCAAGCCTCGAGTTCTCAAGGGTTTTCCGGGCTTTGCAACATATATATTCTTCCTCCGCGAACCCGATAACACCGTTTTCCCGTAGATTTATCAATAATATCACGTAAAACCAGGCCCCAACGATAACTCGTTAAGATTATCACATAATTGACTTACGTAAAGGAGATTATGTTGAAGTCCTTCAACATATGTTACTCTTGGAACCGAAGCGGGCCCCAATGTTCAGGCGTTCCATATCCCCTTGTGTAGCCTTTTGAGTTGTCACCGAACTTAATTCGGGACCATCTTCTTGTATGTAGTTGGTCAAACAGGCTCTTCTCGGTATGTCATATGCCTCGAGCAAACCGCCGTCCATTATCCAAGGGTCCTTATGCGCCCGCAAAATGTAAATATTTTTAGGTACCCTTTGGTTCGGTTGGGTCCTTACATGTTAGTGGGTGATTTCGAACCCAAATCGCTTAGGAACCTTAGAAGTCTCGAGACTTCTTCTTCCGAACCTTGTCGCTTTTCTTCTCCACAGACCCGGAGATACCGACTTTCGATGATTTTGGGGCTCGGGAGCTTTCTTCTTCTCGAGTCTTTGCGCTCCTCCCCGACCCCGGGCTCATAGTAGTATGAGCCATACCGAGCCGGGTGCTCATACAGTGGCTCCTTGTACTATTCTGCCCACCTGACCTTCTTGGTTCCCCCTGAGTTTGATCGCGGTGTCCTGGAGCTGGAACCTTTGGTCGTTGTCTTTTGCCGCTCGGGCCGAGGTGCAACGATTTTCTCGCTATTCTTCGCTTGAGGTGTGGTGTCGCAGCTTGCACCTTTCCTCCGATGAACCTATCGCCCGCCGCTTCTGAGCTTTTTGAGGTAGAAGCTTCGTGAGTATAGCCAAGACCTTCTTTCAGGACTGTTGGTCGTTGTGCTCTAAGCATACTTTCTAGCTTTTCCTTAGCTCCTAGGTACTGTTCAGTCATCAATCCTCGCTGCACCTCGTCACTCCTCCCCGAGTGAGTCATAATCTTTTTCGCACGTCCGCGAGCTTCCGACCGAGTCATGTTATTTAAGTCTCTTTCTCGAACTGTCCTCTAGTCGAACCGAGATCTCGAGTCTCTTGAAGCCGAGACTTAGTCATAAGAGATTCAATCTCTTCCTTCGAGTCTCGCCACCGGATTCTCTCGACTCAAGAGAGACCCGACAATCGAAGAAAGTCTCCGATTCTCGCCCTTTACCCGTTCCAGCCCTCGAATCGTTCCGCTGAATTCTCCGCTGTCACCGAACTGCTCCTCTAGCGGATCGTCGTATGCTTGTACCACATCCGAGAGGATCATCTCGTGACCGAGCACGTGTCGTGTGTGCTGTGTGAAGAAGAGTTTGTATTAAGTTTAGAATTTACCTCAACCTCGTTCTCCGGCCATCGACAAGATTCACTGCTCCTTCTGGGAACCGTTTCTCCGACCTCAATTGCTACAAATGCAGCTTCGTCCTCGGAGGAATACATGAATGTATCCTCCTCAAGTGAAGTTGTTGGATATATCTCCGACTATGTAGGCCCGCCTTCTTTGGGCAAATTTTTCTCGTCCCGGCTCGCCGTTTTGCTCGTTGAGCAACTCGAGAGTTCGGGATAGTCGACGGTAGTGTCCCTCCTTCTTACGCTTATAGCAGGTGTAGACGTTCGCCGCTTTTCCACCGAAGCTTTGGATGGACTCGCAGCAGTGCTCGTGTTCCCCGCATTCCAGCAGAAGGTTTAGATTATTCCCTTTCTCGATAATCTTTCTTACCTCGAGGGAGAATCTCTCGTTGTATTTCCTCGCCTTTCTGACTCTCTCCTTTTCTCTCTGATAATTGAGAGCCATCAGTGTGAGTTGGTCAGGGCCTGAAGTCTCAGAGGACTTTTCTACGGTTGTGGCCACGCCTTGCCGGGAGGAAATAGGTTTGGCTCCGCTTTGCCGATCAAGTCGCTTTAAAAGCGTGGTCGATCTCGTGTGTCACTGGAGCACTGGAACATCTTTGGGGTAGACTATGCTCAAATTCCTCTATTTTTAGTTCTGAAAAGATAACATCAGGGGTTAGAGTATTAAGATCATAGCGACGTAAATAAGTAGCAAAAGGAAGCCACTTCTGTCGAGGTAGAGCTCTTAAGATCTTGGTGTTCATCTCTTTGTTGGTGAACATCATCCCCATCCCGTTGATCACATTAACTTGGTTTGTGAATCTGACACTCAGCTCGTCAATGGTTTCACTGGGCTCCATTGTAAAGGCGTCGAACTCTCAAGCTCTAGTTCGAGCTTGTTCTCTTTGATCCCTGGGGTTCCTTCGCTCAAGATGCCTGTGGCATCTCGTAGTTCTTTCGCCGTCTTACAGTCTTGCACCCTCCCGAGATGAGAGTCACTGAGCGTAGTTAGTATAGCATTTCGCGCAACTCGGTCGAGGTTGTGCAACTTTTTCTCTTCTGGCGTGAAGGCTGTTTTGTCCTTGGCAACCTTAGCACCAGTCTCGTGCTCCTCCACCTCCCGGTTCAAAGCATATTGTACGCCGTCGATCATGGGAATGATAGGTCCCGTCTCAAGGACGTTCGATATGCCGTCGTGCGCCGATGTGAGGTGTGCCTCCATTCTTACGCGCCATACCGTATAATTCTCCACTGAGAACATTGGTACCATCTGGAAACCCCGACATATCGACATTATGTGAACGAGTATAAGGATGAATGAAGAGATGCTTGTGCAGAGAAAACGCTTTCGGGATCTCGTTCGAGAAGACCAAGAGTACGTAACCGGTGATCGCGAGAACACCGTATGCTCGATACCAATTGTTGGTCCGAAGACGATAGTCAGTGTGTAGAGGGGGGTGAATAGACCGATCACGCTTTCTTTTTCTCGAACGTGAAGGGACAGGCTAAGCCGTTGGTTGCGATCGATGAACGATAGGCGTATAGTAACCTTTGATCACGGGTCGAGTGTGTCGGCCATCGAGCTCTCCTACCGACTTTAGTCGGGCCGTTGAAACTCGCCGGAGACTTTGTGCGGATAAGTGTGGGGCCCGGAAATTGCCTCGCTTGAAAACGTGTTTTCGCAAGTTAAGAGTCTTTTGGCTGTGCGCTTTTAAAAATACGTTTTATGCAAAGATATGATATTAAATCAGTTTGTATGCAATGCAATAAAATAGTAAATAACACAAGCAGTTTAACGTGGTTCGGATACGCAAGATCCTACGTCCACGGTCCTGAACAAGGCAGGATAACTTGTGATTATTCTGAGCAAGTCTCAGCAAGGAAACTGTACAGTGGACAGATCCTTCTAAGTTATAGTCCTTAGAGACTTTACAAATCAAACTGAAGTTTGAAGGGTGGGGATAATCTCCAACTAGAAGGAGTTCTTATAATAAGAACAATTTCACATAATGTGAACTCCTTCGAATTTCTAAGCTATGAATATGGCAATGAGCTTAGCTAGAGAAGTAGGGATCTAAAGAACTCTAGAGTGAAGAACCAAGAATATTCTATGAAGGCTAGTTCTTCGCTGGATGATCTTTCAAATTTGCTAGAGTGTTTGAATGCTTGAGCTTTTTCCCTTGTGAATCCCGTGCGTGGAGCTCGGATTTCTTCTCTATTTATAATTGTGAGCAGGCATATGTCCGTTGGAGAAGACGATGCCACGTGTCACAAGCTTCCAAAGAAAACGGCCATAATTTTGAATTATTGGAAGCAGGCAGCTTAATACCGTACATGAGAGCAAAGCTTTAGTTGTTTAGAGCAGTGTAAAGCATTGTCGGCTTCTCATTGGGTCGAGGTTTGTGGTAGGTAGGAATGTGTGTCGAGATAGAGTTGACTATTCCACATCCTCATATGATCTTCTCGCGAACTTCGAAAAGACTTGAGCAATCGGGTCGGCCTTCCTGCCGGATACAAAGAGACTCAAGACGCCTCCGGCCTTCTTCGGCCGAGCCGGCCGATAAGCCGATAAGGCTTTGAGTGGGTCACCGATGATCGTGGAAGGAACCGGAAGCCAGCTGCATTATGTTCTTCCGCTGATAACTATCAGCCGACGGGCCGTCTCCTACCGAGGTGGAGATCAGCCACTGGCCAAGAACGCAAGCTCTTACATTGATGACGTGGGGTTCTCGGAGAGTAACCCCGTCGAAGATCACCCAACAAGCTTTACCCCGCACGTGACTTAGACAAAAACATAATCAAAACAAAATAAGTCTAATCTATACATCATCTAATCTTATCGACAACAATCGCACTACCGATATCACCGGGTTTGGGATCTTCAATTCCATAGTACTACTATGATTTCCCCATATTTTTTTAACCGCTAGGACAACCGAATACCATCTACCGACTCATAACCCAACAATCGCAGTAATAAGGAGCAATAAGGTATTGAGTAATTTGTATCATTGATGTATCTCACTGTTGTAGGGCAAAGGACATAAGAAAATGTCTAGTTCATCTCGTGAAGAGTTCAAAAATGATAATCAAAATGCTTCCGCCAAAGGGGATGCATCGAATGCCAATGATTTTAATGTAATTATTTTAACTTATTAATTGAAATGTCATCGAATGAGTTTAAATAAATAACTTTACGTGTTTTTTGCATGTTACAAGTGGAAACACTCCTACCATTCCAGCCTCCTAATGATGCCTCAAGTGACCTCGAAGCAATCATTATCTTAAAGTTCTTCACTCTATCACCGTTAATTAGTGGAGTAAGTAAAGGGAGTTTGACTCGTAATATACGAATTGATAATGCAAGAATTCATATGAGACGTGCTCTTGCCACCTCGAAGTGATATCTCGCAACATAATTAGATAAATGACTGGATGAGAAGGCGAAGAACATCAAGCGAGGGAAGAAAAATCCAAAATTGTCGGCTCCTACAACCTACTTGGGAATTACCTTGTTTAAATTTGTTTTGCTAAGACGACGACTTTTTTTTTTAAACGAGAATTACCTTATGTTGGGAGATGATTCAACAAGTAGAATATTTAGAAGATTTGGCCGATCCCAAAACACTAATTTGATGGGTGAACCATTCCTTTGTATTTGTAACGCCTTAGTCTCTCGCAGTTTCGGCACTCGACTTAGCTTTCAACATGGTCCCGTGCTCGTAAGTTCCCGTCTCGCTAACCTCGTAGACTTTCCGCCCCGCACCATGGAGTGAAGATTTAGTAGTGCCGGACTCAACAGAGCAAGGATGCCGAAAGGTGTTCGTGAGTCGGCAGAACCGGACTCAGCAGAGCAGCTTATCGAACTCGTAGTCGACCTTCGCAGAGTTTAACTCGCAAGGGAGTATACCATCGGGACCCCCCGATCGTACTCAAGAACGGCCCGAGAGCTTCCTTAACCGTCAGATGGTCTTCAAAGTATAAATCAAGCAGAGTTGTCCGAGGTCGTACACATCGAGAAGTATGCTCAAGATCTACCTTGAAGTTTGAATGTCTCAACAACTTTCTACACCTCGACCAAGGACAAGCAACCAACTATTAAAGTAACTCGGTAAAATCTTCAAGTCAACCACTTTCCCGAAAAGATAGTGGACCTCGCACGATTTCAAAAGAGTCGTTAGCTACCCAAATAGAGTGACACGTGGAAAATTCATGTCCAACGGATCTATCCATAGCTCACCTCTATAAATAGAGGAAAAATCAAATCGTTGAAATATATATATATATATATATATATATATATATATATATACGAGACAAGAACAGAGCATCAAGCAAACAAGAACTCAAGCTTTCCGCGAAGAACCGCAGAGAAAACAACCAACCGCGAAAAGCACTCATACTACTGTTCTAGGGAACACAAGCTATCATAGAATCAAAGCCTCTAAAGCATCCAATTTAAAGAACACGAACCAAGAGAGATTATTCCTCACCGTTCTTCACTCTAGAAGCCCTTTCTCGTCCCTTTCCCTCTAACCTAAGCTCAACTCGAACTTATCTCAGTAGCTTAGAACCGAAAGAGTTCATCTCTTGAACTCTTATTATTATTAAGAACTCATTCATCATTGGAGAATCGTTCAAACATATTTTTTTTGACTTTGAAACCGAGACTTGCTCAAGATAATCACAAGCGCCGTGTTTGTCCCGTGTACAAACCGACCGAGACTAACTCAAGATAATAAAATAGTCTCCCCGCCTTGTTCAGACAGCTGGATGTAGGATTTTGGATATCCGAACCCCTTTAAAAGTCATCGTGTCTTTTTACCGTTGCATTGATTTACCGTTCATTAAGAAAAACGTTTACAAAATCATTTAACGAGTTTCCAGAAAAAGCTTAACTGAGTGCACTAATCTACTAAAACAGCTTTTAATTAACGCTTTCAAACCAAACTGAATCGGGCCTACACATTTCCACACGCTACCGAACTTCTACCGACGCATCAACGTCTCGACATCATTCAGCCTAGAAGACCTCGCATAGTCGCCTCTCGTCCACGCGATCTAGAACAACTTGTCTAGTCCTATCAATTCATTCAGCAAACAATCTCCGTAATCGAACCGTCTTCGCTTCAAGTTTGAGAAAAAAGGTTTTCGGTGTATTCTCACCCCCTCCCTCTACACCCGAACGTTTGACTCGGGACCAACAATTGGTATCGTAGTGGTTGTTTTTTAGAACTTTTGTTATCGAAACCGGTCTACTCGAATGGATCCTTGAAAACGTTTTCACCGCATATCATTCTTCATTCATATCATTATCTTACATGTCTCGATATGTCAAAATCAGAATGGTACCCATATTCTCGCAGAGAATTACGGGGTTTGGCTGGTCGAATGAAGCACATCCGACCTCTCTCCATAATAGTATGAAAGAGGTCTTGGAAGACCGACCTATCGTACCTATGGTCGATAGTGTTGACTTTCGAGAACCAAATTTTAAGGGAGGAGCGATGACCGGAAGAAGGTGCCAAAAAGACAAAAGCCCCTTCACTCTAGAAGAGAAGAAGCTTCATAACCTTGACCGGGTAGCCGTAAACGCCATTTTAACCACGCTAATTGACTCGTATTTCGGCAGCAGTTTAGATCGCAAGTCGCCGAAAGAACTCGGGATGCTCTAGCGCTACCGAGTCGGGGGACTCGGAAAATCAAAGCCAACAAGCCGGGCGCCGGAACTCCGTAAGGCCGGAGAGATTGTCACTCATGCCGACGACACGATTGAAGATCTCAGTGTCGATTGATGGATCTCGATGAACACAATCAACGGGTTGGGAAAGTCATTTCAAACCGAGAGATGAATCTCAAGATATTGAGAGTCTTTCCAGATGGACCATGGACTCCATTCGCTACATTACTAAAGACAAGTGAGAATAGAGAAAGCGAGTCACCTCCCCGCTACAACTACAAGAAGCTACGATTGTCCTAAGCTCGCAAGATATACCGAAAGAGCTGCAAGAAAAGCTCGAAGGGAGAAGTTCATCAAGAAGCATCAAGCCTATATTGCGTGTGAACTCTCGGGACGACTCGGAAGAAATCGACACCTTAATGGGATGGAAGAAATCGACACCTTAATGGATTCATCTCGATGATGAAGCCGCCTTCACGGCTAAAGAGCTTGAAGAAGATACTGAAAAGTGTGTGATGGCATGAGAAGAGGATGAGGTAAACTCTCCAGAACCATTTAACTCTTCTTCACACTGCACACAAGACACTATTTCAAGTGCATACGAGAATCTGGATATCGCGTTCACCTAAGAAGAATTACTAGACGAACATATTTAGATGAGTCTACGTGCTAAAGAAGAATCCTCGTGGAGTTGGATGCCCCGAAAGTAGAAAATCTGAGACTTTCTCAAGAGAGTTAGGTTGCTACTGAGTCGGAAGGACTTGTTGTGAGACTAAGGGAGGAGATTAACTCTCTGATGATCAAGTCTCAGCAGCAAGAAGGTCTGATTTCAGTACTGACCAAAGACTTGACTCAGAAAGATAATGAATTAAGTCTGCTAAAGTAGAAGTTCTCAAGACTTCAGACCGATCACGAGACTCTGAAAAAGAGTGATGATGTCTAGAGAAACCTGATGACAGAGCGATACATAGGAGCCGAGAAAAAGCTTCGAGGCAATGCTAGCCAACAACAAGCCTAAGCACCGCATGGAAGGACTCGTATTCACCTACGAGCCTCAACATCTCGCTCTACACGCTCGTGAATCGGCTAACCGATAGGTTTGTTCAAGGGGGAGACAATTAATGCCGAACCAAAGTGAAACCCCTCAAAGAAAGAACAAGCAAAAGATGAAAGCACCTCATCCTATCTATCGTAAATCCGACCTTGAAGTTCAGCTCCAAATCACCCCAAAGCACAGGCGGGTGAATCAACAGTAAAATGGGCCGATCAAGATGGACCACCACAACCGAACATCCACTCGCATGGGTCATATTAATATGATCCTATTGTCATAAGTGGGCCCTAAAGTTCAAGAAGAAAAAGACCATTCGTAAGGCTAAAGTCGCAGTCCACCAACTCGTGAAGATAAGGACTCTGAACCGATAAAGCCTCGAAGTCAACTTCACTCTAATTTGACAAAATGGAAAGAAATTGGCCCGAGACCACCATGGTCGTTAGACAAATTTGGGTTTCCAAACTAATTCTTAAGGACCCAAAATCAAAAATAAAGGGTGCCTCGAATATAATTATGTTTTGCAGTATTGTGGACCCACGGTACATGGACATCGGATGCTCAAGACACATGACGTACATGCAGGAGTCTCCACTCAAGGATTATATCACGGAAGAGGGACCCCAAATCGAGCCTGAGGCAACACAAAAGTGCTATACCGTAGGTTATGGAATACTTAGCATTGGAACCACCATAGTTCCAAGAGTATCATATGCTGGAAGGACTTCAACATAATCTTCTCCGTTAGTCAATTTTGTGGATAACTCGAATAGACCGATTTTTGACACTCGGTTTCTCGATGTTGTTGATAAATCTATAGATAAAATAAGGTAAACAAAGTTCGCACAAAAAGAATATATACATTGCCGATTGGAACTCAGCAGTAACCTGAATCATGCTTGCTAGCAAAGAATGACAACAATACGGGGTGGCTCTTGCACGTAAGACTCAACCATCTCAACTTCAAGACGCTAAACAAGCTTGCTAAGAAACGCTCTAGTGAGAGGACCGGCTGAATGAAGTGTTCAAAGAAAGACACTGGCAGGTGAGGCATGCTTGAAGGGAAAGCAAACGAAGAAACAAAATCCATCGGGGTCCCATCACCTTCCACCGATGGAATCCTCAACCTCATACACATGGACTTGTTCCGGACCAGCCTGGCTCATGTGACGATCGAGGCAAAAAGTATGCATCAGTGGTCATCGACGACTACTCGCGCTACACAGGGTCATATTTATTGCCAACAAGTCTCGACGCCAAAACAGAGTTGCCTACGCTTCAAAATCTCAAGTCGGAAGAAGAACACCAAGATCGGGAAGATTCATTTAGACAAGAGGAATTGAGTTCCGATTGCGATGGTCAAAGAGTTCGTGGACACCGAAGGGATGGAGCCTCGAGACGTCCGCCGCACGCACGCCTCAACAAAATGGGATTGCCGAGAGGAAAAAACAACACTCAAAGAAGCAAAGCAAGAACCCCGCTCGCAGATTCAGACTCCTAAGAAAAATTCCGGGCGTAAGCTACCGATACTGCATGTCATACTCTGTAATGCATCTCTACCGACAAAGCAACATCTCGAGTCGCCTAAGAGTTCACCAAAGCATGATATGCTTGTCGCTCTGATGAACTTCTCCTTTCGAGCTTTTCTCGCAGCCTCTTTCAATGCCAGAAAGCCGAGCCGAGGACAATCATACCGATAGTGTCCTCGGTCTCTTATAGTTGTAACACTCGGCGACTCCCCTCTCTCGATTGTCGTGTTCTTTTGGAACAGCTTGAGAAGAATTCTCCTGCTTCCCGCTTCAGTAAGTTTGTGAGTTAGGATTGCGCTTTAGGTGAGAGATCGTGGTTACTCTTAGAGTTTTTGAGCAAGCCTGATAATTTCTTGTGCCGATCCTTCTCCTTCGATACTTGAGCGCAAGCGACGCGTATCATTCACCTAAGCTCCCTTCTCGCATCGCACTAGTTGAAGTTTCAAACTTTGCTTGACTTTGGGAGCCAAAGGCAGGCCGACTGACGCTCAAGGCATGTTCAATCCGGGGTGTCGCCCCACTCTCTGCCTCCTCGTGCGTGGTGTAACCGAACTCAAACTCTTCTCGCCTTTAATTCTAAAAAAAAATATGATCAGCACAATACGTAATCAAGATCGAATGCCTTAAAAGAGTAGCAAATGGAGTCCACGGTCCCCAACAGCAGGCTCTCAATATCTTTAGATTCATTTCATGCGGTTGGAGAACATTTTTCCCAAATCTCTGGATGGTATTCATCGATCCTCTCCGGGACCCGACGTTGAGATCTTCTATCGTGTCGCGGCATGAGCGACAATCTCTCCACTCCGGAGTTCCAGCCACAGCCTTGTTAGCTTTAATCTTTGAGTCCCCCGACTCGCAGCGCCAGAGCATTCCAAAGCTCTTTGGCGGACTTGGCAAACCCCGAACTCTTTCAAGATAGGAGTCTCCTCGCGATTGGTTAGTATGGCGTTCCCGGCTACCCTGCTCAGCTGTGAAGCTTCTTCTCTCAGGATTGAACAAGCTTCTCGTCTTTTCGCACCTTCTTTCTGTGAGTCGCTTCTCCCTTTGCTAGCTCGTGAAAGTGAACACTATCGACCATGGGGACGATAGGTCCGTCTTCCAAGACCTCATTCATGCTATCGTGCGGAGGGAGGTCAAATGTGCTTCCATTCTCGAACCGCCATACCCCGTAGTTCTCTATCTGAGAACATGGGTACCTCTTCTTATTCTTGACATATCGCATATGTTAGATAAAGATATGTATGAAGAATGATATGCAAAGAAAACGTTTTAAGTGACCGCTTGAGTGTAATTGGGCCGAATAATGAAATTCAAAAGAACTCCCGCTCTAATACCAATTTTGGTCGCGAGTCAAACGCTCAAGTGTAGAGGGGGCAGGGGGATTTAATACACCTCAAAAAACCTTTTTCTCAAACTAGAACGCGAACAAGCAGTGAAGATGCCGAGCTCTTAGCCGATAATGATGTCGAATTCAAACACGTTCAACAATGTTCAGAGGCATTAGTCCAACAATAAGCTTGTTTCGACAGTGTAGGCCCAATTTTGTTTGGTTTTGAGAATGTTTGTTTATAAAATGTTGTTTCAAAAGCATACTAGTCTAGTCAAGGAAGCTTGTTACCGAAACTCGCTTGAATGATTTTGTAAACTCGGCATGAATGGGGGCTAAACGAATGCAACAGCTTATAAACACAACGATTTCTAAAGCGGTTCGAATACACAAGATCCTACGCCCGCTATCTCGAACAAGGCATGAGGCTATTTTATTATACCGAGTTAGTCTCACAATACTTACAAGGTCAAACGAAATATGTTTGAAAATGTATCTCCAACGATGAAGCGATTTGGTAAACACTAAGAACAAGCCTTAATAAAATGAACTCCCTTCTGGCCTAAGCTATAGATATTACAGCTTGAGCTTAGTGAAGGAAATATTGGAGAGGTTAG